>VJMY01000055.1:0-193290 GCA_009869795.1 Neelides sp. FZ-2019 | reverse complement strand
TACTACCAATGATGTATTCTTACCTTTTTTAGCTGTAATAATTTTTAATAAATAAGATTATTGTTAATTTCAACGCAAGGCATATTACGTTTTTAATGTCTTTAATGATTTATTTTGTTACAGGTGTTCTGGTATGCTTGGACGGTTACATGAACATTGCATTGGAACAAACTGAGGAGTATGTGAATGGCCAACTGAAGAATAAATACGGAGACGCATTCATTCGAGGAAACAATGTCCTTTATATTTCAACACAAAAGAGACGAATATAAAATAAATGTCAATTTCAAATCCCTTGGAGTAAATTGTTTTTTTATGAATTTATAATCCACTTAAAAATTAAGGTGAACTATTCGAAACATTTAGGATCATTCTGACCCTTTTGTTTTTGTACATTTCTTCGTTTAATAAACTTTTTCATGTTTGCTTATCAAATCAATTATCTTATATTTTGAAAAGTATCAGAGTATCAAACTTAAAATTTTCTGAATGATTTAATGGTATTTATTTGTGTTCTCTGATTTCTCTGTTCAAATGTTTTATAATTATAATTAATTAAATAAATTCTCTTTTGATTTTGATCATAATTATATTTATTCTCACCATACCGTTTAATTTTACATGTTACATATTAAAAATTTAAATTATCACAATTGGTTTTCCGATGCAGAAGTATAGGATTATCATTGGGTATTATATTATTTTATATGGTAAATAGAAATGCTCTAACGGAATATACATTATATTGAAACAGGAATATTTTTTCCACTTCATGACAAAGATTTGAGCCTTTCATTGATGAAGTCCATGTCCATTTCCAATGTTTAGGTGCGGGTTGACCCTGAAAGGTTCTTCATCACTATCGTCATTCCCTCGTCCAAATAAAATCATGAGGAGCACAATGATTGCGACGATTCCCAGGATATAAAATGCAGTTTTACGGCGATTTCCTAATACACGCCGTTTTCCCATAACTCCAAAAGTGCTATAAAATTGATATTTTTTTCAATAAATATAAATTGGCACAATAAATATATATACCAAGAGTATGCAAATATATTATGCATGCTTTTAATAATTAAGTACTAAAAATTAAAGTAAAATAATAAAATATAATTACATCATCCATCTTTGAAGTGACTCAATGGGTGATCTTCTTCTGTATTTATTCTCTTCATCATCAATCAAAAGGGGTGTGTCTAACTTGACAACTTTTCTCGCATTTGTGTTAGATCCCAAATCTAAATTTAATTATGGATTAATCTTACAAACTTATAATAAACGCTAAAGACTTTCAATGTCGAATGAATCAAAAAACAATTTCAGGAAATAAATATTTTTACTAAAAAAATTTACTTGATTGAGGGGTTTCGGCATAAAAAGAAGAATCTCCTGTGTAGTTTGGATGCAATTTCGCGTAGGGTGTACCTTGACTTTCTACTAAAGAAGAATTGACTGATCTGTAGTTTGGGGATTCATATGAAGTATTTCCATCCGAGAGCATCCCACTGGTTTGAAATCCATTGAATTGCGGTCTCGGTGCTTCTTCAACTTCCAGCTTAAAATGTCATTTTTTAATTTACTTTTTCTTAAACAATTGATAAAAATATAAGAAAAACTCACTAAAGAAAGCCCAAGTCCAACTCTTGCCCAGTTAACGCCATTCATTCTTCTACGAAGTTCCGCTGCAATTGGAGACACTTGGTTGGTAGCTGGGAAAAGGCCCATCTTCTTGCATATTGGACAAGTGTAGCCAGCTGGTGCAGTCGTTGGAGGTAATTGTCTTGCCCAAGAATCCAGACAGCTCCAATGAACAATGTCTTAAATAATCATTTTTTTACAAACTTAAATATTGATTGATTTACAACTAAATATTCCATTTAATAATTTAATTAAAAAAAACTTACGGAAGCAAAGAAGCCTAACTGTTTCATCTCGTTCCAACTCCTTGTCACAAAGGCTGCATAAAGTTGTGTAGACAGAATCGGTAATCCAGTTACGATAAGTGTCAACAACACACTAAAAATATAAAGACACCATTATTAATCTTATAATTCGATTCATATATCACATCTTCATACTAATTAAATTCAGATGTAAAAGAAGTTGCTCATTAAAATCATTTTATTTACCTTTGGATGATTTTGCATTAAACAATGCTCGCAAACATTTACACGATGTTCGTAACAAAATATATTTGTTACTTTCCTTTGTGGACATTTACAAAGACCCATTTTGAAATATTTTTGAAATAAACTATTGATAATTAAAAAAATAAAATCTACTTATTCAAAAATCAAAATAGTCTTTCTCTACGTTTCTCTGCATAGATTTATAAAAAAACGAGACTTCAAAATGGGAGATTCCAAAATAAAAAAAAATCTATTATGAACAAATGGAAATTTTCAACAATGGTCAATTTTTTAAATCAAAAAATCCTTAATTATTCAAAATTTAGAGAAATATTGATAATCAAAGTAGATTTTTGACACGTCGCCATCCGCCTTTAGTTTCATCCTTCACAATGCTCCGGCACTAACTCCTTAGATGTCAGCAAACTCGTTGTCTTTTTAAGCCCCATCAACGGATCTGATATGAGATTCTTCGCGTTTTTATAGGAATTAGGCTTTCTTCAAATCCAAAGCATCATTTAATATAGATTTTTATGCCCTGTAAACATTTTAATCATAATTCGTTTTGTATTAAATTGCATCTTGAAACATTATTAATCGTTCTATATACTAGGATAGAGTAAAAAAAATTCAGTATTTCATATTGTTTTGTTGTAGAGTGAGATGATAAGGAGCGAGTAAACGCTTCTTTGCCTGGCTAGATTTTATCTACCAGACCTACCCAATTTTTATTTACTTAATACAAAGTTAGAACAAACAATTTCGACATAATTGAATGTGAATGAAAATATTTGAAAAGTTGATTTTGAGTCTACACATTTCTCCACTTAGCGTTTCACCCAAAGGCTGCAAATTCAGAGGCTAAAAATTTTCCGCCATATAATTTAGTATGGGGAAATTGGAAAATATCAAAATGTGCTGTATGAAGTTGATCTTGAATCTTTTTGACTGGGAACAGAGGCTAAAAAGAACTTGATTTACCCGACTTTATACACTCCATCTGGGCTTCTTCGGTGAGGGAGGCGAGGGATGAATAGAGTGAAAAGGCTGCCTGCAAGCCTTGCAATGCAAGGGCGACGGAGGTTATTTAACACAGACAAATGGGCGAAGAAGGAATGAATCTTCATTTGGTTCACTTTTAACAGGCGGTCCTTTGGCATGCGAAGTCCAAGGAACTTGGCAGTACGCGTACGTTGCCTTGGAAAGTTTCGATTGTGAGCTAGAGTTGGCTGTGGTCAGAGAGACGTAATGAGACGTTCCAGGTGTCTACGTCAAAGTCTCTAATACAATAATTGGACCAAGCAAGAACGTAATTGAATTTATTGCGAATCTAATTGGTTTTGTTGAATTTTAAGTAAATGTTGAAATACTCGTTGAATACTTTAATTAAAACTCAATTATTATTTTTTTGCAATAATAAAAATTTCCATTCCAGTTTGAATTCTTTATTTTTCAGTTATATTTTTAATAAATAGATTTATACTGACAATAAATAATGATAGCTTTACATTACACATCATAGTTTTATAAAGGTAGATTCGTGTTAAGCTGCCCTAAAGTTCCATTCAAGGTACATTAAATCCAGCAAGAAGTTTAAAAGTTTAATAAATATTGCTGAAGGAGAAATATGTAGAGAATGTGTGATAGCTCGAGGGTTTCGATGAGTCTTTGGATTCAAGTGAGACCGAGGGAATTTGTTGAAGTAGGTTCGTCGGGCGACTGCGGTTTCCGAAGAAGAGTAATCGAAATGGCTCCGCGAGTCTTCCGCATTGTGTCGATTACTACCCCTGTATCTTTCTCTCGGATTGCTTCTCCGTCCACCTAAAGTTAATCACAAAGGACTTGTTAAAAAAGAACAAGTTAAGTACAAAGTCAATTCTCTTTTTACCATAATAACTTCGTCTCCAACGCGGAGTCTCCCGTCTTTGGCGGCCACGGAGTCAGGGTAAATGGCGCTAATGAAAGTATGACCACCTGGACCTGCCTGGAGGCTGAACCCCAACCTGCTGCACCAACGTCGACTCAGCTGAACAGTAAAAATCTGGGGAAAGAACCAAGGAAAAATGGATTTTCCTCATTGTACTTTATATCATTTCCACTCTCACCTGCTCCCCGTTGATTTGTGGGGTTTCCATATCACAGTCTCGGAACTCTCGACCATCTGGGGATCTCCTTTGGGGCATTGAGTCTTTCTCGTCTTCTTCTTCCCCTTCCTCTCTCTGTCTCGAACCTTCTTTTTCGTCATCCGACCAAGTTGGATCTTCGCCTTCCCCAGAGAAAAGGATTCCTTTCCATTTCAAAAGTCCGCCTTTTCGAAGTCCGGACGATTCTTCGCCGCTAACCTCACGTTGATTCTCGTTCTTTAGAAACCAGAGAAAGGAATGTGAGTAATGTATGGCTAATTGGTCAATCTATTAAGGTCAAAATCATTTTATGTAATAAAAATCAACCTGTTCACTGCTGGCTACAGAGGAGGGGATGTCAATATCTGAGAGAGCTGACCCACGCTGTTTCTCAATGCTTTTAGTTCGAGCTTTTGATGGAAGCATGGCTGATTGGTAAGCAGGTTGGCCGGCTCGAAATTTACGTTCGCCGAGATCTTTCGGAGAAAACCCAGGTTCTGACATGATGCTCTCCGTCTGTAACATAAATCAAATTAGACTTTAATTAAGATTTCCCAATTAGTTTAATTGAAGATCTTGTAATGATAGTCATTACTCTCATTTCTTCATATAAAGAATTTGAAAATTATGATGTTTTTAAAATATCTTTTTAATTAACTTTATCTATGAATTTAATAGTGAAGCAACAATAAATTATTCGGATTATTTGTTCAACACTTATGTACGTTTATATTCGAGTACGTGTATCTAGTAAGAAATGACATACATGATTCAAGTCGGAAGATTCATCTTCAAAACTACTGATTCTGTCAAGATGAAGAGTATATTGTCTATAGGAGGGCTTTTTCGTTTCTCCGTCTGCGGGTCGCGACTTGCTCTTCCCTTGACTCATTGTTCCTGCAGGGGTAGACAATTGTGATTCTCCGCTTCCACTGCTCCTCGTCTCGCTTGCGTAGTTTCGTCCAATTTCTTTTGAATCCGTATCTTCTTTACTTCCACCCGCGAACCCTGTCAGAGATAAAACTTTACAAACACGAACAGCAGAGGAACAGACAATATATATATCTAGTGGAAATAAATTCAAAGTGTTAAGGAATAAATATCTACTTACTGTCGAGGGCGGCAGAAATGACTTGAGGTGAAGGGGTAAGTCCCGTGGGTTGAGGTCTTCTTCTTGGAAGAGTTGCCGGGTCTTTGGGGTCAGGGAGGTGACGATGAGGACGATGGGCCGAGCGGCCAATCGCCGACCCACCGAGTGAATACTTTGTGGTATCCGAACCACTCATCTGCTTTCGAAGGGCTATATCATTCAGCATATCGATTGCCTCTTGTCTGCAACAAATATTTAATCAATATTTACTAATTACCTTTGATTAGATTACTTTAAAGTGTGTGCACAAGTATTTAGGCCAACCAGAATAAACTCGTGAATCATGGAGTTCATGATCGTTATTACTATACCGTAGGAATGTCGAGTTTTAAAAAAAACTCATTATAATGTCATTTTGAAGAAATTCATTAATTCATAAGTTCTTAGAAATGACTTATCATTGGAAATAACGTGATTCGTTCTTAAGTAAATTGTTCAACTTGAAAGGAATGTTTAATTTGAGACCATTTTTACTTTATTTACAGATAAGAGGCTTCGTTTTATCATTAGTTTGAATGGAACTAATGAAAATGTTACGTCTGAATCGAAGAAAATAATAATGGGAATTAAAAATGCGAGCGAGCATCCGCATTCAAGGCGTGAGAAGCTCGAGGATTCCTGGAGGACTCTCCAGATTACATCGACATTGGAGGCAATAAAGCCGTTTGAATAACATTTCCTCTCCTAATGTCATTTTAAGCTCTTTTCTCTCAACAGAGCATTTCTCTTATAACCTTTTCAACTTATGCTCATCCTTACGTACATAAAAACCACGGAAAACGCGCTTCTTATGACAATTCAACTTTTCTTGTAATGCCTAGTTTTTAAGTTTATAAAATCCTCTTAACCAGAGAAATATGCCAAATGGAATTTGTTTCTGCACTGAATCCTTTAATTTATTCAAATATATTTAAATGTATTTAATTCTAATTTGACAAAGTAAATATATGTAAACTAATTGAAAAATTAAAAGCGCAAGATTTGTTAACTCTATTCAAGTATACCTGACTATACCTCTAGAATTTTTTAGTGTGATTTATTCGAATGCGAGTGGCACAAGTCGAAAGAACAAAACAAAAGGGGAAAATATTATTCTGCTACGCACTCAAACGCACGGAATAATTGATTCTTAAAACTTGGATGCTTTTCTCAACTTTCTACAACACGCAATTACAATCTCATCTGATTCACAGATTATTTGCTTTCAAAGTTGAAAAGTCGTATTAGAAAAAGTTTCCCTCGCCCTTTCTGAAACAGTAAAGAAATTGAAGAGTCAAGTAAAGAAATTGAAAAAATTAATTTAATCCACTCTCTAGTTCAATTTAAATGCAGAAACTTGGAAGGAAAGTTGGCGGAAAGCATGGTTTACCAGGATTACTTATATTCTTATAAGTAGGAGGATTCTATTTGTTTAGGAGAGAAAAGAAAGGAGATTTTCCATAAGGAACAATGAAATAGGCCGTGAAAAATTTCTCACAGTACTTTTCTTTCCATAATTTGAAAATGAAAAAAGGTGTTGGAAGAGTGAAAAAATGGGATAGTTACCTGAGAGGCTTAGCCTTTATCGTCTTATGGGATTCCGTTGGTGAAAGAGGGGAAATGGGAGTTGGAGAAATGTCTCTGTACAATCTCAGAGTGACTTTTTCTGGACAGTTACGAAGAAAATTGATCGCCTCTGCATGACTCATTCCAGATAAATCTTGACTATTCACCTGTAAAACAATTATATAAAATGTTAATAAGGTTTTATTATAAATGTATAATTTAAGTATATATAGTTTTATTTGGTATTTAAATAATACAGAATTTTTATAACATTGACTGTACTTATAATTGTAAGAATACTTACATTAGAGTACAAATTACAGACACATTAATTAGGAATATAGTTAGGATTATATAATTAGTGAAAATTTTCATTATAAAATAGCGTACGGAGATGATTCGGTCGCCCGGTTGAATTCTCCCGTCTGAAAGTGCGGGTTCTTTTACAAGAGCCCTCACGTAGTGACCAAGAACTGAGGAATCTTCTTGCCGCAATGTAAAGCCCAAACTCCCTGCAACCTTCTCCAGCGTCACTTCAAACTCCTATTAGCAGAGAAATCTCATCAACCTTCATTCTCGTTTACACAGAAAGTAAATAGGAAATTAAGGGGCCTATATAATGGCTCTTTATCAGTCTTTTGGGGAGAAAACTCATTTCACTGGTGATCTGGATATGATAATATAATAGATAGATAAGCACGGCGCATCAAGATTTTAAATGCTTTTGTATCATTATGCAAATATTTTATAAAAACTTGTAGAAAAACATTTCTAAATTCTTTTGTTTATTTCTAAATATTTTATATTATTAATTTATTTTTAGGTTTTAATATTAGTTTCAATTCTCGAATAATCATTGTTATTATTATTAAATTAAATTAATCGAAGTGAAAAATAAAGTGTAATATGATTAAAAACAAATAAAAATAATCAATAAGGAAAGTGAATTTTATGAATAATAAATTGAAACCTCATCAAAGCGAAAATTACAAAAAGCTCTTTGACCCCAATAATTCTTTTTTAAAGTAGACAGAATAATCTATTTTGACTCTTCTTCTTACTATCTTAATAATAAGTAAGATAATGGCCTAGTTATTAATAACGATCTTTAATACAAATTACATTTCTATATAAAAACGAAAATTTCTATGAATTGTATAGAAAATTGAATATAACGTGAATTCTTGTATAAAAGATAGAGCAATTCGTTCTGACTAAATTCGAAAAGTTAAAAATATTCTCATACAACGTATGACATGACACATCCTTTGATATCTGAATAGATGAAAGGAAAGGATCGTTGAACTGAGAAATATAACTTTTTAATAAATCCGCACTTCTTATATCTCACTCTCTTATTATTAACGATGGGATTCATTTGCGTAGCTCTGAGTCTCCTCAGCGGGGATGACGAAGTCTGTGGGAGTCCCCAACTCAAGAAATATCCTTTCGCAGATTGATACGACAAGAAGATAAGATCAATAGTTTCTAACAAGGCCCTCAAGCAAATGATTAATACCTAAATTCATAATTTCATCATCTTTCATTCAACTAGTTTTAAGATTCATATGAATGTGCAAACAAGAACTATGATGTAGGAAGTCAAACTAAATATGTATATGAACAAATTATGCCTATCGATCTTTCCTAATTGCATCTCTAAACTAACTTGAGAGCTTGAGACAAAACTTAAAATAATATACTATAAACCAACTAGAATGAAGAAACGAAAGACGAACAGTAATCTGTACAAATATTATCATTAAAAAATATAATAAATTCTTACACCGTAATTCTCAGTAAGCCTCGGCGGGATTTTGAGACTAGAGAGTGACTTAGACTTGGCTGCCGGATTAAAAGCGGAACAAACTGCAACAGAAGGAGGGTAGTTGAGGTCTTCGAGCTGTTCATAACCCGGCTCCTCATTTCTCAGAGGTCCATCGGCCAGGAAAGCTCGGAGCGAGCACGGCGGTCGACATATAGTCAAGATGGTTTCATAAGGCGTCGTCCTCAGAACCTCCAACGCTTCCTACATCAAAAAATGATCAATCTTTCATTCTGGGCTTTGGCAATTCCATTAAAAGGAATCGAACCACAGGGCCACCGCTTTTGGTGATTGGAAAATTGGAACGTGGAAGAACAGTAGTGGTCTATTGGGGAGTGGATACTTACATGATTTGTCAATCCAGTGAGTGGGACGCCGTTAGCTTTGAGAATTATGTCCCACGGCTGAAGACGCCCTGACTGAAACGCTGGGCCCAAGGGAAATACCCGTCTGATTCGTATAAGTCCAGGGTAGCGATCCTATAACGAGGATGAAAAATTCATTCAATCAATTGCCAAATGATTTCTGGTTTGGGATGCTCTGTATGCGGAAGCACCGTATATTAAATTTACTCTCCCAACAATTTGCTTCGCATACTCTCTTTCTCTCGTCATGAGAATATAATGAAACCATGCGTCACAAAAAGCCCGATTCTTTCCACTTTTATACCCTGTTCACGCTTATCATCCTAATTTTCCTCAGGATCATATATCAGCCATTTTCTATATCAGATTCTCAATCCATCAATAAAAGATTCTCCCGTCGGCTACCTTCTGCCCCTCGAGTGGAAAATGAAAAATGAATATTCACCTGGGAGTCGATTCCGCCAGTGATGCTGAGTCCAAGACCACGAGGATCTCTATGCAGTCGGACATCAAACAAGCTCCCTGTAAATTCAGAGAATAATATTACAAAAAAGTTTTATGAACTCTTTTTTCTCCTTTTTCGTTTATCCACACATGACGTGGTACGTGGAATAAAGTGAGTATAGTAGCACGAAAATGGCGGTTTAACTATATCAAATTGGTATAGGAAATTCAATTTCAATTTACCTTCTGAGAAGAATGCAAGAGCTTGCTTAGGAAATTGCTTCAAGATGAAATCGTCCCAATACACCCCATCGACTTCTTTCCTCTGTGAATTCCCATCATCAAAAAAATTATGTATTATACTTGTATATTATTATCTAAATGGATATGAGGCTATCTTTTGGAAATGTTAGTTTATACATGATGAAAATATTATAATGGTGGATTTTTTTACGTGATGGTGCCGCGAGTTGATGTGATTGCAAGAACTCATTTGATCATGAGGAAATCCAGGAGGGCCGCCAAAGCTGCCGTCGTACTTCTCCGATTCCCTCGCCACGTCTGGGCATGAAATGGCAAAGAATGGACCCCCTTTCTTCCCTTTCCCACCGTCTACAAAAGGGAAATTAAATAGAACAACTTTTAATCCCCTTTAATCTCTTAATCATATTTATTTCCTCCTCCTCTCGATTTTTTCCTAGATCTTTGACAAGAAAAATAGCTCGAATGTAATTTCCATCCTAAGCCAGAATGAAAAAAACTTGTTCTGGATTATTTCGAATTTGAGAACATGAAATAGACCGGATTGAGTCGGATTGAGTGTATATAACTCATGCGGAGTAAATACAGAGCAAAGGGTTTTTTGTACATACGAATTATTTCTTGACCTTGCTCACATTGGAAAAACGATGGAGAGGAATTGTATACAATAAATGATTATTGGATTCTATTGAATCCCACTTGAATTGTCTTCTAATAGACCCACCACATAAATTGTTGTTTACACAAGTCTTGTCTGGTAAATTAATAATGAGGAGTGACTGATGAAAAATCCGATAGATTTGTCACTCTTTCTTTCTGGAAACGAGGAAGCGACGTCTCTCTGCCCAACCCAACTCAACATAGTTGTAAAAATATCGTGGAGCGCCAAGCTAAGGGAGGAATATTGAAATGTAATCTAGTTCTAGTTATCGAGGCTCCCAATGTAAATATTTTCGTAGTTAGAGAAGGAAAACACAACCTCTTATCAAGGGCTTCGCCTATCGCGTGATTCTTTCTAACTTTTCTTATTTAGCATTCCGCATGTCGGATTGTTTAGCTACTTTACGTATTTTACATACGTAAATATTTCTTCGCTGGAGCTCGAGCTCCAATAATGTTTTATTGGTCTATTCAAAATTCCCATTGAGACGATGACATGAGGCTGCATATTCATTAGGACAAATTGACATTGTGAAATATCTTTGTATCTCATTTCTATATTTTCTTATAAAAATTTTCTTATAAGCCTTTTAACATGTTACAAAAGTAATATAAATTTCGATTCTATAGAAGGAATGGGAAAAGGAGAATATAAAATGTAATGCTGATAAACAATATCGGATTTTGGGATTTGAGGCCATTCGTTGAATTACACTCGCAGACTGACAGTTAACAAGATTGAATAAGTAATGTGAATAATTTACCTCGATCCTTCTTCGAAAGAATGTTGTCAAGAAGAGGTTTCGTATTTCGATTTTTCCTATTCCGATGTTTCTTGGAAGAAGCAGGTGAATTTGCACCATGTGGAATATCCCATAGATCAGCCGGGATTGAGTTGCTGAGGCCAAAATCTCCCTTTACGGAGTAAAGGGCCGAACTCGACTGGCTTCGAGATTTGAGCGGCCCACCGCTACTACTTCCATTTGCACCCATCCCGTGCTCTGTGGAATTAAACATATAAAAGGATAATCAGACAAAAAGGAATCATATATCAAAATGCCAATATTTGACTTTATGACGTAATAGGAAGCCGGTGTTTTCCTCATTATCATACTCAATAGACCAAATAGAGGAAATTGAACAATTTTTTATCTCTTTAACATGACCTCTTGAAGCATAAGGCATATTGGTACATGGAGAATATATTTAGCATATTAGCCGAATTAGAGATACATTTGCTGCAGTTGCAGATTATACTCGTGTGGAATCTCAATGGAGAATCAGGACTTATAGCCAGAGCAGTATTTCCAACCTCACTACATTCCTCTCACATTCCAGAGATAATGACTTCTTGCGCATTATTATATTTATTAGCTCTTATTGTGCAGACTCGGTGCAAAGAAAATGAGTGGATGAAATAAGCTTTTAATAGCCTCTTAACGTTTTCAGATCACATAAAACCCTGTGCGGAATTTTATTCCTCAAATATCAATTTCTCAAAGGAAACTCGCCTTTCTTCCTTTGCACACCTTCAATGGGAAACTTAAGAAACCGAGAAGGGACTGAAGGGTTGCTTTAATGTGCCCCTTTATGGAGTTCCTTCGACACCTCTTTGAGCTCTTGGCTATTTAAGCACACTCTTAACGTCTTCTTTTCTTTTAAATATTTGATCGCGAGGATAAAAAATTCAAATGGTTCAAACTGCCGTGCAAAGTTGATTTCCCATTTTATTGCTATTGTGTAAAATCCTTAAAATCTCTCTAGTTTCATCCGAAGGTTTTCAAACACGTTTGGAAATTAATAGAGAAATAAAGAGGAGAGATCCATATGTAATTATTCGCACATGACTGTTAAGTTAGAAGGGGCCACGGCGAGGATTGAGTGCTCGTTTCATTTGTTGGCAGGAAATCAACTGCGTTTGAGGATCGGAATCATAATACATGATGAAGGTACATGGGCGAAGAAGAGGTAAATATACAGAGTGGGTTCAAACGGCCGTAATCACTCCAATCTCTCCTCCTCCACTGATCCCGGCCTACCGACGAACTTCAATTAACTTAAAGTGGTTAAAGGTCTTCGCTGTAGCAGAGAAATCCCCTGACCCCATTATCCTACTACTAGAGGAGATTAAGCGTCCGATTAGGCCGAGGGATATAGCTATGATCTCAACCTAACCTCTATTTCCCTTTATACTCCCTATCACTTTCATGCCAAATTAACTCTCATCTTATTATTAACGGATCACAGTTCTCTCAAAGCTTCATCTTCTTTATTAATCTACGAGGGAATCGATTCTCTTCATTTTATCCAATTAATTTCACAGTACAATACTAAGCATATTACTGTTCTCGACACAATTCACTTTCAAAACTACGTTCCAAATCTTAATAAATTAAATGAGCGCCAATTTAATTTTTATTACAATGACTATTTTGACTATGATAAAATGGTGACAAATGCCTAGTAGTATATGAGAAGCAGCGTGTAAATGAAAATTTTCAATAATCTTTGAAAATTCTTTCTGATCTTATGTAAGAAACATTTAATTTTAACGGAAATTACCGAATAGTGAGAATTATTTCCACTACGAAAATCCACTTTGGTGTTAATACAAAAAACTCGCAATGTTATCCGTGAATACTTGAAATGATGGGTTCTATACCTTGCATAAATAAAATTTTCAATCTTTTTTCAAACACGAGGAGAAAAACTGTAATACGGATGTCTGACTGACTGAGTTCACGAAGGTTCTCGGAAAACGTGCGCAACGCTGCAATGGTACAATGAGTTCCATCGGTAGTCACAACATTTGAAAGACAAGTCAAGTTTTAATAAGAGATAACGGAATATTCTAATTCTTCTTTGATGCTCAAATGAATTATAGTTATACAAATGAAGAAACAAGTACAAACACATGAACCTGTGGTCGCCTTTGACCTTGAACTCTCATTACATTCATCTTTTAAGATTATCCAAGTCTAAAAAGATTTGTTATTCATTAAGAACTAACCACATTAATTTATTTTTTATGTATGAGGATTATAGACAACTGTCATATTTATATCTGTACATATAATACTTGAATATAATTACCCATTTAATTAAAGATGTAACATAGATAGTATTTAAATATATCTACGCAGTTAGTACTTTTTTAAGTCTACGCAGTAAAGATCAGAGTATATACACAAAATTATAGCAAATGACCTTCATTGAATCAGTATCGAATATATGCGTTTAATTAGTACTCGCAACGATTCGTTCTATAACCATTTTAGTCAATAAGAATTATTAAAGATCCATTAGCATTAAATTCTGTACCTTTAATTCTTTCTTTGAACCATGTCATCACCGTGTCTCCATGTTGCGTGGGAGCATCCCTTCGTCCCCACTGTGGGGAATCGAAGCTCTTACTCCAATTCCCCTTCTCTCGAGGGATTCGGTTCGAGTGCGAAGACTGAGAAACGGCAGAGACTCCGTTGAGTTCACACGTCTTCGCCCTTGCTTTCTTTTTCCTTCGGACTCGCAGCTCCTCTTTCAATCCCTTCCTCTCTTCAGAATCTGAAAATGAATAAATAATTAGTTAAATAATTCAATCCGCTTGATATTCTAGTCAGAATTTATAAATATCCCTTTCAATGCAATATTTCCAATGCTTTCGCATTCAATTCAAGACATAAATATGTAAAAGGGAGAGGGAAGGTATAATTTAATTAAATAAATATAGCAAAATTTGATGAATGAATGAAATTCTCTTTATTATTGGTTTTAAATCTTGAATAAATTTGACAAGAACAAGCTTGGCGAAAGCTCATTGAATTAGACCTACTTCAATTTATAAGAAGCGTCTCTTATCTAACTTATCTTATATGCCTCGTTGCTTTTTATTGCCTAAAAAAGTTCAATAAAGAAAATCCTATTTGCCAGCAAGACAAACACATATAATGAACTTCAGTTTGGAATATGGCGGTGAATACGCAATGCACTTAGGCAATTACTTAACACATACGAGTACAAAATACACGTAAAAATAAAAACTAACTAATTCACAGATCACGTCAATTGTCAGATTTTACCATTATTAATGTTCCTGCATTTATAAAAAAAAATCTATACCGCTTTCACTTTTTCATAATCTCATTTTTCAAACCGAAGGTATAACTTTCACAATTTTGATATGAATCAAAGGAATTTACAGGAACAAATATGAGATTTGAATTAAACCGATTTACAAGAAACCCCTGAACCGGATGTTTTCACGGAAGAAAAGAAGCGAAATCATTGTGTGTATGCACTTATAAGAGTGTAGGTATTGGCAAGGAAAAGTCGGGGCTTATGCTTCACTTGTTAGGACATAGATTCCCTTTTTAGAAGTTAGACTCCAACTGATCCCATCCCAGACCTTTCTTTTCCCACAACAAAGAACCACTTACAGCTTTCTCAGGTTTTTTTTAAAGATCCTAGCGTAAATATAAATAAATCGTCCAAACCCCTTTGGATTTTCAATCCAACTTTTTGAATCAAAAGCTCAAATGAAATTAAATACTACAAGTAAAATAAAATAATATAGTTTATTAATTACTTACACTTAGAAATTAGCCTGTCTACTTACTTCGTCTAATTACAATAGATTTTTAAGAAAACGTGATATCTTTCATTATGCTATTCAATTTTGCCACGATTTTTTTCTTAAGAAACTGAAAAGTAAGTTGATAATGGCGGTAAAAGGGAATCGATTCCGTTTGTGTTTTTTGACATGGTTTTATTGAGCTAGGGTTCGATCGTGGGCTAGTTCTTAAGCTCGTCATTGTGAGGTCGTTTATGCGCTCTGAGTAAGCACATGTGTCGTCCGGCCTTTCGCAGTCCGCTTATGAACAAATACGCGACTCACTCACTCGAAGGAAACGACGAAGGTGAGGAGTTTCCATTTAAATATTACGCAGGACTCAAAGACCCCATTATTTACAAATGAGCTAGGCGGGCCACCCGGGACTTTCTCTCAAACTTTATTTCTCACCAAGCATTCCTTGGTGAACTGAACTTCATGATGATTTCTTATTTTCCTGGACATATCAAAGGTTAACTCCTCTCAGCCATGCGAGCCAAGCATTGAAGTTCAATTCACCAGCAAGGTTCTCATTTGCGAAAGTTCCCCAGTATAAAATAGGAATAAATGAGAAAGTCCCGTGGAGGAAGGAAGGAAGGACAAATTGTGAAATGACTTGTCGCACTGTGTCACCATTTGGCCCCTGAATTAGCATAATAAAAAAGAATGGTATGAACAGTAAGTTTATTTTCAGGTCGAGTGGCTCTACATTATTGAAATAAAAAGGAATAATGGAGAACATGAAGAGTTTAGCCGGGGACCTTTAGTTTCAAAATGCCTTTAAATATGAGAAGACCAGACACATTTGTCGACCAAACTTCTCATCACAAAAGACCCCACAAGTCCTCCTCAAGTTTACGAGGAGTAACTTTCGATAAAGTTGATAGGCAAAAGTTTTGTCCCTTCACATTTGACTACACGGCCACGTCGAAGGCTCCTTGTAACTCAGGGTCTTCCTCTTTTGAACGAGGAAACTTAAGTCTTTGTCTTTTCCCATATATACGACAGGAGTCACGGATACGGTCCATGGACATGAAAACTAGAAGCGCAGAAAGTCTCTGTATGGAGACTTTCCTGGTCGGAGAGTTTGAGAAGGGGAAAGTGTGGCTTTTCCCATCCCACACCCATTATGAGAAGAGCATAAATCTGAATTCCCATCCCGCAGGAGGGAATGCAGGCTCAAGTTTAAAATAATTTGATTTTTCCAAACCCTCTCCCTCCAACTGCATTAAAAATTGAAGAGGATCACAATGATTTCCAGACGGGGAAACGGTTAGGTTCAGTTAAGAGTAATAGTACGGAGCTTCCATAATCATTTCTCTTCCTTCCTACACCATTTTCTTCCCTTGGCACTTTCCCTAATTCTCCTCATTTTTCCTCCTTTCTTTCACCTGCTGCATTTACCCTTTGTATACCTCTGGTGAAGATAAGTATGTGTAATTTCTTAGGATCCTTTCAAGAGGCCCTTGATAAACTCAGATCATCATTAGATTTTATGATGACTTTCATGGTTTTTAATTATTACGACTTATGAGGACGAAGCAAGGAAATTCCATTAAAGGACAATTTAATCCTCCTTTCATCGAATAAACTTCCATTTTTTATGGACTTCATTAATTATAACGGAATTAGAACAGTAATTGACAAATGTATTTACCTAGTCAAGTAATATTTGTCATGATTGACGAGAATATTATTATAAAGACTTGGTTAGCCGGTTGGGTCTATTGTTGATATTTAGGAATAATGTTTTGGAGCTTTGTATTCAATTCTTAATTTGTATTTATTATTCAAGTGTAATGCAATTTCCTTGTATGTAAATTGAATTATATTGTATGTTCAATAGGTTGGAGTTTAGATAACTAAATTAATTTGCAAAGTTATTATTTTATTACGTAAATTTATAGTGAAATCATTATTAATTAGAGTGATTTACATTTAATCTTCACATTACAAATCATTATTATTCAAGAGTAAGGCCATTTGGAATGGTTAATATTATAAAGGATGTCAAACGTGAGTTGGGGGAATTGGAGTATAAATCTCGTATAAATTTCCGCCGTCTCAATCTTCGAGGAAATTGTTTAGTTGCGGGAGTTTGTTAAATGAAATTATGGTAATCCTTTCTCTCACTCGGTTTGGAAAATTCGCTACCTTTCTCGGAATTCATTATTTTATAAGCTCTTGAAAATTTATTTTTTTCTTAATGCTTTAATAATAAAAGGTCTAAACTGTAATATGAAACCTGTATATTCATATCTACATTGAAATAGAATTATTCTTATATTAGAGAATTCTTACAAATATCTCTCAAACGTGCAATTTAATACTCTGGAGGTTCTTTATCATGTGCAAAATTAATTTAATGTCTTATAGAATTCACAACGAGGCCATTCTCTATTTATTTTCTCTATTTTTGCCCGTTCATATCCGTTCTCCTCCCCAACTCAATTTCCTGCAGCCTTCCATGCCTCAATCAATTTTAAATAAAAATTCTCGTAAAAGTTCACAATTCAAGAGAGTTTATCAAAAATTGATTTCAAGATTCTAAATTGAACCCGTCATTTCTTTAATAAAGTAGGCAGAATTGAATAAAGAATTCTTAGATTTAAATGTAGCTACTTAATTAGGAATTGATTCTCAATTCTATTGAATAATATACTGAGCGAAAGGTCTAAATAGGCTTAAATCATCCCTGATTAGAAATTGGTTTAAATTCTCCTTCATTTCATTAAACATACATTCATTCATCTACTTGAGCCGTCAAGAACCAAAAAAGAAAATAAATCATTGAATGAAGAGGGGAAAGAAGGTTTAATCAAATGCTCTAGGATGTTGATTGGATTTGTGCCAAAAGAAATGAATTAGTCTAACATACAAAAAAGAGAGTGAAGGTTGCTCTCTATATTTCTCATTTCAACTATGAAAATAGCAAAGAGGTTTCAATCTAAATAAACTATCGCTTGTATGAGAAACAACAACAGAAAAGTAGGCAAAGTCATAAAAATTTCTCGTTCATAATCCAAGTAATCTACTCGGGATACTTAATACCCGCATGTTTGCACAATAATAACCTTTTTACAGCCGCGATCCCAATTTTGTACTTGCATAAAAAACAGTCACTCAATTTCCCTAAATATTAATGCCCCTTTGGGCTAAGAGGAGAAAGGAGGAGGGAGAGTCAGAATGATAAAAGTGCAATAAACAATTGTTATTCGTTTCTCTTTAATTTAATGTTCGTTTCATGAAGAAGTTGTAAGATTTTCTTGAAAAGGAAAAAAGGAAACTCGACGAGAAAGAGAACTTGCGTGAGTGGAGATAGATAAGGATTAGAAGGGTCGGAATTTTGTCTTGTAAGATTTAGTATATGATGAAAATACGGGCATCTTTTCCTTCCATTGTCCCATCGTATAAATTTCCTCGGAAAATTCGCTTCCTCAAGACTAACTTTTATGGAGTGTCATAGTTGGAGACGTTAACAGAAGATAGTTGGTTGCTCAGGAACTCCCGGGTTCTCCTTTAGTGCCTTTCTCCCACTTTATATGATAGGTATAATATGAAAAAGAGAAGAACATCTCTCTGTTTTCACGGGGAGACAAGGAGAGAAAGTCACGTTGACAAGGCACATCACCAGCCTCACGAGTCCAGACGGCGAGATGTGAGCCAGAAGATATACTACGTGCATCTTTCCACGTCCGCCCATATACTCACTTCTAAAAAATAAATGTTCGTCCTTTCCAACCATGACAGAAGAGAATGCAATATCTCCTTTTTTAATTCAATATATGTGAACCTTTCAGAGAAGTACGTCAGGGGAAAACAAATAAAGGAAAGAGTTACGCAGCGCATCTCATAAAAATAGCATTTTATTATATCTGAACATAAAAATCAATTCTCTTATTATTGCCTCATATCCTTTGCCAAATATTTCCAAAATGGAGTTTGAAATTCAATTAAAATCGTCATTGCATATTTGACTCAACTGTTGCGAAAATAATTGGAGCATTATCCGATTAAATGGGATTCTTGGTCGAGATAAATTCAAAGATCTGGTGAATTAAATTGGGAGGCAATTGTGTGATTGGAAAAGAAGAACATGAGAGTTGGTTGATCATTATGGAGGTAAATGGGAAGCTTCAAGGTTTACACCATTCCTCTCAAATTCATTTGAATGGGATGAATAAAAATTCCATTACGTTCTCTAATTACGCTCTCTCGAATTATTTCGCGCTGAAGTTATACATATTTACTTCCTATGATACAAAGAGGAACAATGGGCACGAATCCTCCTTGTATTGTCCCAGAGGGACGTGTCAATATGGAAAATTCGAATGAGATGAGGAAATGGGCTACATGGGCCACGAGCTCATTAAAATGACAATAATGTCTGAATGCCTCTTGTCGACGCCATTTTCAAATAAACACTTCGACGGTCTTCGCATTTGCATTATCGTCATTTTTATGTTTTAATTATGCATGTTTATGTAACCTTCGAGGACACTTTGTAGTAGTAAATAAAAAAAACCGTCTCGCAACAATTCATTGATGGTCGCCAGGCAGGATACAAAAGGATATATTTGAGTCGTGGGAATTTGAAGGAAATTCCTGCATAAATGAATTAATGCTTCACAGAGACTCCCTCATGATGACAATGGAACTGTATGGAAAATAATGTTAAGATAAGATACATTATTATATTAGAGACATCCGCCGCATTATTAACATAATGTAGCTGAACATTATGAAGCATTTACTCAGCGTTAGACGAACAATTCGAGACATTAGATTATGGGCCATTAATTGAAAAAGGGGTTTCGCTCTGTGGGAATGCAAATGAGAGAAGATCACGGCAGAGGCTCCGGATTCTTAGCCTATTTACAAACAACGATACGAGGATGTGTCTGAATATTAATCCTAAACATGTAATTTGAAATGCTAATCGCTCGTGTCTGGTCCGTAGAATGGAAAAGGGGCTATTCATTAAATGTTCTGCATTTTGGCTTCGTCGCCCTAATAAGGTGATCCAAACTTATTTAACTAATGCCCACACGCTGATGTGCTAGTAAGGACATTAGAACGACGATATTTCCTAGTAGCGAGAGATTGAGAAAATTCTATTTTCCCAAAGAATAAATAGATAATAGCTCCATAACTCATTTGAGTCAAATTGATTGTTCCAAATAAGTGAAGTTAAATTGGCTCAAGTCGGCTGAGCTCGACGAACTGCAGCGTTGCAAATGCCATTTGCCTCGGTTAAACACCGTAGTGACTTTAAAGGTTTTCACATTCACTCGTTCTTGGCTGCCCTGCGTTGGCAAGTCAAGTCAATCCGGAAGGAAAAGAGACGAGAAGAGGAAATGAAGAAATGAAGAAGAAAAGGAGAGAATTCACAGTAAATCAAGTCATGATGAAATGTAACGTTTTTCTGATTGAGCATCCTTGCCATTATCCTAAACGTCGTTGTCTCGCTAAAGGAAATTTCTTTGACACTCCATGTCACTTTACGAGTTTCTTCTAAAGGAATTAGCAAAACTTCCCAACGAGGAGCTCTCGCAGTTGGTCCAATTGAGCGAGCTTTTATAAATGGAGTTAAGTGGGCCTTTGGAGGAGTATTTTAATTGCCCAAAGGAGAGCATTGGGAGAGATAAGCCAAGGTAGAAGAGTCACGAGCTTCCACAAGTCAGTTTGTAAACAAAGGGGGATCTTTCATGAGTGATTGCGGGCAAGAGAAAAGGTTTAATTTCCACTAGGACAGGAGGCGATGAAGGCTTTAGTTATATGCATTACAGGTTAAACGGAGTTGAAACAACCGGCCCAAAGAGATCTTTTATGACTCACTGTGAGAGATGAAATTTTCTCTCTCGTATATAAAAGGAGCAAAAGGACGGTTCATATATAAAATATATCACGACGAAGGTTTTAGAGGTGAGCTGCGAACTCCTCCATCCGCTATTAAATATCTCTCTTTTCCTTGTGTATTCTCATCGAATGAGCTTCTCCCAATTAATTCCCTTCTCTCCTCAGATGGCTCCATTTGATAATTCCTCCTCCGGCAGACCATGACATTCCACAAGCTAAAACCTCCAGCTTTTACTTCTACTATAACACTCTCATCGTCAGCTACTATGTATAAAATATAAGATATTCATAAATACGCTCCATGTTCTATTATAATGTACATAGGTGCATAAAGCTGGGGTTTGTAATATAAGTAATTCCTAGCACCCCCTGAGATGAGATAAGTCGAAATTAAATTTGGATCTATTATGATTCCCTCGCTTATTATAGCAAAAGGAGGGAGAAAGAAATGAGACCAGTTTGCATCGTCGCATCTAACACTTTTTAGATTCTGAGCTTTGAAGGAAAAGGATCTTCGCTTTTAAATCATCTTAAGGGATCAAAACTCGTGATTAGACTAACAGCCTTCAACTTCCCAGACACACTCATACGCTCACACTCATGAGTGAAGTAGACGAAGCACTTGAAAGGAATGAGATGCTAAATAAATTATGATTCCATTTCGTCAAAATTCATGTCGCAGAGGTTTATAAATTTTTGACAAATCTGCCTAAGCCGTCAGACTCATTTTGACCCGGCGAGCGAAGAAGGAAATGAAAGAGAGTGTCAAGGGGGAAGGAGGACGTGCGGTGAAGGAATCCAATTACAAATTAATCACGCCCATTCTCTCGATTCATGACCCTCGTCGCCACTGTCTTACTTTCCCACAACCATCATCGCTGGGACACAAAGTACACAAGAGAGGCCTTATTTTGCAAATCTACATCTTACTCTCTTGAATAAAACTTCCTTTCGATATTCGCCATATATTTCATTGGACTGCGGAGGAGAGCGAGAGGAGGAGGAGGATTGGAAAGGCTTAAGGGGAAATACTAAACCTGCCACTGAAGGATATGTATCAATGGAAAATAATGCCATCTACGTATATATAGACCTAAAAGATACACTTTTCCCATAATTGAACAAAATGAGATAGGTGGAATGGGCAATTGAGAGAATTCTACGTCCTCAATGGCTACGCCCTCAGGAAATGGCAAATATATATATATATATATATATATATATATATAAAGAGTGCAAAGAGAAGCGATTGGCAACTCACAGAAGGAGGAACCGGACACTGTTCTTGTGGTGTTGGAGTAAATGTATGATGAGTATTACTTTGAAGAGATATTCTCGTTTTGTGCATTATTATATATAGTCTTATTATTATTGTGGCTATTTGAGTAAAATATGAGGAGAGTAAACTATTTTTTTATAACTGTATCTCACTAGGTGTAATAGAAAATGCTATATATAATGAAAGAATCCGAGTGGTTTATGTAAAAACATACCATACATAAGCTCTCAATTGGCATCTCTGGCTGTCGTACATTTTTGTATAGGAGAACATTGGAAAATATATTTTTTATATATGAGTAAATGTGTAAATAATATGGCAAGTGATCGTATTTTAGCCGACAATATATATAAAATAGAAAAAGAGAACGCGAAAATACGCTGGGAGGAAAAATACCCAAGTGGAGCCCGAAATAGAAAAGAGATGAGAAATGTTGTATTTACAAGAGGAAGGAGGTTTTTGCCATTTTTCCACATTGTGACAGTGTCCTTGAGTCAAATTGCTAAAAGCAAAATATTTGCACGAGCAACCCAGCAGGAAAAAATGCTCATAGAAATTGATCCGAATCCGCAAGAATTGAAAAATATTTAAAATCTCATTTCATCCAAGACATAAAACTCACAATGATAACAATCGAGAATGAATGGGTAGAAAAAATTGATCTCATTGTGCTATTTACAGTTTAAGTCGTGGAGCATGGATTAATGTTCATGCAAGTACAGCTACAAGAGTCCAAGACATAGAGTTCTTTCTTGTAAATTATATTATAATATTATCATGAACCTCTTCATATAGTCGAGAACTTAATACATTTAAGTTAAAAGAACTTTGTTAGTGCTCATCCGTCCCACTTCCCGTTAAAAACCTTCTCGCATCTCTCTTTCTCTCACTCACTCAGACACATGTATACACTCAGGTCTCTTAGGAAGAAACGCCGTTCCCCTCCCTCAAAGATCATCTCGAACATGAAATGGAAAATGAGATCTGACTCGTGTGCACATAGAAAAATATGCGTAACGCTCCCACTCGCATTCAGATGCACACAAGTTTCCCCAAACAGCAGGTGATATATTATTATGGATTCTGTCCAACGGTCAGCCATTAAATTACTCGACTCCAACCCTTAAAGGCTTTCTGAGCGTTCCATATTCTAAAATTCAAGCTTTATTGCTTTTCCATGATCTTCTGTCTCCTTCAAAAGCCAAATAATAAATTATCTAGCATATTAAATGAACTCTCAGCAGCGTCAAAAAGAGATTATTAGAAACTGCATGAGTGATTGAAACTGAATGTGTCAATAGATTTGATCAAGCTGTGATGGTTGCTCTTAATACATGGTATATAGAATCATTATTTCATTATATGGGATTAAAAAGATTGTGGTGGCTCTTTAGAGTGGAGGCTAGCCTCATTGAAATTGCATTATTACATTTCTATTGACACTCGTGAAGAACTTGGCGAGAAAATTGACCTGCTTACACACTTCCCCTTATCTCGACCTTAGCGAAATGAGAAAACCTTCTGAGGAATTTAAAAACCTCAAACACACTCATTCGTTCCATGTTCAAAGAAAGAGTAATAAACTTCATTGATTGGGATATATGTGATTTGCCTATGAACCAAAGAAATTAGCCACTCACCACCGGAAACAAACCACCGGAATAAAATTGATCCTAATTTCCCCATTGAGCTGAAGAGGAAAAGGGAAATTCAATGGTAGAAATAAGGCAAATAAGAAACACTGCCTTAACGACCTCTCCTGATTCAGTAGAATACACAATGAGAAACTTATCGACTTTTTTCTAAGAGACGTGTCTATATAAAGTTAAACAAGTCCCTTAAATGAGAAACGAGCCAGGTAATTTTTCCTTTTCTCTTCTAATAACGTGTTATTAAGAGGATTTTTAAGAGGAAAGGCTAATAAAATCTCATGGACCGAGAAGACCTCTTGGGAGCCAATGAACAAATTTGATATCCAATTAATTATAAGGCTAATAGATCCATCAGACGGGAAACAAGAGAGCAGAAGATATTTTTAATAAGGGAAGTGAAAGCTATAAAAGGCAATTAGGAATCTATCTAATTGGATTAGGGAGCAGAAAATGAAAAGAACTCTCTGAACTCCTCTTTGTTCTTCCAAGTCCTTTTATTGCAAAGTGCAAGTCAGAGTGTAGGGATGAGAGGAAGTCTTTTGTTCATTTTACTCCGGATTTGCAGATTCATGGTGGGCAAGAGAGGAATTTCCTCATGGATATTAGATCTCTTCCATTTAAATTTCATTTCCTCGTATCAAGTAGCTCTTGACTATTAGTGGAGGGAAAAGGGAAGTCTTCGATGAAAGAGTCAAATGACCACGACACAGTCGAATTCAAATAAATGAGAACATCCAAATACAATCTCATTTTAAAACACGAACAATTTGAACCTATTCGCCTCGCTTTCCATTTCAAATATTTGTCAATTGCGTCTGATCTCTGAATGAGTGGGAGAGGCATTGGGGACCGTAAAGAATAAAATGGTAACTTAATGAATGGCTGAGCCTCCGCCCACAAAAGCAATCTCTGGAAATTGGATTAAAAGTGAAGTCTCATTAAGAGGGCCGGGAGTATTATGATCTAGGTTTCCGCCTTGTCCCCTTTCATGTGGCCCTGTAAACAAGAGGATCACCAAATCACAATGAAGAGACTCCCTATACACTCCCCGACGCCAACTTTTGAAAAACTTTTTAATTAATGACTCGCGGTTGAGGAGACTCAATGGATCTTACAGACACACTGCGCCGTTCTCCTATAATATGGATATTTGCATACGCAGAGTAATACTTATTAGTATAACTATTATTTGGCTAGTTAGGTATATCCGAAGTGGTTTTGGTTCATAAAGAACCACGCCGTTAGGTATATGCTCTCGATGATAAAAGTTGGAAGGTGGTACAAAAGGAAAATTATAATATGAGAAGAACACCGTTTCATTTTCAAAGTTTCTGAGCATTATTGTTCTCTTCTTCTTTGACCATAGGGAAAATAAGGTATTTGAAAGAGTCGGGAGAGAGAGAGCTTTTCGGTTTTTATCGTCGTACTTTTTTTCCACTCTTTCACCCAATCTGGTTCCCATTAATTTTGGATATATTAATTTCACAGGAGGCTCTCGAGCAGTAAAATGAGTTTAAATGAGAAGCTTGGGAAAAGCCTTCATTGTTTTGCGAAATTAGGAAATCGAGGCTCGTTTCTCTTTGTAATCCCATTTCAAGAGGTTTCTTTGTGCTCTTCTTGGAATTTTTTAAGGAGTTAATTTGGGGGTTTGGGAGGAGAAAGACGGCGGCCACGAGAGTGGTCCTCGAAGACGTCCATCCATTGAACAGGAACGTGGGAGGAAAGCGGGAGAAGTCTCCAGACAAAGTTTCCACTCCGTGTGCCCTCATAACTCCGAGAGAATGAACAGCAGGGCTTACGGCCACACCAGTGTGCACAAGCTGGGATAAATACATTACATCTTTTGAATTCAGGAGACGAGTAATTCCATAAATATTATACTTATCCATCTTTGAATGGAGCTACTCTGGCCTTCGCCTCCATCGTCGCAATCCTCCTCCAGTTTTTGAGAATGGTCGGGACTCGATTGGATATATCCTTATGCACACATTCCCCTATCTTCATGGACATTCCTCTCAAGGAAAATGTGTCTGTCGTTGAAAGTATAAAATACTTTGGAGCTAACTTTAATGTCCTCCTCGTTGTGCCTTTGGGGGTCGCAACGTCACTGGCATGAGAATGAGTGGATTTATCCGATTTTTCCCTCCTTCACTTGTTTACTTTCTTTTATTTAAAATCTTTATATCTCGTCGTCTATTGAATATTAACTATAATAAAAATACCATTTTCTTATCCTTATAATGGACCACTGGAGGAAGGCTATACAAATCTCGACAATTTCCTTTATCTATAAAGTTCATGCTTTGACTCTGAGTTTTTGAAAAAGTTGAAATGAAGAATCCACATGGAACACAATAGATCCTCCAAGCGACATTCTTTCCATTTGCTGTAAAAGCAAACATTTTAGGAATACGAGAAAGAAACTCATAACTCTGTGACTCCACTTGGGAAGAAACGTCAAAGGATTATGTATTAATATTGAGGGAAAATCCCCAACAGCAACTTCTCTCGAGTCAATGTAAAATCTTCTTTTTAAATAAATGAATCCGGTTGACATTGAAATATTCATGTGCAATATATTCTTATTTCAAATATTTCACTCCCCACCGAACCAGTCATTTATGTATGCACTTCACTCTTCGAGCTTAAATACTAAATTCCCCAAGATTATATAACTATATAGCTAAATAAATACTTGTTAGTAGTGCATATAATGTAAAGCGAATTTAAGATCAATACAATTCGTTTAAGTCGTAGTTCATTATATATTCGCGATTTTGCACATTATTTATATGTATATAGCAGAAATTCTTAAATTGCGTTTTTGAAATCCGCAATGGTACTTATCATTTAGAATGAAGGGAATTTAAAGTAGAAAGAAAAGTAAGAATTTCATGGTTATCTTCAAATTTTGAATCTTTCAGTTCATGAAGTAGAATAAAAGAGAATTCCTTGGATGAGAAGAAGTTACATTTTTCTCCAGATTCCATTGCTCTTCACATTCTTGGCGATTTATCTCACAATGATCCATCGGAAGTGACTCCTTCGGCTACAATAATGAGCCTAGGGAGCTCAATACACGTTTAATGGCCCATGCTCGAGATTTGGGGAATGGGGAATCAAGTGAGGATCGTTGAAGAATTATGAAACGACGATGCTGGTGCTACAAGTCTACACACAGCCTGTTTGCCTGGATCAAGAACACCTATTACTTTTCTATTAGCTCCCCATGTAACAGACGATCTCCAGAGGAATTTCCTGCCATTTCCTACCTACATTATCTGTATACACTCAAAAGCGCATTAAATTGTCATTTCCCCTCGTCTCTCTTTTACAATGTTACAATATGACCCACAGGCTCGTAGAGAATCCTTACTAAACCCCTTGAACGTTGAACTTCTAATGCCTTTAATATTTATGTATAATTTATAATCAAACGCTTATCTCATCGGCCTGGTAGAGAACATAATATCTACAGTTTTCATACAAGTTTAATGTACGAATTCTTTCCCTCCCAGCTTCCCAATTATGCACGGTGAGTTATTGAGGAGAGTTGAGGGCTTAAGCCATTCGTTATAATTTACTTAACAAATATCCCTTTTAAAAGAGATTCACACTCTCTATTTTAGAGATAGTAAACAATTCGCACGTGCTTTTGGGAAATTTATTCTTCAAATTCCCCAATATCTAAGAGAATAAACGGGGTTAAATAATAGTTTTTGCTCTAATGGGCGACGTGAGGTGAAAAGTTCCTTTATAAACGAGCAATAAAGTAACGGATTGGATGAAATGTGGGACTCGATGCTTCATAAACTGCCCAGTTGTCTCTGGTCGGTTAAAAGCTTTTAAAAATAATTTTTGAACGGAGAAGAGCGAGTGAAGAATGAGCAGAATATGATGGGCTGATAACAAAGGGAATAATGAATAAAGTCTCCAAACCTCACAGAGAGGAAACCACTTTCGGTTTTGACTCTTCCTCTCATTGGCAAAGGAGGTCATTTCCATAAATTCCCAACACAAATCGCCCATCTCTGCTTCGTCTGGACATTTTCATTTTCGACCACAGGGTTTGGAAATAAAGGCATTATGCGGAATGCAAATATGTAAATAAGGTTTGAGAATGGAACTCGAATTCAAAATGGCCCCAGAAATCAGAATCCTCCTCGACTGAAAGGATTTCGTCCTCAAAAGAGTAAAAGGGGAAACCTGTGGAGAATATGTATGGTGGAATGTGAAACCTAACGTTTCAACCACAAATTTCCACAAACCCAATTTACATAAAAGGGACTTAACGAACCGATCCTCGGATTACAGTCAAGAGGTCAACCCTACTTTAAATTGTAATTTAAATCCAAATGGGGCACTCAGGCTCTTGGCTCAGGAATTCCAACATTTTTTATCATTAATCTAACATTAAGAACAGAGAGCTTAATTTCTCTGGTTTTCCTCTTGAGAAATAAGATAATTATATATCCATGCATGCTCTATTATAATGTATAGAAAATAGTAAAGGTACTTACAATTTAATAAATGAGCATTTGAAGGTTGAATGTTAAAAAATGACAGTAGTTTTTAATCTTAGTCTGTATAATTAAACTTGGTCGAGATATTGGATGCGATTAAATAAGTTGAGCAAGTTGAGTGTGGTGATCTCACACCTTGATAGGCAATTATGAATCTTGGACCTTTTTCTCCTAGAATAATTAATCACGTTAAATAGGTCCATTAGAGTCTTCTGTAGAGGGAAGCAACATATGCTCGAAATTGACCAAACTGTTTTCCTAAATGGAATATCTTCTTTTATAAGTATAATATCTAGCTCTCCAACTATAGCTAATAAAGTTTATTTGTAAGGAAAAAGTGGAATAAGACCGGCACACGCAGAGACACACTTCTATTCAAAAGAAATTAAACGAGTGTGGAATTAGGCCTATAAGTCGTAAAGTATATAAAGGAGAATAATTGGGAGATACAAATCCCCATCTGTATAAAAAACTCTCTTTTCAATGCTTCCTGTCAATGAGCTGTCACTTTTTCTTGGACTGTCCAAGGGGAGGCAAAGCGGAATTATCTCTAAATGAGAATTTGGCACGTCTCCTTTTTCCTTTTCTTGAGAAAAATGGAAAAGTTGAATTGAAGAGTGTGTGATTTTAAGGAGAGTTAAAAGGAAGTGTGAGACTCGGACCAGTTGTCGAAGATGAAGACGAAGAAAGGATTAAGATTCCCCTCTTTTGAACGACAAGAATGAGGAAGGGGTTTGAGTCAAGGAGAGGTTTTACCCTTTTCCTAATGCTCATTTTCAAAGAGAATCAAATGGACAATGAAGGCCCTTTATCTAAGTCTTGTCGGAATTTACATGTAGACGAAGTGGAATTTTTTCAACAGGAATGTTTTCCCATACGCCTACATTCACACACATCCACACACCGCATTCTTTTTTAAAAGGTATTCCTTCCGCCCATCACCCGCCTCGTGCCCCTTTACTATGGCATTTGGTATTGAAAGCTCCTTGCACTCTCCCAGAGAGAATTTAGATAAAAGAGTTCATGCACAAGTATGAGCGAGAGCATCTCCCCTAATTATATGATTATATGCAATGAAGTGAGGAAGGGGGGAGTGTAAACAAAAAGGGCACGTTGAGCTCACCTGTCTGCTCATCGATTGCGTCAGAGAGGAAGAAGGCGAATTCCGGCTTTACAATCAACGGCCACTTGGTCGTGAGTCAATGAAATTATATGGACTCTGTTTGCAAAAATAGTTTCTTCTCGTGTGTGTAAACTTCAAATCTCTCTCATCTCAATGGAATGAAGAGGAACAGTAAATGAATTGCCTCTTGGCGAAGTGATAAGAGAGTCTTGGTGGATATATATATGGTCCTGTAGTATTATTGCTCGGGCCTCTTCACGATTCAGGAATTATTAACCGTTGAGATGCAGAGACACGTACAAGGAGAGAAGAAGACCCAAAGGACCGGAACACACTTTAATATATATAGCTGATATTCTCTTTAATACCACCAAATAATCGAACTTCTCGGGTAAATGATTCCCAACGAACTCATTACTTTTACTCATGAACCAAGTGTCTCTTTGGCAGAATGAGCTGTTCAGGAGGAATTCCCTTCACAGTCGCTTCAATATTCACCAGTGGAGAATGAAACACGCGGTTCGAGACCGGATGTTCAGAAGGAATGGAATGTCAAGTGGACGTAAAGGCACAAGTTGACTTACTTGCTTTTAATAAATACACCTGTTAAGGGAGGAGTGAAAAGGTGAAAGTCCCTGAAGGTCCTTTTGGCCGAAGGGTTTCTTGTCGTGGTGGTTGGCTCATGGCGAGATGTGCGGAAGGAGTGGATTCGATCCCACCTGGCCCACAACTGAACTCGATTCCCTCCCTGCCTCCCCACTTCATGAGTAAAGGGGGTTTCGGCGTCGAGCGCCACACGAGAATTGCAATCCCTCCTTCGCACACACACACACACACACACACAAACACTCCAACTGAAATTCAGAGTTCCGCCAGAGAGAACTTCCTCTCATTACCAATTACACCTCCTAAATATTATTTCCACCTCTCTTAAAATGCAAAAGAGTCAACACTATCATTTAAGTTGGCGCTAACACGTAAAAGGATATTGCGTCGTTTGTTCATTATACAATGAGTGCAATTTTAAGTCCCATTTCGTGTTTCTCCTTCGAACTCATATGCCCATGAGATGCAAAAGTGCAAAAATTGTCTCATGGCTAAAGATACCTCCCTGAATGTATGCAAAACTCTGAAAGCAATATCTAAAAGTATCTGGAGATGCTTATTACTACAATATTTTACATCTCATCATCTGTTATGCAAATGAGCTTAAATGAAGGATGAATTGATGTCGTAATTAAATTACAATGAGTCGAACGTCAGGTGTGAATAAAAATCCATTGTTTAAAATCGAGAGTGGGATTTTTTGGACGTTTTCTTGTAAAGTCATAAGAAGTCGTGATCGTGCAATGAGGCGAAGTTCCTGAGAGGGGATAAATGAAGATGGACCTCCTGGCTCCTGGAGATAGCACACACACCTCAGGAACGGTCTTTTTATTCCGCTTTAGATGGAGAGGAATGCGCCGCCATGGTTGAAATGACTCTCGGAGTTGATAGGGCAGGAGGAATTTGAGTCGCTCCTCTCGGTGAAGGATGGTCAATTGCTTCAGGCAACTCCTGATTCCTCCAGTCACTCACGAGATACTCTCGAATATTTACCTCGCCCGTGAACTCCATGCATGCATACAGAGATGTGTAGATGAGGGAGGATGGCACATCGCAGAGTCCATGGACTCGGGGGAATCAACAGCATCCCTATGCATTAGGGCTGCACTATCTCCTACTCCTTGGAGATCCCAGCTGCGAAGAGTCGTTTGAGAGTCTCGGCTCATATCTCTCATCCTCTACCGGTTCCTTCATCCATTTCATGCATATGAGATGGATTTTGATCAAGTTGAGAGAACTGGGATTCTTCCATTTTCTCCCATATCTGTTTCGTGCGGAGGGTCTCAATTCTACTAAAACCGCCCACCAGCCCCGGATCCATTTCCCTGACCATATCATAAGGGAGATGATAAGAAGAGCGGGGAATTTGGGGTTATTTAGGGGATTTGACGGAGACTCTCACCTCCGATTCCGATGAGAGACTCATTGTAGTAATAGAGAATGTCATCTCCACGTCCCCCAGCGCTCTTCCTCCGGATCCACAAATATGAATTTAATGCGAAAGGAAATGAAAACGAGAATTGAACCAGATGGAATTGTCTCTTGACATGAAAAATAACTATAAATATTCACTTCATGAACTCTCTCGGCTCAGCACTTTCAAATCCAATGACCGTTAATGTACATATATTTTTTTGTATTAATGGAATGTCTTGAAAAGTCAATCAATACATAGGCTTAGAAATGCAAATACAAATGTAATAAATAATAAATAAAAAGTCAATAGTAAATAATAATTAAATATTTGAATAACGTCATTTAATATTTTTTATTTATATTTTATAAATAATTTAATATAAATTTTATTAGATCAGCGTTTTGAGGTTGGGTTATATTGTTTTTAAGCAAATAAGGTTTATTTTTATTATTTAATAATATAAGTTTAAAATGATTATTATTTTAAAAAAAAGGTTTAGGGAAAATTTACTGTTATTGGTAGGAAACTTGTGACATTTTTGCGAATGAATTGTCGATTTTCAAAAGTTTCAATTTTTTACAACTCCATTTTAATTTTTTACACGAATTGCAAAGCGAAATTTTACCTTTTCTCTTTATATAAGAATTTTTTATGAAAGAGTTATAAAATCAAGAGCGTACGTGGCTTTATGTTATAAAAACGAAGGATGTAGTACTAATAAGAGTCTTAATAACGTTCTTTTTAGATTGGTTTTAACTCCTTTTCTTTCCGGAGCCTCAACTTGTTTCACTACGAGATTTATGTGGCTAGTAAATTATTCTCATCATGATTTATATCAAATTCTTTTTCATTTTCTCCCACTTGGACCATAAAAGGGAGAGCCGAGTCGATGTGAGCATTAGTTGAGAGCGAAACACTTCCGAATCGTCCAACTTACATCTCCGCTCCTGACAGGTTCAAGGAAGACCATTTATGCAGTCTCTTTTAATTAACATTCCTCCCCCATTGATCCCATTTCTTCTACCTCTCCGCTCGCCTCGCAAAACTTTGAGAGACTTGAGTTTAAAATGTCTACAGTTCTTTAATCCGAGATTTATTGGCCTAATATTTCTTCAAAAACCACTTTCTCTTTCAAGGATCATCATCATGACAAAGTGCCTCTTTGTTTTTCCAACTACAAACATTCAAGCCTCATGCCTTGCCTTTTACCAACAGATTAATTTCCTATTACATGGTCAAAGACACAAAGGGGGGCCGTTTAAATTATTTTTTATTAAATATTATTTATTATTAAAAGGGAAAGCTTAAATTGGTAGTTTATTTATTATGAAACACCAAGTGTGATTAATTAAATTGTATAAAACTACTTTTAACTTTGACTTTCTATTTAATAAATTATTTACAAGCTGACGTAAGATATAAGAGGTAAGGCATTTTACCCCAAAACTTGCTTGCCAATTAAAAATCGCTCAGGAGAGATTGAATCCTATTAAAGAACGCTTAGAGTTGAATTAAGGAGATTGACATTCCAAGATAGCCAGGTGTCGGACGACAGAACGAATAAATCAAAAGTTCTATCAGCCCATTAATTTGAATTGGCAAAGGAAATCGTCCAATTTAATTTGGCTCAACTGGAGATTCGATAGTCAAATTTGAAAGGGGCGTTTAAGGCTCAAGGTACGTTTTTAGATCTTTAAAGCTACTTCATCCATGTCATGTCATTTTTTTCCCTTTTTTAAGAAAAGAACTTTTGAAAGAGATTCGGCATTCCACTTTTGACTCTATTCCAAAAAACGGAATTCAGGTTTCGATTAACTTGGAGGCTTACATGAAGGTTCCATCAGAGTAAGTTGGGTCTTTTGAAACAGAATAAATTCAATCTTGTCCAATTTAATCCACTTTTATTACCTTCTCTGAAAGGAATGACCAAGGGAAATGATCCTGACACTTCCGACTTTCTTCACCAAATCAGACATTTGGTTGAGGGTCGAGAAAGGCCCTTAATTCCAGAATCCTTCCTCAATAATTCCGCCCTTTCCAAATCTTCTCCGAATGAAATCTCAAGTGAATTGAATCCTCATTCCAGGTTTGAAATGTGGAAGAGGCGTTCTGTCGGAACTCAATAGAATTCTGATTCAACCTCCTACAACGTTTTTGCACTCGAGTCCTTAATCCGAAATTTCTTCCTTTCTTTTCTCGGAGTCCCATCGTCATTCAGTGGCTCCCACGCCTTGTATGCTCACCCATTTACAAAGAATTGCCGTTTGACGGTTAACGTCTAACGTCGATCTCAAGGCGTAATTCAATGAATCAAATGAAAAATTCCTTTGCTCTTCTCTGAATTCCAATAAAATAAATGTCCTTGTCTATTCAATATATCAATGAGGATAAGAGCATTCATTACTTTTCTCTTTTTTGCTCCCATTATTGCCATTTTCTTTATTTCAAGTATTTTCAAATGCATTCCAATTGATTTATAATCCATTTGATACTTTTTAATATTATCATTTTAATCATTATAAAATCTTTAAAGTTACTAGTTCGATTTTTGTGGTAAAAGTTTTAATAAATGTGACATGCTAGATGTTAATTTTTTTTACTTGAAATAAAAATCCAAACGAATTCAATTTGAACTCATCTAAAGCAAGGAAAATATACTTAACCAATATTATATTAATCATAATAATAACATATTAAATATTAAGTTATTAAATATTAATAACATGAACTTACCACCAAACTAATCGTAAGTAATATTAAAGTTTATCGGCACAAAGGGAAGAACTATGAGTGAATGAAATGATAAAAGTCCACCCAAAACTTTCGCCTCAATTCACCGAAATAACTTACAACATTGATCTTTTCATCCAGTAAATCCTTCGAGCTGACGCTTTTCTTATAATTCTTTTTGTTATTTATACATACAATTTTTCCCTTATATATCAACTTTCTCTCTTCCCCAAGATCAATATAAGAATGACAACAAATCATGTTGAATGCGTGCGAGGAAAGAAAAGAACATTTTTTCAAAAACTCAAATAGCAAAATATGTATTCCTACAAAGTATATTAAAATAGCTAAAATGTGTAGGAAAGTATTATTCTTTTGCTTGCTCACATGTTAAGTTTATTCTCACCAATGGGTATAGAGTAAAATAGAAATAATAGCTGAATAGATGAAAACTGGACAAAAGTATACCAAAGACAAATACAAGCAAAGTATAGAATATTACAAAAGCTAACAAGGCCATTTGACCTCGTCATTAGCTCTCGGTCCAATTCCCCAATTTGAATTGAACCAAAAAAGAGAGGAATTTCCATTCAAACTCTTCATCTTCTCTCTTGACACTCCCAATGTGTTTCCTATAAATAGTGAATGTGGGACATGATGGGGAAAGGATGGAAAAAGACTTCTTTAAACCATTTCAATTAAAAGTGTCACATTTGAATAAGGTAAAAGATGAATGCCTAGTCTAATAGAAGGCGAGAGAGAGCTGGTTTTTCTCCTCATAATTGTTTCATCTTTTAAGACTTCCAGTGGCGGTATTCCAAGAATGCTTACATAGTAAATTCATTAAGAGAAATGTGAAGAGCCGCCGCGGCTGCATCTTCAATTCTCCGGCTGAGGAAGTAACCATAATTAAATTTGAGCTCCGAAGGGAATAGCAAGAGATTCTCTTCTGCCTCTTTTAATCTCACGGCCATTTTCTTGACAGGATAGAAGAAAGGGATAATTGGCTTTTATTTTTACTCTCTCTTCTCTTTCTTAGAAATGCTAAGACCAACACAGACCTCGAAATGAAAATATCAAAGTTGGGAATTTGGAGGGAATAAAAGGAAGCTGAAGCTCTTTGTGAAGTTAAACGGCGTCGTGGCGCCTTCGGGACAATTAGAAATGAACATCCGACCTTCTTAGTAAAATCCTCCTAGGTATATCACATTCACCTTCCTCTCCTCTTACTATGCATTAATTCAATTAGCTTCAATTTCCCAATTCCTCTTAACTCCTTCCCCTCTGAGACACACTCGGAGCTTCCTGACGTCAAAAGAGGAGAAATTAAAACTTGTGTAAAATAACCCTTGGTAAGTAGATATTAATTACGTGCAAAGGCCATGAATAAAGTTTAAAGGAAATAATACATCATATGCTATAGAGTCTCCAACAAAAGTAATTTAGTAAGTGAAGATTCAACATTCGCTATTAAATATAACCTTCTCTTGATATTCTATCAGTAATACCGAGACATAAGCATAATTTCTCGACTTTATGCGAGTTGCGAGCAGACGATGATAATTGGTTAGCTCTTAACTTTAAATGATCATTTGAGATTCTATTCATATTGCCACCCTTCCCCATCATCATCAATCTCAAAGGGGAACAAAGGGAGGACAAAGAAAGATGAAATGTAATAAGGTGAGAAAGTTTTCTCCTGCCAGCCGACTCCTACACTCTCCACAGCCGTCTTTCTTCGGTGAAGAGGAAAATGAACTCTCATGCACGAGAGATGCGAGGAAAATTAATTAACCCTGCCAAAATTAAGAGCCCGCCGTTTGTTGTCAAAGAAGAGCGAACAAGGGGGGAATGAATGAACAGAGTTCCAGCGGAATCTCCCAAAACACTATGTGATGGGTATAAACATTTTGAAAGTAAGTGATCGAGTGCCGGAAATTTGGCCCAAGTCCGTCTCATCTCCTCATCTCGGGGATGATGAGTGGAGGACGAGAATAGTAGCAGGAGAACTCACTTGGCACCATTTCTCCCTCGTATTTTCTTTACAACGGAGGTTCAGTGCATTCTTAGCCTTCCTCTTAATTGCCACAATTATCGTATCAACATGCTCAACTTGCCAATATGCTAATTCTCCCATTAAATACATGCTATATAATCATTTTAAAGGGGACTACTAAATAATGAATCATGGATTTGGCGCCAATAATGAAAGACTGAACGAACCGTGATCGGACGATGTAGATCGCGTTGTCGTGTGAAGAGATTTCGTTGATCGCTTCCGCTCGTTCTTCCTCCTTGGGCAGTTTGGCTCAATTTTGGCTTCGCTTTTTCCTTCATCATCCTTCCGGCCCTTCGACCCAGTTATTTCATTTTCATGATTTTCGAAGTGGGAAATGGTGGAAATTTCGCGAGTTTTCTTTGTTGTCCGTCCCTGCTTTCGCGGAAGAGGAGCGGAAGAGGAAGACGAAGAAGACACCTGCCAGCTCAGCGGCCGGTGAACCGTGACTTGTATTCGAAAAGCAGGCGAGGAGCACGAAGAGAAACAAAGATCAGAAGATGTTGCGTTGGAGTGTAGGTCTGGTCCGCTGCGCCTTTTCCATTTCTTATGATTCCGGTGGGGTTGTGGACTCGAAGTTGAAATGGACGAGAGCGGACGAAGTGGTGAAGGATCATCAGGGCGCTTCTTTGATAGGAACTCCACTCCTTCGGGCTTGCCCTCCATCGGATGAACAATTGGAAGGGTAATCGATTTATTCGAGCTTTCAGTTTCCCCAAGGGAGAATTATTTTTCTCTTTTCAAAACCTTTTTTCCTTGGTCCAATTAAATTACCCGTTCACTGCTCTTTTAGATGAGTTGTTTATTGGTGAGAAGGAGAAAATAAGAGTTCCTCACCTTCTCATCTTTGAGGTTATTTTTATTTGGAGATTGGGGGAGTTTGAGTAACCAGCAGAAAGTTTTTCTCCACAAAGACACTCTCGACCCTACTTCCTACTCTGCCACTCGAAACTCCTACTTTCCCACTTCTTCCTTTACACAGTATTCCCAGCTTCTTCGTCTTCTTTTAGGAGAGAATATTGAAGGGGAGGTTAGAGAGAGTCAGCAGAAAAAAAGATTTTGAAAGTTCTTTTACTGTGGCTCTGAAGTTTTCTTCCTCCCATTTACACGGGAAATATGTGGAACTTGGGATTTTGAAGTTTCTTCTCCTGGAAGGCGATCTCATCAATGATGCAAAAGATAGCCAATATCGCCCTTTAATTATATAAATTGAGTTGGCAAACTTTGGAGATAAATTGAATTGAGTGGGAATTGTAAAAGAAAGAACTTGTAATTTAGACTTTTTATATGTATTTGATAAGAGACTTTCGGTTTTCTCTCGAGTTGTTTAAGGGCGAGGGAAAGGAAGTTTAAATGAAAGAACGTGATTTGGAAGCCGGGTGTTGTTGACGAGAGTAAGAAGCACACTGGCTGTGAACGTGGATTGTGAGAAGGAGTAAATGAACATGTCATCCAATGCACTCCCGGCCCGAATTCCCCAGTTGTTTTACCCAAGAGGAGGACGGCCAATGTTCAATTTTAGATCAAGCGAAGGAAGAACGTGGGGATTCCCCTACATTATTCTAAATCCACATTACTCCAACTCTTCACATGTGAAGGAATTCACCCGACTCCTCATCGTCATCGGAGGAAGATCTTTATTATAACTAAACCTCACCGCCATTGTCCCTCGTTGAAGTCAGGGAAAAGGCTAAGAGTTCCTCGAGATTCCAACGTTCTGCATCATCCGCCCTAACATAAATAATGAGAGGATGCAAATGCAGGAAGAGTGCAAAAAATCCTATTTTTACTTCCTAGAGGAGAACGTAGGTCACCATTTGGCTATGAATGTTATTATGATCTTATATGCATAAAGATCAAACCAACTGTTCTGGCTATAATTTAACAACGTGAGCCTCGGAGATGTTTCGGTCCAATGTAATGAGTCAAGTCAGAGAAGAGCGCGAGGAGTATAATTCACAGCCCCGAGAGATCTCTTAGAGGAAGATTAGAAAGTATAACATGGGCTCGTAATGTCTTAAAAAGAAGACTCATTAAGCACAGTTGGTGAAGTTTCCCTCATTTGCCATGAAATAACGACTTTGGATTCTTGCACGTTTTAAAGGCCAAACCCTCGTCTTTAACGTGTAATTCCTCATAAGGAAATTGAAAGGAGTAAACTCGCGGAAAATCAATATTGACTCAAATCATGATCCAAGTTCTTTTCTTGGATTTGATGACAAATATTTGCCAAGATTCGCATTCTCAACATCCCAGAGGTTACCTTTCCTTTTGTTAAGCTTTTCTTCCAAACAAAATAAGTTCCTTTTATAATATAAAAATGAGGGATATACGTCCGTGCAGAAAAACACATCTAATTAGAAATTTAATTTTTATAAATTTATAATTATTATAATACATTTTAATTAATGACGTCAGATGTTAATAATTAAATTGCAAGGAAAATTTTTGAAATCATGAAAACCTTTAAAATACAGAAATTCGTTTACCTATGTGATTTATCACACTAACGATAACATGCAATTAATGTAATCATTGAAGATATTCAATAATTTAATATATTTTAATTAAATGGTAGTTATAATCAAGTTATTAAAAACTCATGGTAAGAACGGGTAAGAATACGAATTAATGATTTATTATTATGATTTTAGATCTAAAATTCTAAATGCATACAATAAGTATCAATAATTTAAAAAATAATTATTAGCAAAATAACAATTTGCATCAAAACCATGTTATACTTGGAATTAAAAATAATGTTTTCGTTGCAAGCTAATTGAGATAATATTCTTTTAGTAACGTAGTTTACTCCTAATAAGATGAAGTAAAAAGCAAATAAAACATTTTGAGTCAGATGAGTGTGATGAGAGAAGCAATAAATAATTTCTCAGGAGATTCGTTAGAGTTTCTCGCTCTGTTGGCTCAGCTTTGAGCTGTTGCTTGATGTTGATTTAACTTCATACTCCGGGTTCTTCATTACCTTCACGAGCATGGCGTCCGATAGGGACGTTGGGAGGATTGAGAAGAGAAACTTGAAGATTTTTTCCTCGGTCGAGGCGTAGCGGTACACGGGCATCGCTCTCATATCTCTTTCAAGAATTTCCACAAATGATTTCCGGATTCCCTCGTCCTGGATAGGCCGAATAGGTGGAGGAATCGCAAAGGCATCAATCAGTCTCTGGTTATATGCCTCAAAGTACTCTCCGTAGAACTCCTTATCTCTCACGCTCAGCCTCTCCTTCATCTGGTCATAATGGGTCTTTTGGTGCGACAAGAGACGAGAGGAGCTCATGAATGAACCTGAGTAAACCATGTTACATCATATTAACCATTGAATATGTAATATTTGACGAGAATAATTAATTATATCATTGCAGAAGAGGATTTTAGTAGATTGTAAATCATTCATCCATTTCAGCTCTAATGAATTTCGGGTAAATAAATTGAGAATAATTTTATTAGAGGAAATTATCATAATTCATAAGATGAATGAGAAACATTTGGCTCAATGCTTCTTCCACATTCATAAACAATCTCATATGATTTAACACGAGGAACGTTTGTTACAAGAGATATCTGGAATAGTTTTGGGGAAGATTTTGGATATTAGAAGGGTTGTTGGCTCCATCTCATCCTTTGCGACTAACCTGGCTGGAAGGAAACGACAGAAACTCCGTACTTTCCCACTTCAAGGCGCAAAGCCCGCGCCCAGTTTTCTAAAGCTCCTTTAGAAGCCGAGTAAACGGCGAGACCCGGGAGAGAAATTTCACTACAGTCCGAGCTTATCACGACCACTTTTCCTGGAAATACCAATGCAAAAATGAAGAATTGCGCTATCGGATTTTCATTACGCGTCGATTATGCAAATTCAGAATAATTTCCAGATTCAATCAACATGAAATTTTTTAAACAATAATAAAAAGATGCTTATCTTACTTTAATCCCATTGTACATTATTCTGTAATCTGTAGTATCTAAACAATTTTTTCAGATAAAAGCAAAGTAGAGCATTCAAACATAAAAAGATTTACAAGCATCGGATTTACTTGTTGATTGCCTGATTATATGCAACTTCTGCTATTATTTGGTACTGCATAAAAATAATATAAAGAAAATATTTATTGCGTTCTTGGTAAAGAACTTTTTACATCTTTAACAACTTCTAAACAGATGTTTTTGTTTGTCCTGTTTATTTATTTAAAATTCATGGTCTTTATACAAGAATGAGATAATTTGGCTCGAGATAATTTTTTACGAAAAATATATTTTTTTACAGTTAAACTTGATGCGATTGATAAGAGAAAGAATTTAGAAAAAACATGAGAAAAATTCCCTGTATATTTATAGGTATGATCTTTTCCTTCCTCTTTATGTATTTATTCAGACTGTTCCATCTGCGGCGTCGGGGTGTGAAAGAGTTGAAGGCAAAGGGCAATGAAGACGTTAAGAATTAATGTTATGAGAAGTTCAAAAAGTTTGAAGTTTTAATACCTCGAACTTCAATGAGCAAGTGGCGGAACTTTCCTATGAGATGCACGCTGCCCCAAAAGTTCACATTCATTTGACTTTCAAGCATCTCCCTCGTCTGCCAAAAGTGCTCGGCCATCACCGCAACCGCCGCGTTCGAGACGAGACTCCCGAATTCTGCAATTATACACACATAATACATAAACTCTTCCCAATGTCAGTCACAAGCTGTTTAAAAAAGTGTGAGATTCCTCTTTTAGGCCCCTTTTACCCAGAGACGAAGAAGCGGCCAGAAGACGTCGGCATTCCTCTTCGAATTCCCCAATACTCTCGTCTTGAAGAACGTCGAGGGCAGCAATGTGGACATTTCGGAATTCCTCACGGAGGAAATTTGCCCCTTCGCCTGTCGGATTAAGGCATCCAGCTAAAACGGTGTATTCAAGCTTCGCGGCCCAATAGGCCATGCTCAGCCCAAGACCCGAGTCGCAGCCTGAGATCACGACCAGAGTCTTTTTACGACCCTCCGTCAATTTTCGATTTTTTTTTCGGCTATTAAAAAGGAACAAAAACCCCGCTGTGATGCTTCCGACCCCAATGGCACCCAATTTCACCCGCAAACTCAAATTTCCAAACACGTCCAAGTGGGTCATTTCGGAGAGATTAATTAACTGGAGCGTAGGCGCGGGGGGACCACGGAATAATTGACTCTAATTTCCCAGCTGTGACTTGTGTAATAAAGTATGAGGCTCCACAAAGACCGCCGTGTTTAATCCGCACTTGGGGGAGAGAAAGAAAATATGCTCACGTTAGAGGAAAGGATTAACCCACAGAATGTTGAAACTTCTCGTGAAGAAATATATGTGTGACTCTTTAGGACTTTAGCTTACCAGATAGACAGTTTTCCATTTCTCATCATGCAGGCTCTCAATCTCCATCCCTTATCTAGAACCATAAATACGTCTATGGTTGCTCCAACTAAAGTACAAAGTAATTTATATAAATCTCCTTTGAGATTTAATATAAACGGTTTGCACGAATATAAGAACTTTACTTGTATTTATATCATAGTGTAATACAAGCCTAGTACTATAAGTTGTATAAATACAGTACAACAAAAGTCCATAGTTTATATATTATTATATATAGAAAAGAGGGGAATATGCTTTCAAGATACATTATGCATAACCATACCATACATGAATATTATATAAATCTAAATGAATAATATATTGCCACAACTTGTCATATACAATAAATAACGGCTGACGCGAGCAAATTAATTTTTCGTGAAATCTTTTCAGCGACGTCACAAAGTGTCAAATGCAATGTACTATGTGTAGAATAATGTAATATTTCTTTTTAATGGCATCTTGGAGTCGTTGAGAGGTAGGAGAGGTCAAAAGCATTTGGGAAGAAGAATGCCCATTATGCCCCCAACAGAATTGTCTCATATTTTCCTTTGCTCTTCTTCACTCCTTCTTTTTCCCCATATTAGAAGAAATGTGAGTCGATGAATCAGATTGAACAGTCTCCGCATTTACTTAATGTTGACTTTTCTCATACATTGTTTATTCCCTTAACTTTGAACTTCTTTGATATTTCTTGAGCTATGTGAGTGTGTGTGCGTCGTTGGCGGCTTATCTGTCTATTTTTAAGAAGGGCAAAATTGTATCTCATTGTGTATTTTAACACTTTATCCTCTTTTCTCCCTTGAGGTAAAGGATAAGTAGTCAACTTTGAAAGTGTTAAGATTATAAACAACCAACACATTAATGACTTGAAAGAATTTGAGAACGGAAGGCCATTAATTTCGGTATCAATTTTTCTACAAGAATTTTTTGCATCCAACAATAACAATTTTGATTATTTTCCAATATAAAAAAGCAAAACATTTATTTTATAGTTCAAAGTTTTCATTTTATTAGCGGAAAAACATTTAAAAAATATCAGCTTGTGTAAACATTTATCTTCATTATTATTTCATCAATTTTATTGATAATCTATATCACATAGCTATAGAGCAATAATAAGCTCTGTTAGTTTGTGCAACAACGAACGAGTAAACAAAGTTAACAAACATGTACAAAATGTATTTTATACAAAGTAGGGTGCTTAAACTAAAATTTAGATAGGCTCGTTCAACGTTAACTATATTAACATTAAGATAAATTATATACAAGTTTAAACTATTTGACAATTTCAACTCTAATGAGGACATGTGAGTTGAAAAGCCGTGAAGTTTATCTGAAAAATAAAGATAAAGTTGAAGCCTGGAGATAAGGGAGGAGAATTTAAGTACAAAATACATCAGTCTCTGAAGTCAAAACCTTCGGTTAAGTTGAGAAGAATAAAAGGTCCACCCGATTTATTTCCAGGCATTTCCCCATTTCAACTTTCATCCCTTTTGAGGCAGGATTTTCCCCCATAGCAAATTTTCCTGACAATTGAGCAGCACTTCTCTGGGCGCCAGTGAAGGGGAAAGCATCTGTTTGTGACTTGAGAAGATTAATTCCAAATGCACGTGCGACGTCACCTGAATCGCCTCACGGAGAGCGGCGGTCGTGTTAGGAGCTTCTTCCACCGGCTCAACACTCTCCGAACCTCAGACTCCACTTCCCATCTCCTTCATCCCAAAGAAGAAGAGAGTAGATTAGAAAAGAATATCACAAATTCGGAATTAAGGACAGGCGAGGAAGCGGCTTTTGGAATCATATGCACCACGGCTGGGCTAGCTCTTGGAGTGAATGAAGAATCGATTGGCCATAAAGCGGAGAAAATGAAATCTCGCAGGAAGCGGCTCCTTCGAGTAAGTTGTTCCCGAATTGACCCAAATTATCATCCAGAGATTTGATACGAGCCTATAATTGCACCCAATTCACCTCTATCGTGGCGGAAACGTCCGTTTCCACACTAGTTCGATTAATTTAATAGAAAGGGCGTTCAACTTCTTCCCAACCCCAGTTCCTCTTGATGATACCCAACGAGCGAAATGAGACTCGCATCAGGACCTGACACTTCCTCGACTCATTTTACTCCCAACTCACGTTGGACCTTTCACTTCGTCTCACTTCTGGAACATCTCTTTCCTCAACCAGAAAATTTGACTCATCTCTCACGATACTCACGGTTACGCCAGACAGGTTCCATAATGCGCAATTTGCAATCTGATAACTTTGAAAAGCACAGCATACACAATACTTTCCTTCCATATTTATACAATGTAACACATTGCTCAATATTGAATCATAATGTTAGATGAATACATATAAATATAGCACTTTGCATTTCTTGTATTTATATTTTCTCATGCCATAACTTGCATAAATAAATATTAAATGACAATATGGCTTCAAATTATTATTTATATAATAAACTATATAGGATAGGGTAGCAAATTTAAGATACACAATTTTATAAAATCTCTATTCAAAAAATCTTTTGAATTTGCTGAGGAAGGAAGAAACATAAAGACGGAGAAAGATAAAGTGAAACAGTAACTTTCCTATTATTATTTCCTATCAAATATGATATAAAATTATGACTTTGGCTCCCAGATAGGAAAAACTCAATAGAATATTGAACAAGAAGTGGAGCATAAATGTGTGAAGGAGTCATGTGTGAATATTTTATAAAAGCCTTTGGAATTTTGAATGGTTTCTCCCGCATTCACGCACAGTGCTCCTCGCTCTTTTCTTAATATCCACTACTGACTGCCGAGAGAGTTAAAGGAAGAAATCCTCAACAAATACACGCGAAGGCTCTTTTTAATATTCATCCAAGAAGAAGTGGGAGATTAGAGTGGGAGAGAGTGAGAAGCTTTTGAGATTCCTCCAGTTCCCAGCCAGCTTTTACTTTACTTTCTCTCTTTACAGTCAGCCCTAAAGAGAAAAAGAGGGGAAATGGGGCTCTTAGGATTATTTTCCACACTATTATCATATCATTTGATGCCCATTTGAAAGTTGGGTGAGCAGTTGGGGGATTTCCATATCTCCTGCATATATTTTAGATAGTAAGAACATTTTTATATTGCATAGCTAAGTAATAGGATTGTAATTTTGTAATAAATGTGAGAGTGTGTGCGTGGATGGATATTCTAATGATGAAAGTCCCTTGGCCTACAACCTTTTAAGGAGAATAGTTTTGAAGAGTTTTGAGGTTTCGCTCCTTATGGGATTTGGAATGAGAGCGAAGTTGGAGAAATTGAGAAGAGTTTCTTGGTTGATGAAAGGAAGTCGTAATGGTCCGCAAGGGGAGTTTCCATGGAAGAGGAAGTGGAGCAGGGGATAAGGAAGGTCTTTGATCCTCCAGTAAATCAGGGAGAAGATGGATGTTTGTATAGTTCCTACACAATAGGGTTTAAAAGGGAGAGGCCGCGGTGAGATGAGAATATAGAGAGGGAATTGAAAGCTAAGCCTTGATTGAATTATGTATGAGCCACAATCTTTTTCCTCACCCGAAACTCTTTCCACACAGGACCTGAAGAAGTCGGGGAAGGAAATGAGGAAAGTTCTCCGGTCCGGATTTCTTGCTTTAGGGAAGTCAATGATTCACGCCTCAGAACTCCTTCCGCAGCCATATGACTTTGCCAAATTCCAACCCAGCTACTACGATGATGATGAATTCAACTTCCAACACTACAAGACTTACTACGAGTCTCAGCTCGACACATACTCTCTTAATGTGATTTAAAACACTCGCTCAAGCACTTTATTTTCTTTTATTTTGAAAAACTTTCGTATTTTTCTCTCGTCCAAATGCGGGTTCGGAGTGTTTGTAGTTTTCCGCTTCCGAGGACACATTAAGATAAGAATGCTTTTTCTACTTTTTTCACTGAGCATTAATATTTTAAACAATGATAGTGATACGAAGTGATAGGAGTAGGACAATGCTCGGGATTAATGAAAGTAATAATGAACAGAATTGCGTTTAAAAACTTTGGTCATTCATTTAATCGTTGATCCTTAAAACTCTGAATTACAATAATAATTTGTTAAGGTAAACAAACAGTTATTTTGTATTTAAAGAAGAAAATCAAAATATCAACACTACAAAATATTTTAGGAAATTAGTAAATGGCACATATTTTTATATCACGAAATCCAATTTATAACAGAATCACTTTCACAATTCACAATCGCTGCATTGATACAATATTGCAAATTCTTTTATTTTTTACAAATGTTTTTTTTTATTTTCTGATTACTTTTCGACATTTAAAATATTATTCAATAACATTTATTATAAAGTAACTTATTGCCAATTCGTCTGTAAGGCGATAGCCATTTATTGGACAAACACATAATATTCATTAGTTAATTTATGTAAGAATAAATGTCTCCAAATTAATTCAATTTTAATACATAAATGCAAAATATGTAGTTAATAAATAGTGCAATATTTCGTTGATAATCGCAAAATCGCAATGACTATATATTTTTTAATTGAAAGAAACTGACTGAAAGTATACATGGCTAATATTTATATGTATACTGATATCATTATTTACTACAGGGTCGTCAAAATCTTCTTTCCGCTTTTATGAATTTATACAATGTGAATTAAGAGAGAGAAATTCAGCAAGGCGGAAAGAAGATATTGACAACCATATATGTACAATTGAATGAATTCATCGTTGATATTACTTAACATGTTTAAATTACTTGATTAATTTTTCATTTCATAGTTCAGTTTCATTTTACAATTAATTATATTCTCATTTATTCCCCATAAAAGTATCTAGTGCATTGTAAAGAATGTAATTGACTGTCAAGCGAGTTTGTTTTAAGTTGTACAACGAAAGTTTCATTTTAATTACAAAAGTGCTTTTAAATAATTAAATACTAATTAGAATAAAATACTTTATAAATTGAAACCTGTCAAAATTATTTAACGACCCGCTAATAAGTTTTCTTTGGTATTCAGAACATTAATGAGATTTATCATCATCAAAGACTTGTATGTTTATAAATTGATACTACCTATATAAATATTAAACAAAGTTTTGTGAATTCCAACTAAAACTTCATAGCCAACCACCTACAAGTGCCAGAAAGCTCTTTAAAGTTACAGCTACCATAAGTAATAAGTCGGATACAAAGAAACTCCTATCATGTTCGGAAACAAATAAAATTAAAATTTATTATACACTTTGCGTGTGAAAATAGATACTAATCTCCGAGCATGCTAATAAAGTTCTAAAATTCTAAGTCCTAATTTGTATTATAATCCTCCAGTCGTTCTAAAAGTCCCGATATCTTATATTTTCTACTTATACTTCATATAAATATTATTTTGAATAGTAATGTAATAATTGTATAAAAGAATATTTCATGTAATAAATACAAACAGACCTGTATTCCAACAACATTGAACAAGGTACATCATTTATCTTCATTCCCTCTTATCGCAATTCATTACTCAAATGGGCTCAAGTCTAAATTCTAGGAACTTATTCAAGGGATTATAGTTTGCTCTCAGCGCCCGCACCTTCGATTCTGGCTCACTCAACGGGCCCAAACAGCCATGGTAAAAAGAGATGAACTATTCAGACAACGTCGGATCCCATCTTCTTTCCGCTCTAACAAAATTATCAAAAGTCGCATCCACACCGCCCCTTTCATTCCAGAGATTAATGAGCCCGCATAGCGTGGGCTAAGAAAGGAGAGCCAATTCCCCGTTATTATTCACTTAATTAAATCATCTCCTGATAAATGCGCTCTTCCCCAAATTCTCATTTTATCCTCCTATACATCTTGTAGATTGAAACTCTCAAATTGCATTCACATATAAATTAATGACGTAAAGGGTGAAATATAAAGAATACAATACTGCTCAGCGACTCACAGGACTTCAAAGGATATTTCGTATTTTAATTAGAAAATTCAATTCCACCAGTCTTATCTCATCTACTTAAATGATATCGATCGCTTGACTCTTTTACAAGTTTTACAAGGAGATGCACGGAACACGAAATGGTTCAGAGAGATTGAGGTTAAACGTAAGAATTTTTGTATAATAATAAAAAAAGAGGGAATGAGACTACACACATACTCGCTATATCTAATGCCAAATAACCTTAGACAAAGGAAGACGCCCACCATAAAAGGATGAGGGTTTTTTAACGTTTTTCCAGTTTTTCCGTTTCTCGATCCCATTCTCTTATTGCATCATTTAACGTAATAAACTGTTGTGCACGAACGGAGTGGTGGGCAATTTAAGGAGAAAATTCAAGTAGAGTCTATAAGGTAAAGGGGCCAGATGAGTCCCAATTTCTCAAGTGAAATGAGGTGAGGGGAAGCATCGTGGATCCTATGTATAGTTAGGGATATTTGTTCAAGACGAAACTAGAAGGGTTAAGATCTCTTTTTTCGCATTCTCAAATTCCCTCCGACGGATAAACGAGTCTTTACAGGATGAAAAGTGAGACTGAGAAGAAAAACCAGCTGCCCGGATTCCGCTGCGGAGATCCACTGGGAAGGAAAGTGGGTAAGTGGGTCTCGGAGAAAAGAACTCATGGTGAGAGTGAGGGAGATATTGCATCTCCGTCGGCCGTGTGAGGCGTTGTGCTGAGAATCGCGAGGATGAGACTTTGAGGAGTTGGGATCTGTTGAGATTGATACGGCTTCGTGATCTCTTTGCTCCCTTCGCCCCCCACGTTGACGGGATTCGGAATCGGCGTCGGGATCTTCCTGGCGGCCCCGCTTACCGGGTTCCAGATGAAGAGGTAGTAGATTGAAAGAATAATGGCCACGACGGAGACAGAAATGATATAGCCCACCACGGTGAGGATCCTCACCACTTTTCGTTGCTTCTTATTGAATTGTCTTTTCCGCCCATCGCCGTTGCTCGCGGTCGAGTCCTCGGACCCGCTCGTCTGTCGGCTCCCGATCGACGACATTCCCTGCCCACACAATGAAACATAAGAAGACACAGCCCATCGTCCCTGCTGTGAATTAGGCCAACGGCACTCAATTTTTCCATCCAATTCCTTCCCGGATCTTCCACCCGGAGTGAGAGGCTAAAGCGAAATCCAATAGCCTCCAATTCCCATCGCCGAATAAATTGAAATGACTTTTCTCTCAACACTCCTCCCAGTGATATGAAAATTGGGCTTAGAGAATGAAACTCTCCGTTTCAATACGACCCAAACGTGTGGCTGAGCCTCGTTCAATAAAACCGAGTCCGATGGAGTGGAGAACGAGCCAAGGCTTTTTTATTACGATATCATAATATCCACGACAGGAATGTGAACCTTCCAATTGGAAATGGGAAGTGAAAGTTCCGCTCTCGTGTTAATAAAATTCGGAATGTGTACGCAAGTACTTAGAGAGCGAGAGGAAAAGAACCATTCATGGAGGAGAAGGGGAAGTGAAAGTAAGTGTGTTTTTTCGGGTCTTAAGCGGAAAATGATAAAATGAAATGGGAGGAAAAGAGAAGGCGACGAAGGGCGAGGACGTGGTGGAGAGGAAGGCGTTTAATTAATAGATCCCTGATTTATGACCCTCAATTAGGGAGAGGAAAAGGCGGGCCGGGGCTCAAATCAACGAAGAGAGTCAAATGGCCTTCCAGAGAGCTTTTGACTTACTTTTCAATTGAACCGTCCACTGATAGATTTATGAGTCTCCAACTTTTGTTTTCCTCCCTGGTGGACAGGCGAATGGAGTGGCAAGGGCTCCGAGCTCCACTTGACTCTCCGGTACTTCGGGAGAGAGTGAGAAGGCGCGGTGAAATGAAGAGGGATTTGAACAACTCGGTGCGTTTAGATCTACCGTGGGTGGAAGACTGCGTGAGGATCCCCGCCAAGCGTTTGCGCCCCCAGGAGCAACCGGCAGGAAAGAATCATTTGGGCCGGCAACCTACTTTGAGTCAACGCATGCACCTATCCACTTCCACTCGTTCCTCTCGTGTATCTTTTACATAAAAGATTTAATTGCTCAGCAAATTCGTCTATCAATTCATTTAATGACTCGTATAATTTTGATATGATGATTTAGTACAGGCCGTTAAAACGACATTCCTTCCGTTCAAACCGCCGCGATACAAACAAAGACAATATAATTGAGCTACAATATTTCTCCTCTTTGAAGAAGTTTGAAATATCTTTACAAGCTTCCTACCATGCTATTAAACCTAATTGTAATTCATTATTTTATTTACCTTCGGCATGTTTGGTTTTAATGATCAAAATGGTTTAATAAATGGAGTCGTTTAGAATTCATTGCTTTATTACATTAAGTAGAAGAGCCGGAGCCTTCTAAAACTGGAATTAAAATAAAACTTTATTAGTTATTTTGATTTGTGAGAGAAATATTTATTATTCATAATTTCTTTCCTTTATAAATACTTATTATTTTGTATGTTTATGTATGGATAAATAATTGTGGAGGAACTTACGAGAGACGGCGGGACGGAACCACGAGCCCGGACCTTGCTGAACATTTGCTCAGCAACTTCACTCCGCTCGTCGGCCTCCTCAAGTTCTCCCTGCGCCTTGCGGAACTTGGCCAAGTTCAATGCAGCGATCTCCTCCTGTGAATACATTAATTGTGTTTAGTTACCTTAAATGACCATGAATCAGACAGAGGAATCTAATATACTGTATAGGTATTGTTTTTGATAATTTTTAAGAATAAAAATTAAGAGTCATACGGCTTCTTCAATCTGCCTCTTGTAGGTCTTGATCTTCTGCTGAAGCTTGTCAACAAGATCGGCCATTCTCTCTTGATTTTTCCTATCTTCCTCGGCTTGGAAGGCGAGCTCCTTAATTCTGCGTTCTCCTTTCCTTAAGTTCTTCTGGTCGTCGGCGGTTCGGCGTTGCTCAGCATCCAACTCGCTCTCTAGTCCACGGACGCGTTCCTCCATTTTGGCAATTGCCTTCTTTCCTCCCTTAAGACTGTTGGCCTCGGCCTCATCAAGCCTTGATTGGAGGTCCTTGAGTTGAGTCTCGAGGGCCTTGCGAGTCTTCTCAGCATTCTGCGTGTGCTCTTGTTCCACACGGAGTTCATCGGCCAATCGGGAAGCATCCACCATGGCTTTCTTCGCCTTCTCCTCAGAGTTCTTCGCCTCATTCAGGATCTCCTCCAAGTCAGTCTAATACATAGAATCTTTCATGTAATTTGATGACCAAATTAGGCAAAGCAAGGACTATAAATGTTTATGAGAAATTACATGGAGAGTCGTGAGTTCGGTCTCGAGCTTTCTCTTTGAATTGGCCAAGTTGGAGGTTTGGTTGGAGAGTTCGTTAAGCTGTTCGTGAGCGGAGTTGAGATCTTGTTCAGCCGCTCTCCGAGCTCTGTCAGCCTGTTCAAGCAGAGTTCGGGATTCTTCCAACTCGTTCGCCCTGGCATTTCCCTTTCTCTCCGAAGTTCCGAGCTGGGAAAGTTAATATAAAATGTAAATTGGACCTTATAATTGATGAGAGTGATTAAAATTAATCATTTTTTCATTACAAGTTCACGGGCTTCTTCTCGGGCTCGGACTTCCTCCTCAAGAGCGGTTTGAACCTCTTTGAGAGAAACGAGATATCTCTTGATGGCTTTCTGGGACTCGGCGTTCGCCTTGTTTGAATGGTCCAACCCAATCTCGAGCTCGTTGATTGAGGTCTCGAGGGCCTTCTTCATGCGAATCGCCTCAGCCTTGCCTTTCACCTCAGCCTCGAGCGACGCCTGCATGGACTCCAAAGCACGGTGGTGATTGCGTCGGGTATTCTCGAATTCCTCTTCCTTCTCTCCTAGTCTGGAGGAGGTAATAAAGAATTATGTAAACTTGTATACTAGTTTAGTTGCAAGTTTGAAATTATTTATCACACTATAGTGTTAATAGAATTCATTTAAAATTCATACCTTCGGTCAATCTCCTGTCTGACTTGAGAAAGCTCAAGTTGTCCACGGAGAACCTTATTTTCTTCTTGCTCAAGAGCAACCTCGGCTCCCTCAAGAGCGGATTGGAGTTCTTCCTTCTCCATCTCGAGTCGTTTCCTTGCCTTTTCAATTTCGTGAACGTTTCGGCTTCCCTCTCCGATCTGTTCCAAGAGATCCTTAATCTCGTCAACGAGATTCTTGTTCTCTCGGCGGACAGATGAAAGTTGTTCTTGTCCTTCCTCATACATGGCCTTTGTTCTGAAGACCTAAAATTCAATTTAAAATAAAAAAATGCAATTTGGTTTTCCAATTTAATCTCGGAATAAAATCAAGCTCGTGCAATACAAGACAATGAAATTATATGAACCTCAGATGAGTAGTTTCGGGCTTCCTTTCCGCTCGCATCTACTTCAGCTTGGAGATCCTCCACTTTCAATTTCCATTCTCCAATGATTTTGTCAAAGTACTTTTGCTTCTTCTCTCCTTGTCCGGCAATGACTCGGGCCTTCTCGACCTCATTGGCCATTTGCTCGTAGTTGGACGAGAGCTTCTGGTTGCCCTTCTCTACCACGACGGCCTTCTGGCTAAGACTCTCAATGGTCTCCTCAGCCTCAGCAAGACGAGCCTGGAGCTTCCTCTTGGCTTCCTCGAGCTCTTCAGTTCGGGCGAGTCCCTCTGACTCGTACTTGGCACGCCAGAGTTGAGCTTCTCCATTGGCCTTTGAGATCTGCCTGAGGATTTCGCTCTTTCCCTCGGCACTTTCCTCAAGTTGCTCACGGAGAGCATCAAGGTCATGTTCCACGTTGCGGAACTTTCCAAGGAGCGTGGCCTTCTCTCGTCCCTCCTCGTCGGCGAGCCTCTTGGTGTCTTCGAGTTGGGTGTGGAGACTCACCTTGAGCTTGTTCAATTGGCTCAATTGGTTTTCTCCCTCTTCGAGCTGTCGGCTCATGTCGGTATTCTCCATGGCCATCTTCTTCCTGGACATATCGGCCTCTCCGAGGTTACGCGCGATTTCGTCGAACTTGACCTGGAGCTCGGACACTTGTTGGTGCAAGTGCTTTCCAAGTTTCTCTTGGGCGCTCTTGTCGCTGGCCAAATGATCCATGGCAGCACGAAGGTCTCGGAGCTCTGGTTCGAGAGATGCACGATCCTTCTCAGCCCTAAATTATTTTTATTAATAATTAATAATTAAATTAATTGCTTAAAATTGCTTTTTTTATAAATTTATAAACTAGGTATATAGCTATTTATACAACTATTGAAGTCAAAAATACAAATGATTGCTATTGACGTTAATTTAATTTTAAAAATTAAAAGTATTCGGTTTAAATGGATCTTACTTGGCTTTTACTTTGCTGAGGTTGTCAATTTGCTCAGCCATTTCAGTCACAGCGTCGTTGTGTTTCTTTCTGAGGTTAGCCATTGATCCCTCGTGATTGATGTTCGCTTCTTCAACATCATGACGAAGCTTGGCAAGTTCGGCTTCTCGCTTCTTGTTGAGTCCGATCTGGTTGGACGTTGCGCCTCCGGCCTCCTCGAGTCTTGAGCAAAGATCTCCAAGTTCGGTGGCAAGGTTTGATCGGTTCTTCTCTGCTCTTCCGCGGGATGCACGTTCTTCATCGAGTTCTTCGCAAAGCTCTTCGATTCTTCCTTGGAGCTCCTTGATTTGACGTTGGAGTTTTCCAAAGAGTCCTTGCTCGTCTTCCATCTTGGCGGTGAGCGAGCCGAGTTCCTTGTCCTTCCGTTGGATTCCTTGTTCCAGCTCTTTGTTGTTCCTCTCGAGCTCAACGACGGCTTCTTGAGTGAGTTTCAAGTCTCCCTCAACCTTCCTCTTGGCCTTCTCAACATCTCCACGAATCTTCTTCTCGCGTTCTAAATTGTCTTCAATCTCATCAAGTGAACGTTCTTGCTTGGCCTTAACTTTGCTAAAGTGATTCACCTTGTCCTCTAATGCCTATAATATTTAATAAATAAAACATTTAAATGAATTAAATTAACAAAAGTAATAAAGATATGAAAAAAATTGGATTGGAAACTTGCTTGCAAATCCTCAGAGGCTTTCTGGTTCATCTCTTGAGCTGCTTTCTTTTCCTTGTTCAATTTTTGAATGAGTTCTTCTTGATGGGCAATTTCTTCGTTGAGATTCTTAATGACGGCCTCCTTTGTCGCTTTGTCTCCGCTTGACCTCTCGAGCCCTCCAGACAATTCCTCGAATTCCTTGTGCATGTTCTTGACCTCATTTTCGATTTTCCTCTTTTGTTGGTTCAATTGGTTTCTAGCATCTTCTTCCATACTCAATCGGTTTTGAACATCCTAAATAAAAAAAACATAATATGATTATAATGTATTAATACAATTGAATTTCACAAGAAGGCCATAACTACTTTATTATTTTCACAACTTTAATAATTTAATTTTAAAATAAAAACTTACATGGAGCTGACGTTCAAGATCCGTTTTTTGCGATTGGATCTTGTGAAGCTTATCAGTAAGGGAAGAAGCACCTCCCTTTGAAGCTTCCAACTGAGCAAGAATCTCGTTGTTGGCCTTTTGGATCTTGTTGCACGTGACCTCAACAGCTTTCCTTGCAACTTCTTCCTTGAGACGTCCCTCTTCAGCAGTAGTGAAGAGATCGTTCAATCGCTTGATCTCGTCCTCAACTCGCGTGACATTCAGCTTAGGCTTGATGAGCTTCCAGAATCTCATCCATGGCCACGTACGATTCCTAACCCATGATCGCACAGCTCGTTGGACGACCTCGAGAGCGACACGTTGTTCGGCGAGTTGTTTGTAGGCCTTTCGAGTGTTGTAGGCACGGATGGTTGATTGGAGATTGGCAATAATCTTGCTAAGTCTCTCGTCACGGATCTCCTCAAGTTCTCCGAGAATTCCAGCCCTGAAGAAGACTTTCGTGTGTCCCACTCGGTACTTCTCCTTGTCGAGCCCAATGCTGTCGAAGCATGAAGTTGCCATTTTCTTGTCGTCCTTCTCGGCGTTCATTTCTTTGGCTGCGAGTATGATGTACCGATGCTTGAAGTCGGGGTATAGCATCCTGTTCGGGAAACCCTTTCGGCAAATACGAATACCCTCAAGCACACCGTTGCAAGTCAACTGATGCATCACAAGACCAGAGTCGATAAGACCTTTAAAATTATTTTAAAATGTTTAAATATAATCGCATTTACATATAAAAATAGTTAGGCTGGTCCTCATCTCCAATTAAATAAGAATTAACTAATGTATGAGCCTACCAGGAGTCTTGACTTCGTTGGGAATGATGCAACGGATGAAATGAGGATGAGTAGCCTTCAACGTCGTCATCAAGTTGTTCAATTGCTCCTGAAACGCCAAGAAAGAATTCAATTAGCTTCTTATAATGAGAATAGAACATGATATACGTTCCATGCCAAATGATCAAAAGACCGCAATTCCATTGGGCCTCAAAAGGTAAAGGTAATGTTGAAGTCAATAAACATTCTAAAAATTACATGATTTGCATTGCATTTTGGTATAAGGTCAAATAAAGGTAAAGATGGGTGAAATTTATGTCACGTTATAATGATGAATGTATGAAATCTCATTGGTGTATGTAACTATTATTCAATATTTTAATATTGGATTTTTATGTGTTTTGTATATAAGTTGAAACCGTTGTATTTCAATTTCTTAAACTTGGAACAATCAAAGGGAGACACACAGACATAAAGAAGTCTCATTATGTCCGAAAATAAAGGTAAAAATTGAGGTTAAGAGGTGAAATGAGAATCTTTTAATTCTCATTAGAAGAAATAAAGTACACAAAGGAAACTTATGAAAATATTCAAGGATGATTCTGAGCTAATTGACATCCTCGTGTGAAGGTAAAAAAAGGTAAAAGGGGACTCTTCGTATGCGAGTCAGGTCACTGGGGTCACACTTTTTAATATGTATTAAAAAAAAGTAACCCTGTAGCTAGAAGAAACAGTGGCGAAACCAGTACCTTTCTTCTTACCACCTGTTAAACGACCCTCCCTTTCATTAATTCTCAATTTTCTCAGTTAAGTCATGTTTATTATTACTTAACAATTATAAATTATTTAATCCATTGAAAGGCTTTCATTGAGATTATAATTATTAATATTTTTATAATTCAAAGTATACCCTTGGCTTCTTGAGGTGGACCAGATTGACCAGGATGATTAGCGAAAATGTCAACAAGAAGTTGGTTAGATCCCTTCTTGAATTGATCAACAACGGTGTCATTAAGAGGATCCTTGTTCTTCTCGAGCCATCCAGTGATACTGTACGCCACCTAATTGTTAATATAAAAATTACTCTATTTTTCCATTTAAATTAATAAATAACAACTAAATTAAATTAATGTCTAATTATTTATTTGTTACAAAAACAAACTGGCGCTTTTAAAGTACTAGTTAGTATTACCGTTCCAGCATAATGGACGAGAGCGAAGTGAGCTTCAGGGATGCCTGGCTTTGGTGGTCTTGGCTTGATGAAGATGTTCGACTTGCCCAAATGGTTGTTTTTCAACATGTCAGCGAACGTTTGGTCCGTGGCTTTGGGGAACATAGACTGCTCCTCAAGGATGGACATGACACCCATGGGTTTCTCCATCAGCTCAATGCAAGCTTGCAAATCCATTCCGAAATCCTCAAAGATCCAGTCAAGACCTTCCTTCTTGTACTCTTCTTGCTCAAGTACGAACATGTGATGGTTGAAGAATTGTTGGAGCTTCTCATTGGTGAAGTTAATGCAAAGCTGCTCAAAGCCGTTGTACTAAATTCATAAATATATTATTTCAGACGAAAATTTAATAGTTAATTTTGTGAATCTCTTTCCCTAAATTTATTTTTAAAAAATATATAAAGAATAAACTTACGTCAAAGATCTCGAATCCGGCAATATCTAGCACACCAGCAAATGAATCACGTCTTTGCTGCGTGTCAAGAGTGTTGTTACACTTAACGACCAAATAGGTGAACAATCGGTCAAAAGCAGCCTTGGCCATGGCACCAACGGTGTAGTTGCACTGGGCGGGCGTTTGAGCTTTGGTGACGAATTCAGTTCCGACCTTGATCTTTGGCGAGGTGAAACTCTTGTAAAGACCCTCACCGTCAATGCCCAAAAGCTTTCCGACTTTCTCTCCTTCCTAAAATAATTAATTTACTGTATCCATTTAGTATTAAGTATTTATTTTTTTATTTTATTGCATATTTGATAGATTTTACTTACGGCTGTTCCGTCAGCTTCAGCCTGATCTTTTCCCTTGAACTTCATGGTACCCAAGTGCATGACGGCGGCGGTGATCTTGTAAATGTTTTCTCGCTCCTTGTTGGAGAAACCAAGGATTTCGAAGGCCTCGTGGGTCATGACCAACTCCTCGTTGTCATCAATGGATGGTACAGTGATTTTTCCCTGGGAGACGTAGTTGTATTCGTAGATGTCATTGCTCAAAAGGCACATCTCTGTATGAATATAAAAAAGAATTTCATTTCATATTTCGACAGTATAAAAAAAATTTTAATTGGGAATTCTATATACCCTTGATCCCCGGAACCTTTCCGGTCATGATTTGGTAGAAGATATGGTAAGAACGCTCGAGCGGCTGTTGAGAGATGACACGAGCCTTCTCCAACAGATCTTAAGAAAATAAACAAATAATTCAGAAATAATCCAATAGAATACATCACTAAATAATATTTTGAATGAATATGAAATGAATGTGATTTCTTACACGTCTCGATATCAGCTCCAGCCAATTTTCCAGACGATCCGAAATGAATACGAATGAATTTACCCTGTTATTTTGACATAAATCAATTATTTTTGTAGAAATATTAACTTTTCGATAGACTTATAGACAAAGAGTATCCGTATATATGTAGTATTCGCATGAGCATTTGCTTACGAATCGGGAAGAGTTGTCGTTACGGGTGGTCTTGGCGTTACCAAAAGCCTCAAGTACAGGATTCGTTTGCACAATTTGATCTTCAAGAGACAACTAATAATTTTAAAAAATAGTTATAAATGTAATTAAACCATTGATTGATAATAATTAAAAAATATTAAAAATAGTAATTTGCTAACTTTTTTCTCTCCATCCTTCTTGTTGGTCGTGGCACCGACAGATGCAAAGTACGCAATAACTTTCTTCGTGTTCTCTGTCTTTCCGGCACCAGACTCTCCGGTGATGAGAATTGACTGATTTTCATTGTCTAAATATATTTTATAAATAGGTAATGAGACTTTCACTTTCCATTGCCCATTTCATCCATGGTGTAATGAGCGGAGCATGAGAGCATATTACGTACCAGTGCACATGTTCTGGTATGCTCCTTCAGCAATGGCAAAGATGTGCGGGGGAACTTCATTCCTCCTCTTTCCATTGTAGATCTTCATCGCTCTTTGGGTGTAGATCGGGTAACGCTTGTATGGGTTGATAGCGATACAGAAGAGACCCGAGTAGGTCTAAAGGAAACAATGGTGTTTATGGAATTCGAGCTCTGGCTCAAAATAGATCCGCCTTACATAGATGAGCTGATTGTAATAGCGTTGCTTTAAGTTGTGCAGCACAGACGCGTCGTTCAAGTAAGTCAAGTTACTCATGTCCTCAGACTTCTCGTACTTCGGCGGATTCACCTGCCCAACCTGAGCTGCCTTAAATGACTTCTCCTATAACCACCGAAAAGCATAATCGAGTTTATTAAAAGTTTTATCAAAAATTTCTTTTCTAAATCAATGAAATAACTCAGAAAGCTTTATTATGGTTAAATCTATGAAGAGGCACAAAAGTTTAAGCTAAAATAACATTTTAATTATGTTGATAACTTTTAATAAGTTAATTTAAATTAATACTAATTTGAAATGAACTGCAAGATTGATTCATAAGAGTGATGATCTTGTTTGTTAGCAAGTTCAGGTCGTTATGAATTAATGAATAATATTTATTTCCAATGTGAAGTTAAAATATGAAATAAAGTATTTAAATAAAAAAAAACGAATCTAACCTCTCCGCCAACTTTTACTTTGGCATCTTTCTCGGTCTGGCTGACCAACTCTCCTTGAACAAATCCCTCTTTCTCATCCGGGACCCAGCAAGCCTTCTTGGCGTCATAAGGTTTCGTTTGGTCAATTCTCTTCTGCTCGAGAGAAACGTACAAGTACTGAGAAGGGTCCGGTTCCTCCCCCTCCTTGAATTTCTGCTCGATAACCATGTTGACTTCTAATGAAGGAGAAAAGAAATGAAAAGAAAGCTCTTGATCAGTAGCAAAAGGAAGTGACCAACTGACCTTATCCGATCCGACGACACAGAGGCGTGAGGCAGTGACGAGCGGAGTGATTCTAAGCCCCGGTCGGGGGGAGGAAATCATTTTATAGGAGGTGTAATTTCCTCCGCCACCCTCAGACGAAAATAAAAAGGCCCGGCTCATTTTCTGCTCCCTCCTTCCCATTTTTGGATCATCTTCCTTGAAATTAAAAACATGCCCCGGCTGCTCTGTTCCACATTCTTTGGATGGAATCCTCAAGGCGTCTCAACCGATTTCCACCCCTTTTGCCCGGGATCTTCATTCCCCCTCATTCGACTCGTCCTCTCTGTTCGCGAACAATCTTTCGATTTCTCACAATTAACATTAGAGTTTAGCGAGCATTTTTATTTCTTTGTTAATTTAAATTCAGTTGAATGAATTACAATTTTACAATTACTTAAATGAAGGTGGATGAATGGAAATTCAATGAGCAATGATGGAAATGAATATATATCATGGAAAGTTGATGATCTTGTATAAGTATGACAAGTTAGACCATACATAATGCGTGGACATGTTGAAGATAAATCAACCTTGTTGACATTTTCGTGAATTCTGTTTTATAACTTTGTAAAACCGATGAGTGTTTTCAAAGAAAGTGTTCAATTATTCTTTAAATCTTGGGAAAAATTTGTTCAAAGTTGGCATTGGCTTCTCTGGTTGTTCTATTTTTGTTCATTCGCCTCTCGATTACAATGAGCTGATCAAAGGGAGTTAATCTCTGGAAGGGAAACCCCAACACCCAAACATATTCGCACACAGTCAAAGAAAATTTGGATGTCATAGTGGAGGAGTTGGAGTTGGCCTCATGCCTTCCTTCAAATTCCATTCAACCTATCGGCTACCCTCATTCCATTTTTTTTAAAGAAATTTAATTTTAACCTTAATTCCACAGTACTTTTCATAAACAATGCCGCGATATTTGGTTCTTATGTAATTGCTGTTTTAACTTATAATTATCATATTAGGCATTTCATTAATCATATAAGTATAAGGTTCTATTCATCTTTTTCATTGGCTTTGATTATAGTTTATAATATGTAAGCATGGTGGAATTTCTACTTCTTTTTAAAGCTTTAGCTTTATAAATAATTAGAGAATTTTTGTTTTGAATATCATTCTATTACAATTATTAAAAGAAAGCAATAAAACGCAATTTCTCTAAATTAATATTTTTACTATTTTAGTGTGGTAGTTAGTGTGTATTAGCAATTCAATTATATAAACTCAGAGCGGTAATATAAATATATATTAATCTAAATAGCATTTGTCAATAAAGTTTATATAATTAGTGTATGGGCATATAACAAATTTTCACAACATTTCACTACAATATATGTATTAATCAATTCTTACTTGAATAATTAAATCTTTAAAAATTTAAATTGGTTGGAAAACACAATAATTTTCAGATAATTACTAATGATGTATTAATTGAATAGTTAATAATATAGATCTTTTTATGAATAACTCAATGAATAATAAATAATACCATGCAATAATTATTTGTGTGAAAGACAATATAAGAAAGTAATATCTATTTGTATTATGGTTAGCTATTAAATGCACATTTTATAAAACTAATTAGTATTTAGTTGAGCATGATCTTTATTTCCCAAGATATTAAACTCTTGAATATTCATATTGAAATAAAAATTCCAGAAACTCATTTTGATTTTTAAGAAACGAGCATTGATATGATGATTGGAAATGCTTTATATAATTCCAATCATTACTCTGCACAAAAGCACGTATCTCATTAAAATAAGATGTCATCCTCCCATGGCTCTAATCTCAGGCCGAGTTTAAATAGCAAAATGAGAAATGCATAATTAATAAACAATCTCGAGTGCAATCTCGAATGATCCTCAAGGCTAAAGTGCGTTGCCCTTCAACACATTCGGATCCTTTAAATAAAAAGCAGGAGACTTTTTTCTCCAAAGATGAGGAGAGATAGCAATAAAGAAGGCTCATAATGGGATGGAATTCGACGTCTCGCTCTCCATTTGCCCGTGTGGGAGCTCGGCGCTGTAAATTCTACAACAACAATGGGCAAGGGTGAAAAATGAAAGTCGGCATTAAAAATTCCCTGTTTAACCCTTGGTGTCTGGATTGTAAAAAGCTACGATGTACTTTCGGATGTGTAATAGGGCTATTGTACAGCCGTCCACCTCCACCGTGATGGAAGCTCTTGGGAGTCTGGAAGGTAGTAAATCAACGGCGATCCACATGTAAAGTGAATAATCTAATCCATTTTAAATTCCTTTCGCGTTGGGTTAACCGGCCACGTCCCTCAAAATAGAAAAACTCGCTGTGGCCACACCCAATGTCACCTTCGCAATTCCTCGGGGGAACCGGCGGCTTCGCACCCTCATTAGTAGCAGGATTTGGGAGCTTAAGATCTCTGTTGGGGATGACTCGATTTAAAACCTCGTTAGAAAGCGATTAAGCTGAGTTTTTTAAGGGAGGGTTCCTCAGTTCGAAGTCGCCGAGGCTGCTGGGTGGACGGAATGTTGTTACTCCTCTTTTTGCCGTTCGCGTTCACTGCCGCCGCGGATCTGGCCACTGAAGGTCAGGGAGGAAAGGAACCAAGAATCGTTTGCTACTTCTCAAACTGGGCAATCTACCGTCCCAATGTCGGGCATTATTCCGTCGACGATATTCCCTATAATAAATGCACCCATCTCATTTACTCCTTTGTTGGAGTCTCAAACGTTACTTGGGAAGTTCTGGATATTGACCCTGAAGTAAGTCAGCGTGTTCTATGCTTAATCCTGAACATTCATTAATGTAGCAGGAATGTAAAGTTTTGCCTTTTACCAAAGCATAAAGCTCTTTAGTGTAAAGGCTTAAATAATTTATTTTTTAATTTCACTTTTGTTTATTCCATATTTTGCTACATAGCTTGATGTGGAAAGGGGAAATTTTAAAAAATTCGTGAGCCTTCGTGAGAAGAATCCAAAGCTGAAGATGATGCTGGCTGTTGGTGGATGGGCCGAAGGAGGGAAAAAATATTCACAACTTGTCTCAAGTCCTCAGAGACGAACGGTCTTCATTTCATCTGTCGTTTGTAAGCCTCGGAATAAAATTGAGAGAAACTGTGTTATTAAAATTAATTAATTAGAAAATTAATTAAAATTCTTATTCTCTAGCGTATTTGAGAACCTATGGATTTGATGGCTTTGATTTGGACTGGGAGTATCCAGGTATTGTAAAGTTGTAATTTAAACTTCAACGTTCTTACTAATAAGACTCTTTAACTACTCAAACAGAATGCTAATAAAGCTTAAGCTATGATTATATTGGCACAAGTGTCATACCTATAAAGGATATATCTTATCATCTAATGAATGCCAATAATTTTATTATTTGGATGGCAGAAGAAATTTGAGTACTTTGGTTGTAAATTGAGAAATTTCTCTCATTTTTCAAAGGGGCAACTGACAGAGGAGGAAGTTTCAAAGACAAAGACAATTTTCATTGTTTCGTTCGCGAGTTGAGGACCGCTTTCAATCAAGTTAACAAAAATTGGGAAATCACTATGGCCGTTCCTCTCGCAAAATTTCGTCTTAACGAGGGATATCACGTTCCTGATCTATGCAGGTCAATTGTAAAAAAGGAATGAAAATCCAGCAATTTATGAAATAAACATTATTGTAAAATGAACTAATTTGATGAACCCTCATAAATTACAGAATGCTGAATGCAATCCACATCATGGCCTATGACTTAAGGTAGGAAATCCTCACAATCTTCTCATGTTAACTAAATAGTCGATTAACTCCACTATATGAACTTGTCTTTTTTTAATAGAGGAAACTGGGTTGGGTATGCCGATGTCCATACGCCATTGTACAAAAGACCTGGATTGGACCAGTGGGCTTATGAGCCACTTAATGTCAACGACGGTTCTCAACTTTGGGTTGATTTTGGTTGTCCAAAAGATAAGTTGGTCATTGGAATGGCCTTTTACGGAAGATCCGTCTATCTGGGTGATCCCAAGTGAGTTTCTCAAATCCTTCGTATTTTTCTTTGTATTGATTTTGTATATACAAGTGCTTAAACTATAAAATGATTTTTTTAAAATTTAGCTCTCATAAGTTGGGCGCTTATATTAACAAAGAAAAAAACGGAGGCGACGAAGGGCCGTATGTCAAAGCAAGAGGGTTTCTGGCCTACTATGAAATTTGCTTGTACCTTCAAGACAAGGGACTAAACTGGACGAGGGATTATGACTCCGTAGGGAAAGTACCTTACATGTATAGTGGAAGAAACTGGGTCGGATATGAAGACAAAGACTCGCTGCATATTAAAATGGATTGGGTGAAACAACAGGTATATATTATATGCAGGTATGCCGTATGGTATACACAAAGTTTGTATTGGAATGAAAGATTTTTATCTGTTCCTTCTTTCAAGCGAATGATTTCTCCTGACAAGTAATTGTCAAAGAATTTTTACATTAAATTTTTACTATTTTTGCATTTGAAATTTTAGGGTTATGCTGGGGTGATGAATTGGGCTATTGACATGGACGATTTTAGGGGACTTTGTGGGCAAAAAGATGTTCTTATTGACACTCTTGTCGATGGTTTGTCAAGTTTTTAAAACTAAATTAAACTTACCATTAGTCCACAACCGTCGACTTGAACTTTAAACAACCATGTTAAGCCAAATTTTCCATTGTTTAGGTATGCGAGGATACATTGTACCAACGTATCCCCATAAAGAAGACGATAGAAAACCGTGGCAGTTGCCTGAAAAATGCCCAGGTCAGAGCGACTCAACACCTGCACCAACCCAAATGACAACGCACTCCACTTTTCATACTTCCCATATGAGTCCAATAACAACAAGGGACACAACTAAAATGACGGTTCCAACGACGACGACCAACCATCCACCTGCAATAACAGACTCGAGTAATTCAATTGAAGAAGGTCAAATGAACTGTGATGAAAAACAGTATTTCCCACATAAGGATTGTAGAAAGGTAATTTGACGCGTTTATCAAAACATTGATAATATAGAATTAAACTAAACTTTTCCACATGCTTAAAAATCTTGAAATCTAACGAAATAATTAACAATTGTTAATATAAATGCATAAATTAAAATAATATTAAATGACATTATTGGTTTTTTTAATTTAATTAAAAACAAGATCAATGGCTAAAAAGTTTTCATTTTTAGTACTACTGGTGCGTTCATGGAAGGCCGATGGAGATGAGTTGTCAGGGAGGAACGGAGTGGAACGCAGAGAAGAATATTTGTGACTGGCCAAATCCAGATCAGAGCAAATGTCATAGACCGCTCTTTTACAGATTCTTCTTTTTCTAATAGCTTTACCTTCATTTTTAAATAATCGTAGTTGACTTTTTGGTTGTAAATCGATATTAGAATATTTTGTTGGATTTTAATCTCGTTATTTACTTTCTAATGAATAAAATATTTGGGTTATTTATGAACAGCTAAAACCTATATGCATCCCTACAACAAGCTCTTGATGGTTTCATATCTGAAAATTTAAAAATTAATTAATTAAAATTATAAAAACAAAAAAGGTAAATGGCAATGAATTTCTAAAAAAGTTAGCACACAGTTTATTGCAATATAAAAATAAATCGTTATCGTGGCATGTAAATATTACATAATTACAATATATTTTTCTCGAAAGCGGAGATATAGGAATGCTTAGCAAGAATGTTCGCTCTAACCTTCATTGGTCGGGGAAATAAAACTATTTTGATTTGAACCTTGTTTGAACTCATGAGTAGTTTACAGTTCGCAGACGAAGTATGTTTCAAAAGAACACGGCGTGTCGTTCCATTTCAATCCCTTTCCATCTCTGTTCCAGAGTTCCAAGCAATGCTCCTCTTCGCCATTCTCATATCGAAAGTTGTTCGGTTCCCCTGTATTTCATCCACCCAAAACACAATGTTTATTCTCTTGTCATCTCCCTCTTTACCTTACGCACTCATTTGTAATTTGGAAAGTTTATCATATTGCGCCCTTACCTGCGTTCCAATTCGTAAACGTTATCGGCTTCCCTAAACACGAATCACAATGAGACTTTAATTAAGAGTAAGTGTATGTAAATGAGTAATTAATATTGACAATAAGCTCAGTAGTTGAAAGTTGAAAGATTCCACACGAAGGAATTATCTTTCCTTGGCTGCTCTCTAAAGTGAAGTCATTTACCAATTTTACATATCATCAATAATGGGCAATAAAGGAAAAAGCCTGACGGACAGCCACCGACGTTTCTCCATGTACACACAACAGCATCATTGAATAAATAAGGATGTAATATTAATTACGAGGAATTCCTATTATGTTCCTCACATATACTTGATAATATTTGCAATTAGTCGGCCCATAAGAGCTCTAATAAATATGATACACAAAGTCATTTCCCTACGTGCTTGAGAGTTCAAATCTCAAATAGGCTTATAAAATGCATTGGATAGATAGGCTTGTTTCATAACTTAAGAAAGCTTTTGTTTGCACTTTGCACTTGCTATTAGAAAAGCAATAGGTAGTCAATTTGAGTCTCATTGTTGTGTGGCGTAATTATAAATAAAAGGGCTAAATAGAAATACCATTTCCCATCCAGAAGAAAGTTCCTTCCTCTCCTTGATCTATAATAAATATGAAAAAAATAAGAGTTAGATAAGAAGCCAGACACATCGTTTAGAAAGTTGAGGTGTAATTCTTCAATTAGACGGAAGGCAAAGTCGAGGTAGGTTAAATGTAACAGTCATGAGTCGTAATAAAAAATTAATCAATAACATTTATGAACTTACCTGTTCCTGAAGTCCAAAAATGCTCATTTCCTAAACCTGCCAAGAAATAATACATTTTTTATCAAGATGAAGAATTAAATTGAAAGTTTATGATTCAAGAATTGAAACTCAAACAATTGAGGGGAAAGGGAAATGAGTGAATTTGATCATGAACTAAATTAATATGTGGTTGTGAATTACCGAATTCAGAAACATGTTTTTCAAGGTAGTTATTTTCAGCCGGAGACTCAATGCTCGCAAGATGCATTCCATGGAATCGGCAATATTGATGAGCTTTGTACCAGTTGGCCTATAAGATACATAATGTGAGTGATAATCAAATCAAAGCTGCCTACGGAAGTGAGGGTCTCTTTTTCAAGATTCCTTAGAAATCTACTTGATTGTGTAATATAGATAAGAGGAATGTGTGTATGTACCTTAAAAAAATGTCCGATGTAATATCTCTTTGATCCTAATTGCACGAAAGGCATAGACCATCTTGATGGCGTTGGAGATTTTCTCTCATCAATACAGTTGAGACAGTCTGAAAAGAATTTAAATTCACTCTTTCATATGTTTATCATTGGGCTAAACGAGTTTGGTTGCCCATTGACTCTTCTTCTTGGCTGACTAACTTGAAGAAATACTACACTTAAGTATAGAGTACAAAGTATGCGCATCACGCCGTTACAAAGAAATCTACTTGAATATTATCCCCAAATCTCATTCCCATTTCACGTATTGCTATATTCTCCATAACTAATGCTTAAGCTTAAGCACACATACTTTACTTCACTTCCTTCCTTCCTTCACAAAGGAGAGAAAACGGCGTTTTGAATCGACAGCTTCAAAATTGACCCCTTATAAAATCATATCAGGTAAAGGGAGTTGTGTGAGCTCACTCATTTCCCACGCACTTCCCATTTACATTTAAAATTCACTCTCACTTTAATCCTTTTTTCAATTTATTCGTGTGAACTTTAGATGGATAAATTGATAACGTCGATTGCAATAAATAATGCATTTAATATACCAAACAGTAAAAGCAATATTAAAATTTTAAGCTCTCTAATAGATTTTGAATTTAAACAACTTTAAAACTTAAGGGTCGTTTAGCGTATTTAATTTTTTAAGTAAATGAAATAAAATAATAAAATTAGTAGATAGATCTTGGTCTTTTTTGGTTTTTATTTGGATAAATGACAATAATGAGTTAGTTCTTACCATCTTTGCCGTGTGTGAAGGTGAAGAAGAGAAGGAGGCAGAGTCCAAGTCTCGGCCCGACCATCCTGACGACTGACGATTTCTCCAAGTATGAGACCTACTTTTGTTCACGTACGAAACGAGGCTTCTCAAGGGAGCCTCTCCTGTCAAATCCAAGAGAGAGGGAAAGTTCATCCCTTCTTGGAGGGATGAATGGGAAATTGGAATTCTAATTTACGCTTCCGAACTGATAATTAAAAAGGTGCGGAGGACGGATTGGGAAAAATACCTTAAGTCGCTGAAGAGTCTTTAGTAAAGATTTATAATAAACAAAAGGAGTTCTTACTAGGGTTCTACTAATCCTTATTTATAAAAAAAGCTGTCTTTTGAATCCCTTCACTTCACCCGCCACAAGATTCATGAGTGGACTTGACCTTTTAAATACCAACAACATTCACTTTTATCTCGAAGATGCTTCATTTATTTGAATTAACTTACCCATGTCCTATATTGTACATTGTACAATTCATTTTTATTAAGGTTGGGGTTATTACATAACATTATGAAGCTGCTTTCAATGAATTTGAAATTTATAACTTTATTTATTGCCTTTTATAGTTTCAAATAATGAAGATGAGAACCTTCGTGTCTATTTTCGGAGGATTATTGGGGATTTAAATGGGAAAATACATTTAACTCAATGCAATTATTAGTAATAATATTATTTCATATAACATTTCAATTCAATGCCGTTGTTAAAAACGTGTTTTTAAAGATTAATGAACTTAATAAAATAGATCAGTGATAACTATATTTATTATCAAAATGTAAACATAAGAATTTGTACTATTTGTACTTCTTTGGGTAACTTTGATTTGAAAGTGAAATTGGGGCAATGGAGTGAGGGTGAAGAGGAACGATTGAGCTCAAAGGGCTCAAACTATTTCTACAAACTTGGCAATGAGTGATGAATTGGAACGGAGCGATGAGAAGACAAGGTGTCCAATCTCCTCTTCGCCCATCATCAGCCATCACGTAATATGCCAATATGCCAAGTGCCTACACTCTCGCTTCCTTTCACTCTCAATGCTCAATTTCTATTATTTAAACTCCATTTGCAATTCCTTCATAAATAATTCAGCTGAAATAACACTTTTCCAAATCTTAATATATTACAAACTTGGTGTTTGACTTTTTAAACCGCATTGAACAAACAATAAGATAAAATACGCGAATGTAAGATATGCCTGTCTGATAATTTTCCAAGTCAATTTTGCTTTATCTGTTGAAGTCAGAGTGCATTTTTCTTTTGATTAAGTTATTTAGAATTATAGATCATTTTGTTTATTATGTAAAAATCAGTTTTATTCATTGCATTGAAAAATTGAGTCAGTTTACATTCTCTTGTCAAATATTAACTGTAAGACAATTAATTAAATCTAATCGGTAGATTTAGATCTTTTTGAGATTCTTGAGAGCCAAATTGAGTTTACCACCATCCTGGACCATAGCCGCCATATCCATAACCTCTGTAACCGCCATAATCTCCTCCATAATACCTACCATACCCACCAAATCCTCTTCCATAGCCGAAACCTCTGCCATATCCACCATACCCTCCATATCCACCATAACCTCCATATCCACCATAGCCTCCATATCCACCATAGCCTCCATATCCAAATCCTCTCTTTTCTCTGATCGTTCCCTCTTCATCCGAATTCTCAAGTGGAACTATTAAAACAATAATATGAAAATAATTATCAATTCAAAATAATATCTATACAGATTAGGCATTAGCCATAAAAATAGATCTTTTTTATTACACTTATTAATACAAATAAATTTATTTCACTTATTTTATACGAATAAAAGTAATTTTTATTTTATTACGTCTAGTATCTTTAATGCTGTTTGGGTCTTCAACTCCTTTGTTTTGTTGGGAAGAATCCAAAGGAAGGCAATAAGAAATTGCCATAAATCCCGAAAGGACAAGAATCGCCAAAGTGGTCTTCATTGATGGACCGTAATCTTCTCGTTTAAAAGCTCTTCTTGAGGTTGTCTTTGTTTTAAGTTGAAATCTGAATTGTGACTTTGTGGTTGACACGAGCCGTATTTATATGAAATCTTCAATGCAAAAAACAGTGAATGAGTAAGAATTTGAGACTTTCCGGATATCAACCTGTTTTTTATAAGTGCGGGATTGAAGATTCGGAAATTCTCATTTTACTTAAAAAGGGAGGATTACGTAGAATACATTAATGGCGGTAATAAGCGATGAGGAGTCCCCTACTTCATCTAATTATACAAGTGGAAAAACCTCTTACATTTCCCTTAACATTTTCACCACAAATAGCAAAACTGGTTTATTATAAGAGACCATTGTCGTCAATTGTAAATGGCATCAACAGCAACAAGTCTTTGCGTCTTCATGCAAATGCAAATGAGGGGTTTTCTTTATTTAAACTGACGTCTTATTTGGGTTCTTTCACACATTGATATCTTTTTAAGAATTTCCGGATTTACCTTCTTTAACTCAAATAATGTATATGATTATTTTAATAATGTAAGAATAAATAAATGAAGTTAAAAATGAAGATATTTAAGTATGAAATGGGGTATATTGGGATGATAAAGATTCTTGATAGAAACACAATGTTTTCTATAGTATTTTTAAACAAAAACTTTTTAATACAAATTATTTAATTTGGCTTCCAGAGACTTCAATAATTATTAAAATGCATGCAAATTAAAATAAAATAAAATTCAAAAAGATATTCTCTAACTAATAAGTTTTTCAAAATTTTATTTTACATATATAATTGGGATACAAAACCTTTACTCAATATTCCTTAAAATGTAATTATATGAACATTAAGCTTAATATGTATAATAATGATAGTCAGCGCGCCCTTCTTATTACAATTAGCTAACAGTGGTAAGAAGTAACAGTTCATTGATGTTCGAGATGGCGGTGAATGTATAAAAAGGAAACGACTTCTTCGTGTTGACTCGTTCTACTCTTCCTCTCGTCTTCTCTTTTGCTGAAGAAGCAGCGTAAAAGAAAGACATTCTAAAAAGTCCTAATAGAAAATGTATTAATCCAAGAATTAATTTTGACGCATTTTTCTGTGTAGGTGATGGCAATTTTAGATGGTTAATTGATATATGATAATTGCAGTAAAGATGGTTAATCAAATGCTAGCGATTTCAAAGAAAAGAAATATCATTTGAGAAGTACATGTATGTATTGATTTTTTATATAAATTACACATGAAATATTAGGTAAGCTAATTTAAAACAATAACTACACACAATTCAATAAAATAAGTTGATAAAACAATTTAAAAATTATCAAAACTCTACCTTATTTCACTTCCACTTATTTAATTAAAAGCTACATGATGTAATGTATTATTTCACCCTTATCTTGATATTTTCTTATAGGTTAACCAAAAATTGAAAATTAAACTTATCAACTGCCCATATCATATTTATTTTATTTAGATCTAAAACTCGGAATGATTCAGTCGAGTTAGCAAGAACTTTTTAAATTTTCAAACTTATGGAACAATAATTGCATTTGTATTCACTTGTTTAAATGTGATAATAGCACTCGCATGATGAATGCGAAACGTATCCGTTTATTATGTAATCACTCGAAAATTTGATTTCAGCCACTTGTGTACTCCAATTGTAATATCCTCTCCCACAATTGTCATATATATTAGATTGTCAATCTCGAGAAAACTTTCTACAAATATACGAACAAAATTCATAGAACTTACACGTGTTTAAATACAAGATATAAATGAAGAAAAATGGGTTCGTTTTGAGTATATTAAGCTCTCTATCCGGGTTCAGAGCTTCAATTCTCATTTGGGACATGTCAACAATCATATAAGCTCATAGGCATTCACAAGTTTTTTTCATGCTCGTTGATTTCCTATGCTTCTAATGGAAATATTTATAAGCATTTGGTTCTCAGCAGTAATACAGTATATCTGAGCTGATGAGCATATTCTGAGAGATTGATAAATGTGATCGTCTGTGTGGATTATTTCGGAATTTTTCGTGCCTTTGTAAGATGGACTGCTCTCAGGGAGTGTTTTATTAAAAGGAAGGATGAAGATGCATTTTATTTATTTATCTATCATTTCCTCTCCGTAGCCATCCTCAGAAATGTTTGCAAGTCTTTTGAAAAACTTGAATAAAGGCTAATAGACATAGATTAATCTCTTTATTATTTACTTGTTAACAGTCCATGTCCGTCTCAATGAGATGATGAGGAAGATGTGAAAATGAAAGTAAATTGATCATTCACCTTTAAACTCTTTCATATTTTTATATTCTTTATATTCCTTATCGATGTTCTCGTACTAGTACAAGGTATAAAAAATCAATTGCTTAAATGATAACAGGAATTTTAATAAAACGTATTTTATCTGTTAGCATTTTTTTTAGCTTGACTCACTTGCCATTATAAATGATCACCAATCGATCATTTATAATGCTTCTAATTGGACAATACATTTTTTTTATTTTCAGTTGTTGAAATTTTAAATTAGTGTTTTACAAAAGCTGAAGGAGCTTTAACTAATAGTAAAATTAGAGATAAACTGTTTGTGCAAATTCTATTATAGTATCTACATTAATATCGTTTTATTCATGCAATTCTCGTTTTTCTTTTATGTGACGTGAGTAATGGAGCTTGGAAGCAAGACAATTCAGGTTGAATCTTGGCTGAGATTCATTTGTAAAAAATTATTCGTTTATCACCCAAGTCCATCACAATTTAGAGCAAAAGAGCAACAAAGATCTTGAAATTTTGAAATCGCTATAACAATCAATTTCTTTTTTTAAATTGTGAATCTTGAAGCTCACATTTGATTGCTTGAAATGTCTAATTTCTCAGCGTAAATAATAATTTTGATTGTTAAGTCATTGAACATTAAAATACGCATGTCTATTAGGTATTTTACCTGTAAATGTCAATTTAAAATGCACTGAACATGAATAGTTAAGCGTAATAATGGCCAAAGTGAGGATAAACTGAATTAGCAAATAAATTCCTGAAAATTCTCTGTATTGTAAAGATAAGGGATTTCAAAAGAAGAACCCATTGACCAAATTCTCTCATTGCTCGAGTATTAAGTGTTGGAATATATTAAAAATCTATAAAATACATTATACACACATAAACAATCATGCTAAGCAGATGTTCAGTAAGAAATAACATTATCTATAAAATACTATATAATTATATATCTTGTATAGAGATGAATTTTATTCCCATAAGATTAGTACGCGTAAAGTATAAGTTTAATCTTATGTCTTTTTAAGCTCTAATAAGTATAACCTGTTAAATAGTATGAATTGTTATTATATAACGCGTATGTACTTGAAATGAACAATCACTAATAGACTAATAGGTGACATTGAGTTAGCCCAACGCTATAAGAATATATGATGAAATATTCCTTGATTTGATTTAAGGCTGACTCAATTATGAAGGGAATTCGCCAATGCGTTCCGTCCGACTGAGATTTCATAAAAAGATTATATCAATTTGAGAGGGGGAATTAAGCTGAAGAGGCTAAAATAAAAGATGAGACTTTTCCTTCGTGAGTCTCCTCATTAGGGAAGTTCTGATAGGGAGGATTCATAATATTTATTATTCCTAATCTCTATAGATTGAGTCCAAGAGGTCCTAAATTCTTTGTTGACAATCAAGCGTGGCATGTTACTTGAGTAAATGAGAGAACAATTTCTTTACAAATTCGTGCTTCCTTTAAATTACTTATATTCGCCGGATCCTTTGGGCTCATACACCTTTATTTTCCCTTCTTTTAATAATATGTCTTATGTCATCCCCGGTGACGTCCTCATGAACATAACTGTTTGATGCTTATATAGATCTTGCGTTATTAGATTGCGTCTTATTTTCTCAGCTATTATGTATGGGTGGACTATTAAGGATGTGTAGATTGCTCATGCAGAGTTTAATCAAATCACGAGAATAACTCTGAGCGAAATGAAAATGAATGCGCGGGTTCGTAAATGAAGATTCGCTACTGTTGCTTTCGCGTACGTAGATTTCATTTATTAAATACATACATAATATTATATAGAAAGTTATAGTGCGACTTGGAGTATTTTTCATATAAATGCGACTCGTATGTCGCGAATATTCATGTCGTCTGTGAATCTGTGATCCTATTATATTATTATTTCACATTTAAACTTCTCAATTGCTGTAATTTACCTTTTATAATTTGAGGAAATGAAATGAAATAATAGAATTATGGCATTTGGATAAAACACACATGTGAATCCCCAGGGCCAGTACTAGGAATAATGAGAGAAGTTCGAATGGGCAGTTTTGAAGCTTCCTAATGCGAAGTCGATATGATAGCAAGGCGACAAATTGGACGAATCATCGTGATTGTAATGAGAATATGTCTCCCATTATTCAGTTAGGGCCATTTGAAAGGAATTGCGACTTCTTTCACTCACCGTCTGTTCACATCGTCCGAACCTCGCAATTCTCTTTTCATAGATGATAATTTTCGTGAAGGAAGTGCGAATTTCATTTAATTTCCATTCATCTTTATTCTTCGACGCTCAAATTAAAATTCTCAGTTCCGCGTGTAAATAGATAACAATAATTTGACGTTGCTTCAACTTCACTACATGATTTATCATTACAAATTTATGAAATTGTATTTTCTGATTGCATTGGATTTAAATATAATGACCTAATGTCATATTTTCTAAACACTTTTTGATCATTGAGGAATAAATCAAGAAAAGGAAACTTTTTTTTATCAAACTTAAAAAATTAGCTGAACAATTTGAAAACAATGTGGTTAAATTAGTATATAGGAATTTGTCAAGTTTCATTCATTCATATATGCATAATAAAATATACCTACGAAGTTTTATGTATTTTCTATTAAGCAAGAATGTCAATTTTATTAAGTTTAAGATACAAATCTTGCAAAAAGCAAGAACGGATATAACAGCGATAAATTATGTTTATTTTTTACAAGCTTTAATTTAAAAAATAATTAGTCACTTCCCTTTACTTATTATAGATTACGGTTACTGCATAATGTTTTAGTACAGATAATTGATATATGGGTCGTAAGTGCAAAGGCAATTGGGGATTATTGGCAAATGGGAAGTTGTGCTACTTGTTTTAGTAATTTCCTTATCATAACATTCTCCCTCTTTTGTTTTTTCAAGACTGATATTTGAAAGTGAAAAGATAGTTTCAATTATTAAGCAATCGCGTATCATCCCTGACGAGTATGTTTGTTTATTTATGTAGCTCAACCTTGTGTGAGTAATTTGATAGAGGCTAAGACCATGGATCAACCGAGGCAGTTCAACTATGAACTGTCTCAAAGTCACCTCAACTTTTATTATTAATATTATTTTAATCTCCCACCTTACATCATGCTGATTGTTAAATGAAGCAAATAATCCGTGTAAATGAGGATTTATCACTCATTCTTGTATTGTTAAGAACAAAAGGCAAGGATCACGTTTCTCCAACTGGGTCTTAACCAAATTCATCAAATATTATGCATTTTGAGCTGAATGTACAAAATAATAGATTTTGTGTTTTGTTTAATGCAATATGCAAGTTGCATTATATCCGCATTCGAAAAAATCATAATTGTTGAAAGATTGGCGGAAATAATTACTTATTTACAATTCTACATGTACAAATTGCAATAAGGTAATTCTCAAATGGAATGTGAATGGATAGGTCAGGTTTATGGCGGTAATGCAAATTATATGAGAATGCATATAACGAGTTGTTTTTATGTAATCTTATCGATGTAATTGTAGATTTGCCTCAAAACCCGCTGCACATATTTATTAAAGAGCAATGATGCCAGTGCATATTATTTAGATAAGACATAGATCGAGTAATACTTGAAAACTTCAGTAGATGAATATTTATTTTTTAGTACTGTGGCTTACAAAGATCTCCGCCTGACCTTTTTTATCATGGAAATGTTGAAAAAATTACCTGGAATCGCTAAAGTGTTAAGTATTACATAATATTTGATCAATTACACTTTTCTTCATAAAAATTATATTCGTGAATTTATTATAAACATTTTGCTAATATTCGAGATTCCAAGGTACTATGGAAATAAAAAAGGTCAGGCGAAGATCTTTGCAAGCCACAGTACAATGAAGATTATTTGTTCTCTTGTAATTGTAAATTAAGCAGAAACATTATTGAAATAATAAGAGAGATAATTTTTGTTTAGTAATCCTAATGTAATAAAAATAGGGGCTCGCATATTTGAGCCCATCTTCTCTTATGGGTGCAATAATGAGTAAATGTAATGGTCAAAATGATCAATTGAATTGAATTGAATAGAAAACGAGAGGGATTCGGAGTCCTTCGCCTGGTGAACACCTTTCATCATCCATCCCTGTAATAGGCCCATCTTTCTCGAGCAAATTTTGTGAATAATTGTAAAGTCTGGCCTCGATCTCTTTGAGTGATCTGGAGGTTCGTTCACCATCGAGCAACGAGCTCTACATGGAATAAATACGAGTCTTATTAGAATCGTAACTCGAGATGAGTAAGCTGATTCGGAATGAAGACATCACCCTCTCTTCTCTTTTCATACATTGTCAGTCTCAATGAAGCGGTCGACCGCAGCCGAAATCTTCATTTAGACTCGCGTCAATGTTTCAGACACCTCCATTAGGCCCAAGAGTGTTTGCCGGAGAGAGAGAACGGAATCAAAAATGTGTAACTCCCTAATGACAAATATACGAGGGCAATTACAGGAATGATCAAGGTTGATTATTTGATTATTATTACCGCTAGCAGGGATTCTTATTTCCTCGCCGCCGCAATATAAAATTAGGGCTAAGGTTAATGATGAACCTTATACGACGGACCACGTACCTACCAAAATATTTATACACTCTTCACTCCTCTTGATTTCTCTCCGTTGGTAAGGAGGAGTCTCCAAAGGGTAACCTCAACCGAGTTGAGACCAAAATTCAGAGTTAAACCAAATATTAGTCAACCTGTGCCTATTCATTGTGGGTAATGGGAATATTTTAATATTCCACGGTTGCTTATTGAAAGAATGAAAATATTTATTAGCACTTTCAAATACAACAGGTGAATGAATATAAGAAGACCACGGAGCTACATGGAAGATAGAGTAGAACGATAAAATGCTTAATTTAATTTCACACCTTACGAGTTTATTGTTTTGAAATTTATATTATTGATGCCGTAAACGAAAGAGGACAAAAAGGACGAGGCTTAAAGAAAAAAAACTAGGAGAAAGTGCCAAGGCCCAAACTGCTTAATTCTTATGGCTATCGCCTGCACTTGGACTCTGAATTAGGGAAGAAGAGCATTAAACGTCTCGGCAGGGTCTAAAACACACGCGTGGATCTCAATAAGACATATAATATCCCTCTGATGAAAATCTCATTCCTAGGTGAGACTAATCCGAAAGAGTTTAGCCACATTACGTCACGTTTTTACATATACACGAATTATTATCTGTTTAAACTCCAAATAATGAAAAGATAGTAATGTTATTTATGCATGTGAATGCATCTGTCAACTGAAAGAGAAAAATTGAATAATAGAAACAACCGTTTGATTCATCTTACCAAGATTTCGTCTTTTTTATATTTGGTAGGAGCTTCTCATGATAAAGAAAATTGCCATGAGCTGGTTGACAAAGAAAAACTCAAATGTGTAATGTTTTAGCTTATTAAAAGGCCCATTCTTTCTATTTAAAAACGTTTAGACGTAATTATTCTCACAATCTGCATAAGTTCGAGTCAATTCAGAGACATCTGCATGGCTATTGAACACACGTCTTTGGGAGTCCGAAGGAGTATTCGTGACTTGGGTGTCCTTGTTAAATCCTCTGCTATGTCACTGGCCCTCGGCCCACGATGATTCCAACGGCAAAACCTAGTGACTGAAACGGACGGACATTATTATACAATCACACATCTTCTCATTATCCTTTTACTTAATTATGCTCTCTAAAATACAAGATGAGCATTTAAGGAAGCTAAAAAAAATCATAAAAGCCTTAAGGAACGATATACTTATAAATATTTGTAAATGCTTTTTTACACATGAATATGAATGAAGCCTGAAGATAAGAGAAAGATTGGGCCTTTGTGTGTTTGTGTTTTGTAAGAGAAGCATAGACAGCTGAAGAGCGCGGCTCCTTAACTTTGCCATCACACACGTCACTCTCGAGATCATCCTAATTAATACGAGAATGGGATGAGTTACGATGAGCGGAGGCCAAATGATTATTGGATCTGGATCATCTCCTTGCTTCACATGCAATTCCCATCATTCAAATATACAAATAAGCAGAGCTCATTACGGCCCTATTTTATTTCATCATCCCCAGAGAAAGAAAAGGAATAATGAGGTCCGTCCAAGGGCTCCTCTTTGTTCAAATATACAAAATATACACAAATGACCACCACTCCAATTCCTTCGTCCTGACGGTGTGAAGGGAGTTTGTTCACGATATTTCATTTTTAATCGACGAGTCCTCATTTAAGGGAACCGAGGAGAGGATGAACAGATGAGTAATGAGAGGTTATTCTATATAAAGATATTGTATTATTCTGTATATGTGTACAAGGAGGGGATGATGTGAGTATATGTTTTTATTCGTATTTGAGTAGGGTTGAAGACTTTCGTTTGGCAAACCAAATGAGATCGAGTAGAAGTGGATTGAAGAGGAGAGTCTTGTTGAGAATTTATTCAGTTGGTGAGCCATCAAAAGAATCTCACACTCATTTGGCGTCCATCCACCCGTACAATTGAGTTTTACAAATTCCTCTTTCAATCAAATTTACATCAATTTCGCCTTCCGTTTATTTTTACCGTGTGGACAAACTATTTACTATTATGCTATGCATGTTTATTTGGATTTTTCCATCGTTAAAAAGTCACTAGCTTTTCGTATTGTACTAATTGTATTTATGAGTTTAATCGTGTTTTACCTATATAAAGACGTATTTTTTTAATTTCATCCTTGTTGCACAAATAATGGGTGGTTGGTTTAATATTAGTTAAATGCCTTCGATTATCTCACCATAAATTTCATCGTTAAATTCGGATGTGTTCATTTATCCGTGGTTTTATAACCATTTAGGACCAACATAGACAGACAGGTACAACTTAAACATTTCATTTCATTATGGTCGGATGCTCGTTGAGATGTTATCTATCTTAATGAAACGATCTGTTATGAATATAAATTGCTTTATTTTTCATAAATTCATCTCAAATTATCTAAATATTCCATTTCTCACAGTTTTAGGGCAAAGTAGTAGTAGAAAAACTTTCAAAAAACACACACGACCAATTTCTCAAATGAGCTAAATACCACTTAAGCAAAAATTAAAATTTCTTATAATTAACTAAAAAAAATTGTACGATTAACTCTCAGCCTCATCTATTCTGCCATGTTCACTCAAACGCACATAAACGCAATTCTCAAGTGTGAATTTGCAATTAAAGAAAGTGGATGAAAAAACAGATTCTGAACTTCGCAAACACTGAAGACGACGATATATGCAATAGAAAACAAAAAATCCTCAAAGATCTCATTTCATCTTCAACATCTCAAGGTCTTGAAAGTATAATGACTAATGACTATAGTTGTATTTGAGTTATTAAAATGAACGTTACTGCTCTACGCCTTCCAAATGTCTTCTAAATTAACTCAACAATTCAATCCAATTTCCTAATTACACTTCTTTGTCATCATTTAAACTTTACCATGGCTGAATTTAATGAAGGAAAAATGATAAAAGCAAAATGAAGATTTGAATGAGGTGACATATGGATGAATGGTAAGACAAGGATATTTGGGTGTTTTGAATTGAACACATAGAACTAAAGACATTTAATTGTCATTTATTTATAGTATTCAAAAGAACTGAATAAAGATGTATCACAATCAAAATAACAATCATCAGAGGTCTTATTCTTATTGGCATCCGAGGTTGGGCGGATTACAGGCTTTTGAATTTGAATTACGGATTACTTTAATTTGCCAAATTTAATGGACTAAGGATTACTGTAATCCAATTACTTTGGGATTACAATCGTAATTAGAATTACAAATAAAATTTAAAAGTTAATTTATTGTTTTTAAATTCATATTTCAATAGGAAATTATGTTAAATTAAAAAAATTATAACTTTAGTTGTATATATTGGTAGTTAAAAGAAATAAAATTATTAAAATAGATATTTTTTCAATTTATTCATAACCATTTTATGGGTAGAACTTACTATACTTAGATATCTGATCAATTTTAGTATGAAAATGTAATCCGTAATCCATTAGCGTCTAAAATACGGATTACATTTCCAATGTAATCCAAGTTGGACTACTGGATTACTTATTTTTATATACACTAGATTACGGATTACGTAATTGTAATCCAGTAATCCAAAAGCGCCCATCCTTGGGCATTTCATTAACTAAACTCCATTACTTAAGAATAATATAGGATATAAATTATTGCTCTGATCTATGGAAATGAATTAAAAAGTTCAATTTAATTTAATCTTTAAAAAGATGTGATAATAATTTTATGATTTTTTTTGTTTATTTACAGTAATATTATAAATTCAGTTTTTGAATGTGAATTTGATTAAATAAAAATCCAAATTGAAGTATGATTGTTATTTAAAAATATTATTTAACTCATCATAACCAGCTAAAATGTCGACGATAAAAAGGGAGAAGAGGGTTCACAAAGGAGTGAACCCAGAAGAGAAAATATCTTTTCGAGAACCCAGGGAAGTCATCGAGAGGAAATTCGTCCTGTGGATGGCAGCGAAAAACGAGAAAGGTGACACGAAGAGTGGAGCAGGTGGAAGTGGAAAAGGCGGGAAAGGAGGAGGAAAAGGTGGACATGGAGGAGACAAAGGTGGAAAGAAAGGTAAAAGTGGGAAAGACACTGGAAATTTCTACGCAATGGATGGAAGTTCTGCTCAAAATTCTGGATTTGGTGGAAACGAAGGAGAAGATGAAGATGATTCTAACGCAGAGGATACAGTTGAACACAAAGATAATTCACATGACCCGACCGCATGGTCCACATGGACCATTTGACCGGCGTACATTATGGATGAGACCACATAGAAATCATACCCAGAAGTTATTGCCATTTATGCCCTTGGCTCTTTGCCCCTAAAGCTGGCAAAGGCGGTTTCTTCGGTCTCTGCATGAACCCAGATGACACATCTGGGAACGAAACTGGACAAGAATTGCTGCCGTCACCATTGGTGCTTTGTTTTTCATTTTCGCCATCTTTTTCCTTGCTGTCTTCTCATCTCAGTCGTTCCGGACAAATTCTCAGATGTTGACAATGCAGAGAATCTCGACCTCTATGCATATGGCTAACATCCACCGGAACCGCGGACAAAGGAACAAATTCAGTTTTACGGGTTCTGCGACCCTTATGAATACTACGGAAATGTTTATCACGCCGATGACGCTTTCCTTGTGAGCATTCAATTCCTCAACTTTGATTTTTCGTCTTTGCCGAAAGTGGACAGTGTGAGTCAATACAAGGAAGCGAATGAACAAATATACGCAGCCTGCTTTTACATCAACCGGATTATCAATAGAATCGTAATTGTGCTTTTCATAATTTTTTAATAGCTCTAATTGGCTGCGTTTTATTTGCAATTCCGACCTTTTTTTAGAAAACAGTATAATCGTATTTTGGGTTACATTGGATGTGTGGCCATTGTGGCATTTTTCTTATTCATCGTGCTTATCAACGCCATGACCCTTAACAATGTTTACAAGAATTTGAAATTGACGGACAAGAAATTGATCGGGTCACTTTTTACATGGCAAATCATTTGGATGCTTCTTTTGATCATTGGCATCGGACTTCTTGGATACCAGGGGTTTTATGGTTATTGTCTTTATGCAGAGTACAAATTGAAAGAAAAATCCAAACACAAACAAGTCAATGCATATAAACCACCTAAAAAATTACACAAGAAAGAGAAAACACCACCGAAAACTTTAGAGACAATGAAAGATCCAAAGGATAAAAAAATATCAAAGAAAGAGTAAGAAGCTAAAAAGGAAATAAACAAACCAGGCAGATCTAGAGCAAGCAATACGAAAATAAGATCGAGCAAAATTTAGATGAAAAAACCGAAAGAAAAAAAGAAGCTGAAAAAATCAAAATCAGATAAAATTAAATAATTAGTACAATTTTATTAAAACTAAATAATTATAATAAATTTAAAGAAACAAAGCTAACATTCTTAACTATTTACATGTGTTATTTTACCATTCTTTATTTTCTCACCAGCCCATGTAGCAGAAATCTTTTTAAATCTTTTTATCTTCTTTCTCAATGAAGTGTCTATTTGCTTTGCCATTATTCAACGAAGGATAAACGTAGATGAGGCATAATAGTCAATCTTCATCAGTGGAATAAAAATCAAAGAGGCTGGCTTACACTATAATTTATTTTATGTGTCAAAGGATCCTTTGCGTTCCTATTTAGTAGCATTGTCATTATGCAAGGCTCGCGAATCATTTCTGCTTATATGCCTCCTTTTAACTCTGCCTCTTTTTCTCGATTCGCATTGTCGAGAGGCGAGGAACCGTTTCATTTATTTCCTCGCTGTCTAAAGCCCAAGAGAAAAAAACCATAAAGAAGGAGAGAGAATCCTCTTTAACCACCCTAATTGACTTCGACAGGGAACAGATGTATTTGACTAATAATGTCCCATGAATCAAACAAGGGAGCAACGATTACTCGGTTTTATTATTTGACTAATACACGCCACTAATGATCAATATAATACAATCATACGTAACAGGCATTAAATAAAATGGGAATAATGAGGAGAGAGAAAAAGAAGTCAAAAGAGATCCTGAAATGTGTGAGTGGCTGTGCGTGTGTGTAGATGTGTGTTTCATTAGAAGCCTTCCTCATCCTTCTCAAGAAAGGGAAAAGAAGATGATGCGACATTTGGCAGATCTTATAAATGGAATTACCTCATTGGCATGCCTTGTGAGTGAAATGGGAAAAGAAGGTTAATTGAAATTCCTTAAGCTGGGCTCATTTGCATATTATTTATTTTATTGGTATTTAATTCCACCCCAATTCGAATTGGCGAGGAGGATGTGATTGTAAACAGGCTGCAGAAAATACACATAAATAAAACGGTTCTAGTTACACATTGCATTTGGGATTGCAGTTTGGTGTTGCAGTTTGCAGTATTGCCTCAGTCAGTGCTCTTTACTCCGTCGTGTTCTCGACTGTTGTCGCGCATTTTTACTGCCAAGACTCCTCAGAATTTTCTTTTGAGAGCCAGGAGAATTATGAAATGTTGAGCCCCGCTCAAATCAATTAGCATAAAATGTAGAATATGTAATGCAGATGAGTGGGGGCATGATATGTAAATAGGAAATGCATTCCTCACGGCTTAAATGCGCCTTATGATGTAAAAGGAAAATTCCGCGGAATCCTGGCGCCCCTCTCATTCCCTCATTGGGACTCTCAAGGAGGAGGAGACTTTTATGATCATTAAATTTATTTGTCCTAAGCTCCAATTCCTCTTTTGTGGAGTGACAAACGTGGCTTGCTCATCTTTCACTCCCAAATGATAAGTAGGGGACTCGCATGATTAAAAGGTGAAAAAATGAAGAAATGACTCAGGTTTTGTGCATGGGCAAGAGGCTCTTCTTAGAGGTCCACACAGTCTGTGTTGAAAGGAGGAATAATCATAAAAGGCTGATTTAGAGCAGGGATCATTGAAGGGAGGGGAATGTGCCATTGTTTACCACACACTCCTCCGTGACTCCCAGTGGATCCGCAGCCAAGGATTGTGTAATTGGGAATACAGAGGAGACAACGGGCACCCCACCTTTGCCAACGGTGTGAGATATGAAAGAGAGCCACGAAAAGACTTCGACTTTGAAATTCCTTCTTCTTGCTTAATCGGAATTCGGCCTAATAAAAATTATATTGGGGGCTTCTCATCGTCTCATTGGGCCTCATTGGGATTAATGAAGATTTTATTGAGTTTACCTCCCTTTGGACATGGTTTACCCTTTTAACTAACCCCATGGTAGGTGTGTATGGGCTCTTTACGCCTTTACATACGAGGGTGCCAATTGCGTCTTTTACTACTCTCGAGCTCTTGAGTGTACACGCTGGGATTATATGACAATTGTCCTTTAGCCTTCGTCTGATCATGTGGACTGAAGGATGGAGAGATGAGAGAGAGATTGGAAGCCTTTTATTTATTTGTAATTGATACGAGAGAGAAAATAAAGGTTGAGTTTGTGATGGATCTTGTTGTTAACCAGCGGCTCCGTCGGCATTCTCACATCTCTCATCGGTCACAGGGAGAGGGAATGAGTGATTGAGAGGGAATCTACACGAGAAGATGGAGATGACAATCAGAGTCGTGATACACTTCTTAGAACCAATTTATTATCGTCGGATTAGCGAAAGTATCATCTTGAATCTTGAGGAGAGTACAATAATGTATGAATGTTTTGGCGTCACTGATCCCTCTTCCTCTTTTTTCAAACCCTTCACCTCTTGACTTACAAGTTTCTTCTGCTTTGTATTTCAAGCTCATAAACTTCGCGCACCGTCGGCCTCATAACTTCTAATAATCCATTTCTTTACCAACCTTTTAAAAATCACCAATTGACTCATAGAAAGTTAAATACAACAAACTGTTTAATAAGTGTATGTAAGACCTTATATTTGTTGTTAGAGTATTTTATCAATAAATTAATGCTTCTTCCTAAAAAATAAACTGTTTATATATTATTTAATAATTTTTATTTAGAAATAAAAAATAAATTAAAATCGACTTTTGCTATTAAATTCTTCATGATTGAGATAATTGTATTCAAATTTATTAGACTAATTGAAAATAATCTTTGGCTAATCCCGTTATAATCATCATTTGCATACTGGATATATGTATGAGTATAAAGAGGATGCTGAGATTCTCAGCGTTGTATAAACATGATGTAACTTAAAAAATTTGATTGAATGGAAACGATCGTCAGCCCACGATGTAGTGTTATAGACATGTTATTAAGCTCCGGCTTTTACTACATATGAGAAATCAGTATAATTGGATGCAAAATTACTTTTCTTCCTTTGCACTTCTTCTTTACTATTATGCATTCATGTCTGTAAGCTCAACCTGCACGATTAAGTATCTCTGCATAGACATTGTTCAGTGGGATCTCCTATGCGTGAGTTAAAGTTTGCAAATGTGTATAAAGTCCCGCTACTAGTCAGGAAATTAGGAAATGCCTCAGTTAATATTCTTATGAGTTCTGATGCAAAAGGGGTTCACTAATCATGCACATATATGAAAGTGACAATTTTACGAAGAGCCAAATGAGATTTGACACTATTTCAGCTCATCTATTGCATAGGAGCCTAGCATTTTTGAAAAATGCTCATATTTTAAATACTATTTATAATGTAGACAGTTCCACTTTATTTCTATATGCATTATTAGCCGACCACTAAATAATACATGATATAGCGAGTAATTTTATTTAAAACTGTAGGGAAAATGACTTCATTTTCTCAACATTTCTTTCAAAAACTCGCACACACTTATTACGATGAGCATGCGGCTCCTTTGTGTATTTCAAATATAAAAAAGGCAAAAGATAATGCATAAAAAGAGTATTTGTAGATGAGAGCAACGTTTATAATAAATAATGGACTTGTATAATACAATGCGAAAGAGCATAATATACGCCAAGAAGTTCGAATTGCAAACATTTTTCCTCCTATTGTGTCGTTATTACAATTTTTTGTCAGTTTGCTACCCATTATAACTTCTCAGTCTTTGGTAACACTTTCCATTTTGCTCTTTCTTGGAACACGGCGACTTGTCACCGAGAGTTGAATGTCAGGTAGAAAAATGAGGTGTGGAGGAGTCATTTCAATGGATGCATCTTCTGTGGTTGAAAAAAATGAGCAAAATAGGCGAAGGAGCTTTTTTCACACTTTGAGCCTCGTAGAAACATTCAGACAGGAGATATTGTTCATTGCCACATAACGAAAAATATAATCATTCATTTGAGGATTTTGACGCGGAGCGTCTTTCTCACACATAAACTCCGCAATGCATAAAAATATATAAGTCAGCGAATGAATTGTATAATGCTAGGGCATAAGTTTGGAAAATATTTGGAGTCATATCTGTCTTAAAAGGAGACCCAGTTTACTCACTTCGTCCATCTCTCATCATTTGTCTTCGTAGTGAATCTTGAGAAACTGAAACTGACCATGACTTGGATTTTCCTGCATATTATCATATAGTAGCAGTGCTAAGCAGTTGCTTGACCATATTACGCCGTCCTCATGGCTCATGACAATAAAAATATATTTTTCTTACCCGTTTTAAAATAATATAACTGGCGAGAGACGGAGGGAGTGGGGCATGGAAGGTTGCTCAAGTGTCGTCCTTAGGTACTGAAGGAGTGGGGAAACTTCTCCAATTGTAACGAAATGGGAATGCAAATATTGGATATTTGATTTGATTACTTTATTGATCCGAGGGAGTGATGACTGATGAGATGGAAAAGGTATAAAGGCAATTACTTTTTATTATTATTCGGCCTCTGAGCATAATCACGAGATTGCGTAAGTTGGAAGGAGGGTAAGAGGAGCTCTGAGAGGACGCGGATGAGATCTCACCTTTCTTCCATTGAAATCTTAAACTCCTTAACCCGCCCATCCTAACGAGCCAATTGTTATTTATATTAATTCATCTCCCATCCCTTTTATGAACGAAATTGAGAGTAATTCCTTGCCTAAGCTCCTGATCCTTCCAAAACTAATTTACTATTAGCATACTTTGTTCTGTAATGCTCAACTCGAGGATTTATATCTTATTTATGATTTCATTTGAATGATAATTCAATTAATTTTTTTAAATTGATTCCATTATGTAGTATGTTGTTTTTCATGCCAGCTAAGTCATTTGAAATAAGGATTGTCTCATACTTGTCGAACTATTAGTGAATTTAATTAGCATGTGTCAGTGACTTTTAACGATTTGAGGGTAAAAAAAGGTAAAAGGAGGCAAAGTGTAAGTCAATATCAGCTCGAGCTGATGACAAGACCAAGTGCACGAGGAATTTCCTCACTGTATAACATTAACTTCCATATTATGCGCTTATATAATCAAGAGCGATGAGCTGAGGCGAATTCGTGTAAAAATGTCTATCTCTAGGGATCGAAGGAGAAATAGACGGGAAGGTTCCCAGTAGTAGGCGAAGGTGAGTTCGCCGTGTTCATCTATGCCTCAACACTGAATATGAAAATATGATGAAGTGAGAGGTGAGAGAGTGTCAGGAAAATTCAATCACGTCGACCATAGGGTACTGATATGGAGCGGTGGGTGAAGGGATGCCCATCTTCCCCAGGGGATCCTCATCAGGGAATGTCTGGGGAAGGAGGGCGAAATTCACTTCTCGCCCCTGCGAATTTGTATAAAACGAGAAGACACCCGATCTCGACCATCAGTTGCCACTCAGCTTCGTGGACAATCAGAGACTCATAGAGCCAAGAATTCCTTTAAGTCCCTTCACGTCCCTTTCGTCTTTTTGTCAAGTGCCACGACATTTAACAAACAACCTCGGAGTCCAAAAGGAGAAACGCCAGCTAACATGAAGGTAAAAATCAATTAAAAACCTTTAGCAGACTTTATCCGTTCTTGCATAATGTTAGGACTTAAGTCGAAATGAAATTGAGGGATTATTTACCACAAGTAATTAGCCATATTGATATGTGGTTACTTAAAAGCTTGAAAAATTCATAAAAAAGATCATTTGAAAAATCATTTGCAATAAGTGCATTTAATTACCTATTATGTCATAAACACAAATTGATGGGATTTTAATTTTCGCCGCTCAATTTGTTTAAGTTATATTTCAATTCCAAAAGTATGTAGATGAACGAAAGTTTTGTCAACTGTTAAGTGAAAGACTTTATTGAAAATACATAATATTAAGCACGATAAGTTATTTCCAATTGGCGTTAAACCGTTATTATGATGCTTTCCCTTTCTTCATCCTTGCAATGCATCCCTATGTATTTCAAGACTCCCCAGAAACTCGCAAAAACATGAATTTCTTTTGTAAGCGCCGTTCTTTCTATCCTATCATACACGCTTAATGATCCAATCTATTCAACATGCTTACTAATACAGTTACTCACAGCATATATTTATAATTGGAGAGAAGCCAACGATTTGTGCAAAATATTTCAAAAATTTACATGAAGGCGCAAAGTCTATTTAAACGGAGTAATAAAAGCTCCCAAATATCTTATTAGTACATATGTAGTACATATCATTCTAATGCTGTCATTGTTTATGTCATAAAAGGAACAATGAGGGCGAGATAATGCCATTATTTGTAATACAAGATTTAGAGTAATAAAATTATGCATGGCTAATAATTAAATTCGTATTAGACTCCTCGTTGCACAGGGCAGGAACATAATTCGAGTCGTGAAAGATTGAAAAATGAGAGGAATGACTGAAGAGCTGTTTAAGGGATTCAGATTGTGACAATTAAATCGTCATTACTTACGCATACACAGACACACTTGTCAGTTAAGAGATTCAAAGGGGATCTCTTATGGTTGAGAGACCTCGTGAGGGCGAAGGAGACTCATCGAATGGAATTCATTATAAGCTCATTAGAGTGAATCTCCTCGTAATTTTTTCCACCAGATAGGATCTCACGCCCATTATGCAAGGGACTCCTCCTCCCTTCAATTCCTATGATATAGCAATCATAGACGCTCAAATTTCTCACCTGAGAATTATGTCAATTGTATTTAGGCCATTCTCCTCTTTTGCGCCGTGGGTGCAATCCTGGCTGAACCTCCCGTCCCGCCATCCTTCAGAGGATCCGGTGGAAACTACGGGCCTCCGCAAAACTCATACGGGCCGCCGTCAGGTCCACAGTCCTCCTACGGACCACCGTCACAATCCTCCGGACCTCAAAACTCCTACGGGGCTCCTGGACAATTTGGCCAGCAACAACAACAGCAAAATTCCTATGGCGCTCCTGGACAATCCGCCCCACAGAACTCTTACGGAGCTCCTGGGCAATCCGCCCCACAAAACTCCTACGGCGCTCCTGGACAACAACAAAGTTCTTATAATGCCCCTGGACCATCTTTCGCTCCTCCAAGTCAACAACAGAATAAGGGATTTTCCTCCCCTTCGAACTCATACGGGTCTCCTGGTCAATCCTCCCCGCAATCTTCCTATGGAGCTCCTCCTTCCAATTCCTATGGATCTCCCTCAGGATCCGGACAGGGCGGTTACCAACAACAGCAGCAACAGAGCAGCGGCGGCTACCAGAACAATAACAACAACAACGGTGGAGGAGGATACCAACAAGGTGGATCGAATGGCCACAACCAGGGAGGAAACCAACAAGGAGGCTACAACAATAACAACAACAATGCCCAACAAAAGGGAAATAACGGCGGCGGTTATGGAGCCCCACAAGTCAACGACCAAGGAGGGTATGGAAATAAAGATTCGCAAGGAGGGTATGGAGATAGCAACAGCGGAGGCCATGGAACATCCTCATCAGATCATTCGGTAAAACACAAAAAAATTTTAAATACTTTTTTTCTCTTGGACCTGAAAAAAGTGAGAAAGAGTTGTAACGATGAGTTTTCCTTTCATTTCATTCTTTCTACACACGTTTTTTCCTCGTTGAGAGTCAAGAGTGTGAGAGATGAGGCGAATGTGGGGCAGTGGATGAGGCGATTAAAGCGAGTCGTACAAGATCCTCTTGCCCAACGGGGATTAACTTTATACTTATTTGGGGGGATGTAGGAACCACCGATGCCGTACAATTTTGCGTATGCCGTCAAGGATCTCTACGGAAATGATTACAACAGGCAAGAGACGAGCGACGGTAACGAGGTGAAGGGGGAATACAAAACCCTCCTTCCTGACGGACGAACTCAGATTGTTCGGTACGAGAGTTTTCTTCAATTCCTATTCTCACTAACGAGCTTTCTTATGACATTAAATTCCCCTCTCATTCATCCACCACACAATGGGCGTAAGATAGCTGAGAGGATATGATTAAACTAAATTGAGAGTTGCATAGGTATACGGCCGACTGGAAGAAAGGATTCAACGCCCAAGTCACTTATGAGGGAGAAGCCAAATTCCCCGAGAAGGCCTCCAATGCTTATGGACCTCCACAAGGTAACGGCGGTGGTTATGACAATGGCGGACAAAAGGGCCCATCTGGACCACCATCAGGAAACTATGGGCCGCCACAAGGAGGAAACTCAGGATATGATAACAACAATGGCGGTTCATTCGGAGGCTCAGGACCAAGCAACTCATACGGAGGACCTTCAAACAGCGGACCAAGCGGATCTTACGGAGCTCCTTCAGGCAACAGCGCCCCGAGTGGCTCATATGGATCTCCTTCGGGATCCAGCGGCTCGTACAGTGCTCCAGGGAACCAAGGAGGATTTGGTAACAGCGGACCTTCACTTTCAGCTCCAAGTCAGCAAGGAGGATTCGGAGGATCCGGTGGGTCAAACAGCTACAACGCTCCAGCAACCAACAAGGGAGGAAACCAAGGAGGATTCGGAGGGAACCAAGGAGGATTCGGAGGGAACCAAGGAGGATACTCACAGGGTGGTAATGGGGCTAACCAAGGTGGATACTCACAAGGTGGTAACCAGAGTGGTCAAGGCGGGTATTCCCAAGGAGGTAACCAGGGTGGATACTCTCAAGGACAATCGGGTGGAAACCAAGGAGGGTATTCTCAAGGAGGTAACCAAGGAGGATATTCCCAAGGACAATCGGGAGGAAACCAAGGAGGATACTCACAAGGAGGACAACAGGGAGGATACTCCCAGGGTGGAAACCAAGGCGGGTATTCCCAAGGTGGCAACCAGGGCGGTTACTCCGGGGGTCAGTCTAGTCAAGGGGGATACCAGAATGGAGGTTCTTCAAAGCCAAATCAAAGTTACGGAGCTCCAGGCTTTGGCGCCCGAATGGCTCCTTTGAAGAGATCCACGGGACCACATGGGAGGAAATGAGCAACTTCTTCTTTTCAATCACATTTTGCCAAAATGTTCCCTCATCAAAGCATTTTTCTCATAACTTCTTTCTCCTTTAATTACTCAATATTTTATTCAATTTGTGAGACGGATTTCACAGGTTTTTAATCCAAAATGAGAATCCCACAATTTTCTTTAAATGAGAAATACAAGAATGCATCATCATCCGATTGTCTGTTTTTTCATCATTTTTATATTCAGTCTACCGATCGAATTCATCTTATTATTATTCGTTTCGCTTCTCCTTCTTCGCTCTGCTTGGTCTAATCTTTCTACACAGAGCAAGTTTATAAATTTCAATTTTATACTCAAGAGTGAAAAGGAACAAAGTTATGCAATCCAAGACAAAGCAGTATTATATTTTGTAGAGGAGTAAAAAGAGAGATGAATAGAGGTAGACATCCTCCAAGCTGTTATTTTATTTACTTTTCAAGAAGTTTATATTTTATATGTGTATTTTGTACAAAGATATTATTTGCATTCATTAGGGTTTTAATTTAAAGAGTGAAATCAAAATCTTTTAATTCAAATTCAGTTAAATCATTTTCTCTATTTACCATTGTGGTTTCGAAGATGGTCTTTTATAATTTTAAAAAAACCTTAAGCAAATGCCCATGATGAAAGAGATGTGTGTCGAAGATATCATTTGTAAATATCTTTCCTCACACGCCTATCATCGGCGTTTCCTTTTTTGTCGTGATGAAGGGTTTTAAATAGAGAGACTTTTGTATATTTATCTCTCCTTTTGTTCTTCCCTTTCCATCCCATAAGGTTTCTTCCTTTTGACTTCCTCGTTTCCGCTACCGCAAAAACTTCCACTTGAGATTCACCACGATCATAAAATGGATTTTTATTTCACATTTTTCACACATCTCGTATTTACTCTTTCGTGTAAATCGTGTCTCTAATGATGTTAAATTTAAGCATTATATAATGTACACATATAAATATTTAATACTTCTTATACATTCTAAATAGCTTTTTAAGATTAATATTTACAATCTCCTTCTTCCTTTCAAAATGCTTTCAGAGTGAACCATATTTTTTATATAACGCATATATTATAAATCACAAAACAATTAAATGTAACGTAACTTTTCATCGAACAAACTTGATGTAATAAACTTTATGTCTCAAATTTCATGATCCAAATTTTTTAATTTGGGAGGAAGAAACCCAAAGAGCATTTTTATGAGTCTCATTCACATCTGATTATTATATGATCGCCTTCGTCCTTATATGAGCCGCAACAACTTTTTCTGCTCAAGAGTACAAGTTAGGCATCTTCTCTATGTCAAAGTCGTGATGAGGAATGAAAGGGCGCTTGGGAAGATCCAGTGTGTGGCCAATTATGCATTCTTACCCTAATCCTCCCCATTAAACCTATTATCCAACTTTATAGAGGGTCATAATTAATAATTATATTTAGAGAAACAATGGAAGAGCCATTTGGAGGATTTTCGAGTCGCAATGGGATTTGTAATGAGCGGGACCTCATTGAAGCTGTAAAATTGCACTCCAATTTTCCACTAAAATGGAGTAAAATGAAAAATTTAATATTTACAAATCTACTGAGGCAATAGGCTACCTTGATGAGCGGACTGGGTCGAAAAACTCTCCATTCTTTTCAACCCTACCATATTGCGAACATTGCGAACAGAGAGGAACTTGGTTTATCTTTACAGAATATCTTCATTTGAATTCCCACGATAAAGAAAACTCTCAATATTAATCTTAAAAGAGAGGCGAGAGACTTATTATAAATAATAAATGTAATATCATATATGACATAGACGAGAAAATGCGCTGGCGTTCATAATAAGGTGTACACGTAACTTTGAGTCATCGAAAAAAGGATGACGAAGTATGTCATATTCATATTTATTCACCTTTCCATCTCCACTCAGTCAGTAATTGCATTATAATCATATTTATAATCATATAATAATCATATTATATGCAGAGTGTGTTTGCCTTTAGGTACTTTATTGTTGTAACATTATGGTCTTTCCGGAGACATTTGCTGATCAATTATCTTTATAAATATACTATATAGAAAGTGAGTCAAATTGGCACCTTCCTTCCTCACTCAACTGGAGGCATTGACCAACAGAATTATTAAATGAATAACTTGTAATTTTTAATTCTTCAGTTTACAGGTAAATTAACTATAAAGGTTACGCTCAAAACCTTGTTCTCCAATTCGAGTCTGTGATTAATTCCATGCTTAATATTATATTAGATTTACAACGTTGCTTTGTCTATAAAATGTTTTGCAAGGACCAATTAGCATTCTCAAAAATGTAGCTCCCCCGACTCGTTGACTCTAAACTACAAGTTGGAGTTGTATACATATTTGATAATGGTGAGGGGAATAGCGACAGAAGATGGCAAAAATTAATGTAGTTTAACTCGGTTAATTCACAAATAGGAGCCTTGAGCAACTTGGGTAGTTTTTTCCGAAAATTAATAATTGAAACAAGGTTGAGCCTTTCCCTTATCAACTCTTTGCTCATTCGCCGCCATTAATTAAGGAATCACACTTTATGCTAATTTAAGCACATTACTTCATAACTTACTACTCCATTTACTATGCATATTAATTTATCTCATATCGTCAGCTTCATCGACAGTCTCTTCAATTATCTGATTCTTAACTCATATGCAAAACGAATCACACCTTCACCTAAACTCTTTTCAATTTTTACGAATTGTAATTTCTAATCAAGGCCTAGCAAAAAGAATAATACAAATATAGAGAGAATCAATTAACAATACTAATTGTAACACGAGTATATCAAATCAATAAGCCTTGATAAAAATCAACAAAATAAGATTAACAAATCTTCAACATTAAAAACTACTATTTAATAACATTATTTATTAAAAAAATTAACAGTTAAAACACCTTAATCATCTTATTATTACACCTTGGATGTTTAATTAACATGCAATAAGTGAATCAATAAGATTAGCCTAGCGTATTATAAATATTTATTATGAGAGTTTGGATAAAAGTCAAGAAAAAGTTTTTTTTATAAAAATGCGGTAGACTTGAAAGAGAGACTCGGAGAAAGTCGGGATATCTTAATTTGGCGAAACAATCGACCGTCTGTGCGGTATAAGGATTAATTGAAGTAAAAAATTAAAAAGTGTTAGGTCATTGCTTACAATTAACATGTTAATCAGTCAATTGTTTTTAATTGCTCCATACTCCTGACTTTGTGAGTGAAGCTGCATGAATGAATAAGTTTAAGGGGAAAAGTGCAAGCGAGCACAACAGCCCTTTGTCATAATAAAATGAGAATGATTCACACGATGATAATGAGAAGCTCAACCTCTACACCTTAACTTCTAATTATTAAGTACCTAACTACACTAACTAGTTCATTGTCCTCAGTGTAATTTTAATATTCCTAGTATTTCTCTAACGTTAAGTTATATATTAATAAATAAGTATGTCCTAAAGTTCTAACCATATAAAATATAAAAAATGTAGCTCTATATGATTTTAAATAATAAAAAACCCCATTCTTATATAGTTAATTTTTAAACCTCATTCAAGTGAATAAATGTCAAATGTATTATATAACAATGATTAATGAACGCGATTCTAAAATTGAGTAAAATTTTATTTATTTATATATTATACTTAATAAAAATTACATTCACAGAGCCACAACTGAAGTAGAACAAAATATACCCCAAGTTTCAAATGGTATAAAACATGTTAAAAAGGTAATTTCTTCACAGACCATTTAAGTTTCAATTTTTTAATTTTTTCAATTCTATATATTTTACAAATCAACTAGCTGTAATGCGAATTAACTTTTTCCTATTATTAATACTAATTAATATAAAGAAATAAATTAGTTAAAGTTTTCTTAACAAGTTCTTTGGAATCAATTCAACAACTCATTTTGAAAATATATTAACAAAATAGTAACAAATCGCTCCTTCAACAATAAAATAAAATACATAAAATTGGAGACTCTTAAATAATGTTTAATTAAAGTAGTCAGTGAAAAGTGAATATAATAGGTATGCTCGTTTGAACAAGCAGAGATGTTACATAAATATTTACTTTTTATAATTGGCATTAAATAGGAGAAACACAATGAACAAAGGAAGGTAAATAATGAACCCATAAATATTGCTAAAAATGAAAACAATTAAAAAAAACTTTGATTCTGATTTCACGCGAAGCTTAAGAAGCTCGACTAGGAATCACACACTTAATAATAGACTCGACATCACCGACAGATTAATTAATATGTATTTAATGATTAGCTCGTACAATTAACCTTAAAAATTGAGAAACTCAAGATTCTCATATATCCAAGCATAAAGAGAACAACGAGAAATCATTTTCTTTTCAAATGCCGCATTCAATCTGCTTGTTCATTACCTTCAGTACATTCACTCAGAATTGGTCCAACATGTCACGTCAAAACAACATGTATTGACTTTTTAAATAGTAACGAGATCAGTATCGATCATTTCATCAATTCTTAAACTTAAAATTACAATAAAATACTTAAATAACAACTAAACTACACTTAAAACAAAGTCAGATAAATTATAAATGAGTTCATTTCTTATTATTAGATATGTTTCATCTTAAGATATGTGGTATTACTAGTTTATTAAACATTATCATTTCCATTGAGTTACATCTAGCAATATTACAAAAGGACAGACGCTCGTTTTCATTCACTCATATTACAATAAGCCTAATAGGCTTTGATAAGATAAAATTCATTCCTGTTATTTTTCTGCCTAATCCTTATTTTAATGTTATGTTATGAAATTAGTCTTATTAGTAATTTTAGTAATAGTTGAAAGGTTAATTTCTTTCTAAATACTTGTTAGTATACAGAAAAGATCTTTTGTACACGGAAAAGTAGTTTGCTAATTTTCTATCAAAGGGTTATAATACTATTAAATATAGAGAGTAAAATTTAACCCATTAGAATTTTCACTTTTCTTACCATACGTATTATAGTAGGTACAGCAGTGAAATTCAATTAAATGCATAGATTTGTGAATATTGATATTAGTCAGTCATTTTGATAGCATATTGTTACCCAATTGAGACTAAAGTTCTCATTGTCTTCTATTTGATAAAAAGGTTGAGACGGTTGAAAAATACGAGATAAATATATAATTCCTCAATACGTAAAATACTTTTTCTCACTTTGTAAACTTTAAATATTTGATTAAATTAGCAACTTAGAATCAAGAGAGCAGAGAAGGCAGACATGTAATATTGCATATTAAATAAATATTAACTAGACAATTGGACAGTGAAAAAAATCGTGCGTATATCTTATATTTATAAGGTTGTGGAATAAGGTGAGTCTTGAAACGATTACACAGAAGAGTCTTTTGGCTCGTATTTGCTTCCGTTCTTCAAGGTTTCCCTATTAAAATAAATAAATCGAGTCAAACACAATCAGTCAATTAAATCATATTCAGACACGTGTGCATATTTGCATGTTTTCAAAATTCCCCATTAATAATTCATCATTAAAGTATCATTATTTTTAATCATAAACATTAATAAGGACGCCAAGTCAAGAAATGATAAATTGTGAAAAGAATGAAGAACGCTCAAGAAAGGAAGTACTTTACATGAAGGAAGCAAAGGAAGAGAAATGAAATCGAATAAAGTGCTCACTCATGAGTACGTCGAGGATCCGTTGGAATTTCCAAGACACTTTGTTCATTCACATTCAACGGTTGTTTCTCACTACTGTGCCAATCAAAAGAAATTAAAGATACAGAAACATAAAACATTACTCACTACACTAAAGAATACACAGAAATGAAATTTTAAATGAAGTGTAGTAAAGATTTTCTACTTTACTACAACTACTTTTCCTTACGTAACGGAAGTAAAGTAATAAAGTAGAAAATAAGTATTAGAAAACAATGCAGTAAAAAGTTAAGTTGATGAAAAATTATAAGAATGCATTTTTCCATCAACCCATGCAAAATTTTTAATGCATGATTTTAAAATTAGTAAAAGAAATTATGCATTGTAAAAATCAAAGATTGAAAATAAAATATCTATAATAAATAGAATTACATAATAATAACATTATGTAATATCAAACTAATTTTTCAGACTAAATCAAAGCAAAAAATGTAGGATTATTAATCCTATACTGAAGTTCACAATGAAAAATCATTGCTTGATCAACAACTCATTTGAAAGTATATTGGATTCTTATTTTCCTAAAAATTGAAAGTATTTAATTTTATCAATTTTAAATGGTTACCTCATGACACTTTTGTTCACATTGACATGACCCGGTGAACTTTTATCTCCACAATGAGAAAGACCCCAGATTATTCCTAAAAATTATCAAGCGTATTACAAATAAAAGTATTTATATTTAAACGAATTAATAAATATCGATTATATTAAAAATTGTTTTGTACAAACCAGCTTGGTTCATTCTGTAGCATGTGAAGTCGACAATGAAGAGGATGACAAAGAGACAGATGAGAACAATTATAATGAGAGCATGAAGACTTATGGCGCCGACAACTGATTCTCCTTTTAAAACATCGGGTCTCGGATATTCTGCAAAAGTCGAATCAAACATTAATTAATAACACATTAACATTGACTGAAAGCAAAGCATCAAAATTGTTATAAAAGCAATTTATATTTAAACTATGTTAACTGCACCATTACAAACTTACTTATAAACACTTTTAATAAAATGCATCAATTGAGCTTTTTTGTTAATATTACACACGTAAGCGAAAGTTTGATTGAATTAAGAAAGAAGCAGAAGATGACTTGATAGCTCACTTACCAACACCTTTATTGTCGAAATGCTTGCAATATTTTAGAGTAAGCAAGAATGAACAGAAAGTACCATTAATTTGAATACACATGTATAATTCAATTTAATAAGTTGTTTCAAATTATCATTACAAATAATAATATATTCCAAAGATTGTGGTTAAAAAGGTATGTCTATTCTAAGCCCGAAATGTTTCAGATATTTATTTATAATAAGCTAACAATTTTCCCTTCTATTATCTAAAGGTAATAATTTTTACAATATAGCTACAATACCTAATAACTAAATATATTATAAATGAATGAATAAATCATAATTAACAATGAATCAAAAAATGTTATCCTCCGACAAAAAGATATTAATTTGGTTTAATGGTATTTAATAAAATTGCTTCATAGTTTTTATTAAGGTACAATTAGTAAATTGATTCTTAAATATTATTTAGAATTTATAGGTAATACACTATCAATTTATTTTATATATATTATATATATATAACATAAGTACGTATTTATTTAAATTTGGTTTTAATAAATATATTTATTTATTAATGTATACCTAGTTCATATAGGCAATAGACGAAGAAGTACCTACCTAACTGAACCTGTCATTTATTTTAAATCGAAAATATATTTTTTTAATAATAATGTTTATTTTTATATGTCAACTCGAAGCTAATAAATATAAGTAATTAAACTATTAAGATAATTTTCCATTGTATAGTAGATATCTATATATCGAGGTGAAATTTTCTAATAATTATAGGATTTTACATATATATTATTACTGTAACTTTTTTAACCATTTGAGGCTACTTTTGCTCATTTTGTAAGCCCTATCAATAAGAATTCGGTGTACTTATTGAATTTTTTATCCTCAACGTGTAAAACTTTGGAATGTATTTTCTAACTATTGACTTGTTGTTAAATTAATTCACATTAGAGTAAATATTGAAGAAAATATAATATACAAGTAGGTACATACTGTACACGATATTATCATTTCTCCAAGTACATGATGTTCAAATACTGAAATGTAATTCAGCTATGCGACATATTTTCTTATTATCATGTAATACATAGACTCTATTCGATATTTAATAATATATAAATATTATGTACATCCGTGTTATTTATACGATAATACTAGCTTGTATTAAGTAAAATGATCCCATTGTAGTTAATTAGATCAAGAGGAACGACATCCTTAAATGCTATGAAACTCAGCTAAATTCCTCACTTTCGCTCACACAATTCTTTTGCCGTGTTCGCCTTTAGTACAAAGATATGCCCATTCGCTCACACCTTGTACACTTTGAAGATTTCTCAATTAGAAGAACTCAACACTTCTAAACTCTATTGCACCATTAAAAAGAAAATTGTCATTAATGAGCTTTTCCTAATTAAATTTTCAAGTCTTGTACTCAAGAGAGAGAAGAAGAGAAGAAGAAGAGTAAAAAGGCCATCAACATCCACCACATTCACTTTGCAACCCGAGTTATCTCACAATGAGACTCTGATGGAAAGATGCGAGAACTGTTGAGGAAAGAAGAAAGCTTAGGAGAAGGCAAGCCTTATTAAGACTCAAGAGAGGCGAAGAGCTAGGCGTAGGTCGCTTTGCACCTGTATATAAGAGAAAAATGCGTCAATTCTATAAATCCCAAGCCGCATATTTTGCCTTGCTCTTTCTTTTTATAAATGACTGAGAGAGCTTAAAAATTAATTTGCGCTCTCGTTCGAAAATTTGGTATTCCAAGCTTGTAGCAATATAGAATATATTTCAATATAAGTATGTATATATAGAGCTTTTTCATAAATATTTTCTCAATGGTTTTAAGCGAGATTGATCCAATTTTCCTAAGCTAATAAATTCCTTTACCTGATGAAAGAGGCGCGGTTTTAATAATGACTTCTGAAGGAGTGCTGAAGCCAATGTTGTTATGAGCTCGAATCTCCACTTTATAATATGTATCCGGCTGGAGTTCCCGAATGATATGCCTGGGTTCTCCCAACGAGACTTTCAAAATATAAGGAGAGGATCCGTATGGTTGCCAGTTATGCAAATTTTGGTAATCAGTCCAATTCCGAACCTTGAGGAGATTCAATCAATGAATTTTCAATCTCAATAATTCAATTCCTAATAAATTGACTTTCCTCACGAATGAGTCTGACTGACTAAATAGCTTACTTGAATATAGCTAATTTGGAAATGATCAATTCGCTCTCCATTATCCGCCGGGGTTTTCCAATGGAGCTCAAACCGGTCTGGATACGGGTTGACGGCGATTCCATTCGAGAAGACTTGATTGATGATTACTGGTGGCTCCGGAGCAGATATTTTTGGCATCACTTCTGAGATCTCATGAGCCCATTCCCCACGCCCGACTGCATTCTCGGCAGCAAAGCGGAAATAGTACGTTCGCATTGGCTCCAACTCCTCAACAGTGTAAATCTCCAAATCTAGAAAAAATAAATCTCTTGAACATCAAGGATCTCTATCGAGGATCAATGTGAAAAATGAGATTGATTTAGCCTGAGCCATTGCTCACCTGGGGCAAAAGCCTTTGTTTTAAAATCATTCCAGGTCGAGGAACTTTCTCTGTATTGGACGACGAATTGAGTAATAGGCAATGAACCGTCGTCATATGGTCGAACGATTTTGAAACTAATCGCCGTGGCAGTAATTGGCCGCTCCACAATGACTTGCTGAACTTGTCCAGGTGGACGAGCTTCTTTGAGTAATACATTGTGTGTAGCCGTTCCGAGCTTGTTCGTCGCAGCACATCTGTAGGCTCCGTACATGCCCCGGTTGATCGGAATCACCTAATTAATTATTAATTATACATAAAGCAATTGAACATTTAAATTATGTTCTTGAGGAAATAGGATCTTTGGAATTTTTATGAAATAGGTATAAAATATTTACACACCTGAAGCGTGCTGAGGGTCTGATGTCCATATATTTGGAAATGAGGTCCATTTTCAATTAGTTGTTCGATCGGATGTTGCATGAAATACCATGAAATGGTAGCATTTGGAATTGCCTCAACAAAACAAGTGAGATTCGATGGATTGGAATTCCATGAGAAATTCTCTTTCATTGGCGTGTTCGCGAACGTTGGAGGAAACTCGACAGTCAAGTGCCCGTGAAGTTCAGCTAGAAAAGAGGAACGAAATCAATAAAAAACCTCCTTTTGAATTTCACCTTTTACTTCTAGTCCGGGTGTTAGAAGCAATGCAGTTGTAGAGCCCATCATCTGAGCGGAGTAAATCCGAGATTTTGAGGGTTGAAGTTGTCATTCTGCCATTCTTCGTCTGCGTAGTGAAAATCCGCGTATCATGTTGACTCCCATGGCCAAAAGGAGCATTATGACTGTCCTTTTGGAAGTAAATATCCGGAGGTGGATCTCCTGACGCACGACAAGTCAACGTGGCAGATTCCGAAACTTGCGACCTTAAAAAAATTATTTTTCCAAGTTAGATACACACAAATGTATTGATTTTAGAGTTAAGTTCAGCTCGAGATTCCTAACTAACACGAACGATTCCAACTACGAGGATTATCCGACTCGTAAAACAAAAATTCTTACGTGACATTCTTGAATTCTTCGATGACGGGCTTAGTGACAACTTCAACGTTTACCATCATGGTGTCAATGCCAGCTTGGTTCTTGGCTGTGCATTGGTATGTTCCTTTATCATCTCTGCGAATACCATCGATTTGGAGCGTTCCACGGTAACTGGAATTGCAAAGGACTCAAATCAATACTTGAACAAAATAGGAATTCCTTAACTCAATAATCCCACTTTGCCATTTCACTACTCAGGGACTTGGAAAGAAGGGGGGCAATGTAGAGCATGTTAAATGTACAAGTTGCATTCGTAGAGAGAAACAATTTCCTCAGCCCCTCTACGGAGCCTCAAAGGGTCAATGGACCGAATCTAGGCTGGAGAAGAGTCGGTCTTAGCATGTAAAAGAGAGGAAATTGGGTAAAAAATCCATTCCTGCTTTTGTTAAAAGGAAAAATTCTTCCAAGCCACCTGACTCATCCTATATTAAGCATATCCCTATAAGTATAATAACGTATAGTATACAAATGGCGAGTCGCGAGCCGCCACGTGCGAAGGGTCATTAACTATTAAAGTTCTTATTTACGATTACGATTATTCCATTTGTAAAATATTTCGTCTTTTAATACCTGTCGACTGTGAACCGCTCAAACTCCTTCAATTCCTGGCCGCGATGATTCACCCAAATAAATTCAGGCTGAGGTTTCCCACTTGCCCCACAGAAAAGTCGAATGCTCTCGCCTTCGACTCCTTCAACATCTTTTGGTCCATTTGAAGTTATTTTTGGCCTCTCTTGAACCTATTGTATTCCCATTCAATGTTAATTACCTCTTAGCTTTTCCATCAACCACTCAATCCCACTTACAAGTCATTAATAGTTCATAATCACTTTACCTCAAGGGAAATTTTTCTTTCCTCTACTTTTCCCAAATTAAAAACTTGGACTCGACAAGTATAGTGACCCTGATCCCCTTCTGCTACGTTTTTGATGATAAGTCCATCCGTGTCGATCAGATAATGATCTTCAAAGACCCAACAAATACAAAACATCATTGAATCATCTTACAACACACTTTTTGTTATATAATATTTAATGAAAGAATTCCAAAGCTTACCGTTGCTCGTAATAGTCTGATGATCCTTTTTCCAGACAATGGTCGGGGATGGGTCAGCCTTCACTTTACATTTAACTTTGAAGTCGGTGTCTTTTACGGCATACTGGTTCACTGGAGCATCTTCAAAAGTGATGGGGACTAGGAGCGGAAAAAATGACATTTTAATTCGGAGTTCCTAGGTTAGTTCCATCATAATTGAAACATTCATTCATTTGTATCATATCACAGGGCATGGGAAAATGGGGAAGGAAATGGCTCATGATAATCATGTCATGAAATGAATGATTTATCGGATGATTAAAAAATCCTTTCTGACAAAGAATCATTTATGATTTAGAGCCCCTCAAATGATCATTAAAACTTTAAGTTTAAAGCATCATATAATATCCTGCTAGAAATGCATTGTTGTACCATAAGTAGTGAGACGGAAGGATGCAGTCATTTGTTCGGTGTTGGCATACATGGCGGTGCATTTGTAATCCCCGGAATCTTCAGGATTCACGGTGCTGAAAAATAGGTTAATCGACCCTGGCTGTTGCCCGACTTCAACTCTGTGGGGAACAAATAAGAATTCTTTAATATACTCCTTTCTCATACAAGATCTCCACTCACAAATATATACATATTCATATTACTATCAAACGTGGATTCCTCATTCCTCACACATATAAAGTATAAAAAACGACATTCACTTTGCATAAATAAAGAGATTTTAAATTGAAAAACTCGCATTTATTAATTCATGTTTCGATTAGGTTTGTGCTAATAAATAATAAGGAAATGTAGAAGTAAATGGCTTCCAAAAGTCAAAATCTTTGTAAGAATGCTCGAGAATTTTTTCTCTGCAATTTTTACGATATCCAAATATAAAAGAAATTCTCACATGCATTCGAATAAATAAAGTAATAGTTAATATCCTTAATTTTTAAAGAATTTCTCAAGTGAAACATTGAAATGATTAAGTGCTAGATTGAACTCATGATATGTGCATTCTTTAAGGTCAAATAGGATGCATAAGATAATGTAAGTAATAAGAGAAAGAAGCGAGAGGAAGTTGGAGAGAAGTAGATTATATTTCAATTTATATAACATTCTCTACCCGAAGAAGCAAAAAGACATGTAAAGCAAGTTCAAGTAAATGATGGCTGGTATATGGAATGTATTCGTTTGATCATAGTCCAACTGCCATTGTAGTGTGTTCGAATGTAGTTTAAGAGGTGAGTTGGACGGTTCGGTTGGCTCATCATTCCTCACCTGGCCTCTTCCGACCGGAAACTTCACGGGGGAGGTGAAAATCCACCTTAGGGACCCACCAAGGTAAACTACTCCAACACCACAGTCATCATGTATGTATTAGAGAATGCCGAAGGAAGCGCTTCGTGCCGAGCCCTTTTAATTGCCAACTCCAGAGTTCAGACACTTATCTCATTCCATTTTGTACTCCTAAAGCTTTTCCAACAAATTCTCCAGCAACATTCAGCAAGCTGAAAGCAAATATCCAATGTGATAGCACACCATACGGCTCACATACATTGGCTCATTCATTTCCAAAAGTTGGAAAATTGTAATTTCACTTTACAGTACTAAATCATGACTAATGACTGACCAATAAATAATGACTTGATGTTGATTCATGATTAACATTCTGTTTGTATTTACAACATGCGAACCTACATGGCTTTCTTTATATATTTACACACGAAATGTAGGTTGGAGTGAGCTGAGGTGATCCTCGTAAATTTTCTCTAGATATCCATATTTTAGATGAATATGAATACACTAATAGTCTTTTATTTACTCAAATAGAAACATTGACTTAATTTACTTTAGAGCAAGACAAATAGACAAAACACGAGAGGCATAAGCGAAATAGTTTAGCTTGAACTAACAATGAGTAATTTGATACTCAGCTACAATTTAATGATAACTTATCTCGCGGGACTGATCCTCAAAGCTATAATTGCATTTAGATGTCCATCTCAAATAGAGATGAAGGATCTTGAATAGAGTCAAAAGGAATTTGGCCGTTTGTGTGTATGCAAACAATCTCAGCCTCCATGACATGTGGCTTTTTTAATGTATCGTTCATGTTTGCCTCTCGAGGGGGTACGTACGGAAATGTTAAATGGGATTCTCATTTAAGAAATGATGGAGGTGGAATGTTAATTTCCATAAGAGCAAGGTTCACACACAACACATCCAATAAGACTATTTGACTAGCCTCTTCGTGAGTCATCAAAAAGGTCTTATATAGAGATGTTTACAAAAATTAGGTATGAATGGAAAACGACCAAAACATCCATTAGTCATTTGAACAATAACATTTAAACCTCTCCCAAACATTAAGGGTCGCAAATAAGAAAAAGTCTTATTCTCATTAAAAAGCACTCTTATTAATGAGTCAACGAGAAACTCGTGACATTTTAAGTCTACCAATTAGCTCAAGTTCGTTGCTTGCTAAATTTCTAATATAACGAGCTTTTGCCAGGTCACAACAACTAGAGAGAAAAGGAAAAATCTATACTTTACGGTCAAAGAAGGAGGTCCAATGTTTCGTTTACCTTCCATCATCATATCCTTCGCTTGAATGGATTCACAAAACAAATTGTACCCATAAATTCATTTGTTCATTTAATAATGATTTAGTAAATGTTTATAGAATTAAGGCTTAAATAATTAAGGCTAATTTACTATTTCCTTGTGTAATTTTACTAAAATATGAATTTCTAAATGCTACTCGGACAATACTAATTGTAAGTACTTGGACCTAATTACAATGATTTATTATAATTTAATGATCTAATGGAATGAACTACAATTCATAATAACATCAACGTCCCTTCCATTTACTCATTCAAATTTTAAGCAAGGGGAATTTCTCAATGGCAAAAGAGGTTATTAGAAAAATGTAGAAGTCTAAATTGAGAATAATCATGTTATATTTATGATTATTGATTGTTAATTTGAATACTTTGGCGTAAGAGAAAAGGAATCCAAAGAATGGCGAAGGAAATTTATAGAATTTTTTTTAGTTTTTATCGTTAGTTTTGAGAATGTGATGAATTGAAGAAAATAAATGTGACATATTTTTACCCAAAGATAGTAAATAGAAAGAAAGAATGTCAAAGAGTGCCAACATGGTCGGTTTGAAAATTGATAAAAAGGCAGGAAATGGAAGAGAGCTATATACTTTTATAAATACATAAATACGGACAAATGTCTACACAAATATTTGCTAACTTTAGTTCGCTAACTACAGAGTACTCATAAGTTGGGCCACTCGAGTATAACATAGCTTAAATAGACTTAATCACTGTTTAAATACATAAAAAACAGAGTTGACTATTACCTGCTGCTGCCGTCATTCTCGATGACTTTGCCATCAGGCCAAAACCATCTGAAGTCCGAGAGCTTCTCGACGATCTCCACGTTGGCCGTGCATTGGAAAATCGACTGTTGCCCCACAGGCACTTGATGGATCCCATTGGACTTCTCCGGCGAAATCAGCAAGCAGTTTCGACTCCCCGACTGACATCCTTGCCCATTAGCTATACCTAAATGAAAATCAGAAAAAAACATTATTTCACCAACCACTTAAATCCTCTTATTCAAATATGTACAATGGAATTAAATACAGTTATTCTAATAATGGTTCTTCTCCTTCCTAAAATATGCACTTCAGAAACACATCCAAGATTCCTTTTCCAAATATTTATGCAATTTTTACATAATGGCTCTATGCAAAGTTATTGGCTGAACTCTGAACTAACAGGAGATGAAAAAAGTCTTTTATGGAGAGCCTAGGAAGTGAATTGACATCAAGAATGCGAAGACGGCTATTTGTCGGAAGGAAGGGGAAATCCCGAGGGCGTTTCAAAAGATGAAATTCTATTAATATGACTTGTACTCGTAAATCCGCCGAGATGTTCGCACTCGTCTTCCTAAAAAAATATTTACATTCTGTACAGCCGACTCTTCAAGTCAGTAGTAGTCATCATCACGAAGGCACTCATAATCCATCGAATAACTAATAACAAAGATACTTCCTCCTTTAAAAGGAAATTTTCTTTCATAAGTGTATGCGAAAGAGGGAAGATCAAAAAAAAACCTCCGAGCCTTTCAACGGGATTCTAAAAACCTCCTTTAATAAACGAAACAAACCCGGGATCCTTTATGATTCACAAACAAACGCCATATGCTTATAAGAATCTCTTTAATGATTCATTTTCCTATTGAGGAATCTCTCTATGTAGCTTCTCCTTGGAATATTCCTTTTTATAAAATGAAGATTGGAGGAAAGATACATAAAAATATGTACAAGTTTAAAAATATTTCAGAATTGAGAAAAGATGTTCATAAGGAAAAAGTCACGTTTTTTCCCTTTCAAAGCTCATGAGGAGTTTTGGAAGAGGGAGAAGACAAGAAGGACAGGTGACTCAACTCTTCATCTTTCACTCCTTGTAGTCATATTTGATTTGACATTCTCCCTTTGAGTGCAATAATTTAAAATGTCTCTTGCTCTCTCGTCTCTCGTGTTTCGAGAGTTGAGAAGATGTTGTTGGAAAGGGAAGACAAGCCCTTTCATTTCACCATGAAGGATTCACGACTCAAAGTTTTCACAGTCTCACACTAATCATGCCACTCAAAAAGGTCCAAAAAGCTTCGACCTTTTTAATGGACAAGATGGGACAAGTTTTATTTTCGCTTGCAACTTTCCTTTTTATTTACTCTTTTGAATATCATTTCAATTCAAAAACGATTTCAATGAGCTTCATTTCGCTTCAAAGATAAAGCTAATTAAATTTACTTTTATAAATCGCCTGAAACAAGAATTGTAGGAAAAATGAAAATAGGAAGGATCAATGGAACCGAGCGGGCGTAAAAATGAGGCTATGATGTAAAAATATCTAAAAGGTCTAAAAAGCAAAATGGGTTTGTGAGGGCGAAGAAGTAAATGAAGGCGCTATCGCTTCTTGGAACATAAAAGATGATAACAAGCGTTCATAAGACTTCTTCACGATCCCATTTTGGAAACAAGGGTGATTCAGCTCAGTTTTTCCTCTAAGCTCTTTCATTTGTCCACGAGCGGAGGAGATTGGCACTTAAACTCTCCTAAGAATATTGCTTAAGTGGAGTGAAATGGGTAAATCCTTTTATAAAAAGACTTTCAGACTCCCGTTGTTCTCGTGTCAAAGCCGAGACCTTTGGACTCTCCTTCGCTCGCTCATGTTTTACAAACCATGAAATGCGTTTATGTCCTAGGAAGGGAAATTGCCGAGTCACAAGTCCCACAAGAGGAGATTCGTCCCACATGGATCACCCAAATGACCGTATCATGTAATCCGGGATCCGAGGAAGTCTGAATGAGGAGGGGGAGTGACGGAAAGATAATGGCAGGGTGATCGCTTAAGGTGGAGGGGCTCCCGGGAGAAAAAAAGACAATACTATGAAGGTCAGGAAGAAGGGGAATCAAATAGCCACGGAACACATATCGTCTAAACAAACAACATGTGAAGCGGCCGCCCAAATGGTCAGAAGAGATAAGGGAAGGAAATGATCGAGATCAAACAATCCATAAAACTTTCTTCTCCTCGAACCCATAAAATTGAGCATGGCTGTGTTCTAATAAGAACCTTCTACAACTGCTAAACTCCCTTGCTCTGCCCTTTCTATGATCCCTAACACATAAATCTCGTCTAGAGATATCATCTTCATCCGTCCCCACAGATATTCCCCTTTTAAACTCACATTTAACGAACACAAGGGGCTTTTTATTGGACTCGTTCAAGGGAAAAATTAAGACCTGAGTTTGAAGGATGTAATCAAACCATTAATTATAAATTTTCAACCACACATGTTTCAAATAATAGGCCTCTCATATTTTCATTTATTGTCCGCGCTTATCTTTTTATCCCGTTGTTTGTTGTCCTTCCTTAAGAGCCTCTCGGCTGAGTCAGTATTTAATTTAATATGAATTTTTTAAATTGCTCAATTTCAAAAAAGGGTCCAGAACATTATGGGCTTACAACACCAAGGAACAATAAAAGCTACTCTATCAATCACCAATAAAACAGAATCGATGGTCTTATGCTTCCCTAGTGGAGGAATGGGAGTCTGGAGAAATAGAATTCGAACTGCCTCATTTAAAAAAGCAATAAAGGGAGAAAGGGGGATGAGCTGGAGAACGTATGAGGATACGAGTCACATAAGTTTTCCTTAGGTCGACTCGGGTCAACTGTCGGGCCTGGAGTAATTTTCTCCCCAACAAACAGTTGAGAGGACCGGGAGAGTCGTATTCTAATCTTTCGGAGAGTGCAACAGACACGGCGACCGGAATCCTCTTCTCCCTCCCTTTTATTTTTATATATTCTCGAAACACTTTCAAAAAAGGAAGGGAGGAACGAAGGTAATGGATTCTGGTACTTATTTACACGGAAATGCGGGCTTCCAACAACCCGCATTCGCCCCAAATCTAATTCTGCTTATATAATAGAGAAAAGCTCTTGAATCCCCCTTCAACCTTTTTAATACGTTCATCTCGAGTCCGCGAGTGGAAAGAGCAGGCACGGGAGATATGGCGACTTGAGCCTTCAAGATTACATAATGGTACTTGTTTGTTTAGAGAGGTCTTTCTCATCGGGCGTCGCGTCGTCGTCCTCTTCAAAATTACTATGATTAACCCTCCGGAGGGAACGAGAAGGAGATGATGGAAATAATTATTATATTGTGAAGAATTTATTTGACTCGAGAACTTCGACCTTCTTCCTCTCCCTCGCTTCCCATCCCTCTTCCCTCATTTGTCCAAATGAGACGGAGACAAGGCAGCGAGCAAATCGCCCATCTCATCCAGGGAGTTAAAACCCTTAAGGACAAAAAATCAGCTCGAGTAGAGTCTCGAGGAAACGGATATGTTCTTCATTCTGCTGGCTCACTCCAAAAGCCCTTCTCACTCTGTGTCCAATTTTTAATGCTTTCACATTTCACTCGCCCCGTCACCAACTCGGCTAAGACCGGAGAAGGGGGAGAGGAAGTCTTTATGAGCCACTCACATTATTCACCCTGGTTCGAAGCTCTCCCCTACAATTTCCTGTGAATCCCATGAGTTTGTTTAGGATACGAGGTTCGTTTGAGTAAAAGTCATTTGAACCAACCGTTTCCTCCCGTAACCATTCATTCCGCCTATTATTAAATGATTAAAGAGCCTCCAGGCCCCCTTGGTCCCTTATACCTGTAATTGTTACAGGTTAGTTTTCTCCCAATCCTTTGTATCTACATTTCCCATATCAGCCTAAATTAGTTCCTGTTCAACCAAACCAAAGATTGAGTTATTCCGGAAATTAAAAAGTCTCTGGCTCAACTCTTTTTCACACGTTTTCCATCATCGCCACCAGCTCTTTGCATCTCCTGTCCATTTTCCCACAATCATGAGACAAAAGAGATGAGAAAATGCGTTAACCTTGATTACTTCGACAGGGAAAGTTCTACCTGGCTATTTAATGAGGTGTTTTATAGGGTTATAACAGTCACGCAGACAGTCGGTGGATTCACTTACAACGTTAAAACATTCATTGCCTCTCAGCCTCAACCTTAAGTGAGACTCATTTCAAGCTATATGGTTTAATTATGTAAAATAGGAATTGCTAAAAAGGAACTTTGTATTTCCAGTATTTGGAGCTATTGTAGAACAACCAAATGCAGAATTACGTGAGTTGGATTGGAAAATTAGACAAAGGAGCCTTAATGAAAGGAATTTGTCAAGAGGAATCTAATTATCGGAAAAAACTTATTACAGCCCTCTCCAGCCATACTCGGAATGAAGAGAGATACATTTGAGAGATACGCATAATCAGTTAGGAAGAGTAATAGGGAATTGAGAGAAAGAGAAGGGGGAGTTTTTAATGGGACTCATTAAGTATGGCCATGGGGGCTTTAATTATATTATCTTCTCTTTCCGTGTCTGAGACAAATATTGGCATATATAGAAAGAAAATGCTCCAGTGTCATCATGCGATGAAGAGGGGACTTGAAAAGGTCATAAGATGGATGAGGTCTTCACTTTCCTTCAAATTCCTCCGAGGTCGGGGCTCGTGAGTGACGAAAAGTAATTAGAGTAATGGGAGATGTGAAGGCATGCGAAATTTACTTTCCTCCTCAATTTCCGCCTAATGACTTTGACCATTACTCACCCCAAGAACGAGAATAGTGGTTAAACTTATAACATCCGTACTCGACCAAGAACTTATATTTCTCGCCAAAAAGCATGTAGAGTAGTAAAATCTCTTGTTACTTTCATACACACTCCTAAAATTTTCCTTTTTCTTCCAGAGTTGGAATCCGGGACGAGTGATCAATAGAGGAATAAAATGGACGGCCCCAACTTTAAACAGACCTCGCCGTACATAAGGATTAAAAGGCTCAGGCGGTGGGGAGTCAAAAGGCATAATGACCAACGAAATAAAGTCTTGCCAAAGTTCATATACTTAAGATCCTTCTTAAAAAACCTCATTTCATATTCTTCATTTCCGTGTGAGACGGGACTTCCTATACGTTCATGTTTTCATTATATTATGATATATGGAACTACAAAGTGTAACTGTAAGTCATAAAACCCAAGATTGTCAAAACTTCCACGATTCTTCCAATGTCAAACGTTCCTTCCGTTTTAATACTTCTCAGGCAGAAAGTGACGAGGAAAGTTATAAAACATTCACTATACTCACAAGCATTACGAGTCTTAAAAAAATTCGCCGGTCGCCCTTTGAAACAAACGCGTACCGGCAGTGTGGAAGATTACTCCTATTCAACCCCATTTTAATAGTTCCTTCCAAACGATCCCCAAAGACGAAGACTTAAGCCTATTAGTAAATCCGGATGGAAATCTCGAAAAACAACTCTAAATAGGGAAGTTCAAAGGAGAATGTCAAACAGAGTAAATAATGCGCTCTGGCGCATTTGAAAAAAGATAAGTTCCATCATTTGGCACAAAAGGGAATTTCTCTTAATGGGGCGCGGGCAAAGTAATAATCCTCATCTAAGGTTCCCTTTAAAACGTGTCAATCGAATAATGAAATCCCCCCTTTTATTAAGAGGAGGTTTAGATGGGAGAGATTGGATTGACGAGTCTTCCACTTATAGACTCTCTCCCACACCCAAACACATTACTCCCAATTTCCATAACGCACGCAGACACCTCGAATCGAACCCAGAGGATAAACTTCCCAAACAAGTCCGTATGTGTTTGTCATGTGAAGGTTTTGAAGGAATCAATGTTCGAAGTGGGGTCAGAATGGAACCATCTGCTTCGTCCCTATAGACCCCTTTTCACTTTTAACACTCACTTTTGGGACACGGAAGGACTCAATCAAACTCGGGATCTTCGCACACAAATAATATTACTTGTAGGGCGAACAAGAGCAAAACTCCATTCAAGATTTTGATGGCCCACATGAGGAGGCTTCAAAAAGGTGTTTACATCTTTTTGACAACCCCATGCTAAGTTTCAAAGGACGCCTCGCCTCGACCGGCTCGACCCTTATGGATTAAACTGACAGTTCATCAAGGACTTTCAATAAGCCATAAATCCACTCACTCAAAACAGCTCAAAACTGCCAAATCACATTTTGCAAAAGATTCTCATCAATTATTGAATCCATTTCATAAATTGAAAAACCATTCAACCACGACAGTTGTACTGGCTGGATTGGATAAATTATTACACGCAGCATCAATAAGAAAATTGATTTTGCATAATCATCAGGGAAAAAAACCCTTACAAGCTGAATATTAATACCTAAATAAACCTTATGTCTATCTTTTGACAACGAAGGCTTGAACAAGTTATGCATATGAGGATGAGTCGTAATAAGAAAATCAAAAGAAACTTTTACGAGTCGCAGCGGACATTAAGAATTAAAAAAAGGCTCAGTCCTAATAGACGTATATGTTGTTCTTGATCGTTGAAGCCGTGTATGTAAATGGTGGTGCATAATATTTATGCATTCAACGTCTTTCAGGTGATTCACATTAATACCAACTTGTCCTAACTTCGCCCTTCGACGCCTATCTCTTCGAGCATTGGAAGCTCTGAACAAGAAGAGTGCATACTTTGTATTCACCTCGCAGAGACATTTGAGGAGAGTTGAGGGACTCGCGGGCTGAGCAAGTCGGAACATCTGGGCCATCAAGAATGAAAGATCATTTAAGTTAAGAAACCTTTAAAGGAAGATAATTTTGGCCCTACTGTCTTATCTTCCTCTTTTCCGAGTTGATCTTTCCTAATTGGGCCGACTGAGCAGGGAATCTCATTAGAGACTCAATCAAAGGATCTTATCTCGAAATTCGGATGAATACACAGAAAGGAGTTAAGAAAAATCCTACAAAACTTTTTCTCCGAGAAGATTCACACGGTGGGGTTACATCGTTCGCATTGCATGTAACAATACAAGAGAGACTTGTTTGGCATAATTCTGATTTAAAGGAAAGAGGAGTTCTTATGTACATTTCTTTCTACCGCATTTGCTAACATACGCAAGTTACACGAGATGCGTAATTTGATACACTGGTTCATTATACGTTAGGACTCGTATAACGAAACAAATGTATGCGGCAATTAAGCCTCAAATAGAAAAGTCTTCATGGGCATGAAGGCAAGCAAAGGAATTGGAAAACTAATAATGGCTAATTTGGTGGGTGGAGAAAATTAATGAATTTGTAAAATCCTGGGTTGAATTTTAAATTAAACATTCAGAAGAGGCACACAATTAGGAATGGAATTATAAACAAAACAAATGCCCTTCTGTAGTTTCATTTAGGATCAAGAGGGATTTTGAAGAGTTTTCTAAGAAGTTTATCAAAACTTATTTATAATCTATAGTAAACAATAAGTAATTTTGGGTCTGGTTAAATATAATAATGTTCAGTAATAAATCCAAGTTCACAATACTAACAGTAAAATAACAATTTGTTGACGCCCATGTAGCTAGTTTAGCCGATAGAACAAATTCTATTGACTCTGCTAACTCCAAATCAAAATATATTTTAGGGATATAATTTTAAAAGTGGGAGCGAGTTCCCAGTCCTTGTATCTCGTGTCGAATCTCATGAAATGCCCTTTTGAACCCTTCAATCACGCCATGGTGAGATGGGAGCAAAAAAAATTATTATTTTCCTCTTCAGACTCCAGCCCATTGGTAAAGGGTAAAAAAGGCTACGGAGAGGGTTGAATGGCAAGACCCATCCATTTTTCTCACCAATTCAAACATAGAGACCAAAAGGATGATCTTAATACCTCACCTACTTTGTTCACTTTCAAGTGAGGAATCATCAATCATTATCCTTAGGTCGCCTCTCCAACTCATCACATCAGGACCAATTTTTAACTCGCACGCCTCTCAATTCCTCAATGGCCATAACATCCGTCCGTAACTGCCAAATCCATTAATTAATTCAAGCACGTTTCTCCAACCGAGAGGAAATTATAGTTCCAAATTCAAATTTTCTTGTTTTTTCCTCCCAACTAAACAGTAACGAGGAGTTGGAACAGATTACCCATACAAATACGCATTTACCATATCCCCTACTATTTCAACTTGTCTAGTTCTCGTTCTTATCTACTTTTAAATTGTTTACGTCAAAAGAGACGAAACGATGAGAGAAATGTAAAAAGAGCCTCTTCTTCCCATCCCACAAAGACCACGAGCACTAATTGAAGAATTGCGTGGGTTCATGCCAACTTCTATTTGTCACAGTGGGATCAATGCCATTTGAAGGTTAAGTATAGAGAGACTCCCATTCGTAATACTAGAGTTGGTGTCTGGATTCCTCAGTGTGTTTCTGCCAATGAGCCGAGGGATAACCTTATTATTCTATCTAACATAGAGCGACATGGGATATTTACGTAAGCACCATGGAATGCATATTACGCTAGCGATGTTAAATACGAGTGTTACTAACAACCAAGTTACACTCCATGTGTGTGTTTTTAGACGTCTGTGGTGGCGAGCCATATAGTCACCATTCTTCTTCATGGTATGTCAAGGCGAGAATTGGAGAAGAGTAAAATCGGTGAGTGTTGAAATCTCAACAATCATGACAATCAACAAGCTTATCTCCCCCAGCTTCCTTCCCAATATACACAAAAGAGTTCTTTTATATTGAACGACCCTATCGAAGACCCTTTTATTCCTCAGACAGACGATTCGACTCAATTTTCAAGTAAATCACACTTCATTTAAATACACAAAGATCTTCTTTTTCAGTAACAAGGCACATTTGAAAGGAGTGTATGTTCTGCTCCTGTGCTCCTATATCCATGTTTATACCTAGTTGATACAAGCTCCAGTCGACCATGTGATTTGAGTGATATGAAATCACCGAGTCTCTCTCCCCTATCATTTGGAAAGTAATAAACAAGAAAATGAGAATTGAACAAATTAGTATTCTTCAATTCACTCACTGCAACCATGAATATAAATCTCTGGCTCATTGAGCCATTGGACCAAGTCGGTTGGGGAAAAGGGGAAGACAACGGCGGCAAGGCTTAATGGGAAAAGGTAGTAATACACAAGTCATATAGAACTCCATGTGTTTGTAGTCCGGATTGGAAGAGAGAAAGAGACAAAGTGAGGAGAGTCTCATTAGAAGTCATCGTAGCGTAAAGTCGTATGGTTGGCCGGGAGCCGGCCTTTGCCGCGATATGACATTCGGGAAGTAAGCTATTCATGAGGGAGAAGGGGCATTCGTGTCTAATCAGCATGGAAGGAGGAGAAAAATAAATAGCGAGCGGTTGCGGGAGAACCGCGGTGGATCCGCGTCACTCTCCGCGTATCCGATCCTCTCCTATCCCTTTGTCCATGCAGTTGAGGAGCGCGATGAGGCTTCTCTCCAATACCAACGTGGGGAAACCACCAGGAGCCCGCAATGAAGTCTTATCATGTTTGCCTTCCGTATTTTGTGGCCGCCACCCAAAACTCCGGTACGGTTCCAATCTTCCGCCTCCTTTGTTTAAACTCGACAGCCAGCAGCTCGAGGCATTCATCAAAATTGGACCAATTTGAAGCTTGAACCCTCCACCACATGTGTTTCGCCTCTCAACAACGGAAAAGAGCATGTATGAGAGTCGTAGTTAAAACTTAAATAGTAAGTACGAACACGATGCCGTGATCGAGAGACATCTTTCCTACACGCAACTCTTCAACGACTCCAGCACTCGTCGGTCCTCTTAAATGAGCGAGATTAGATAAGTTCCACCTTTTTTCCTAGCACTCCCCATATTCACCCGATGAGCGATTGGAATCTTGAAATGAAAAATTGAACATGAGTTGATTATGTTGAACAGAAAACACCCACCGTTCAGTTTTGCCCAAACTGATAGAAATCGCCCCTTTTGACATCTTGTTCATAACTCTCATGACACGAATTGAGAAAAATTCTTTTTACCTCCCACCCGCCCGCCACAAAATACTCGGTTCCACTTATAAACATGCAGTCCTTGTATGGAAAAAACGTGCACTGTGCAGATTATCTTAATTATGCAAGGGTAGCTATAATATTTTACGTTCTACTATAAAAAATTCCTAATTGTGCTTAGGCAGCTTCTCTTTTCCTTAATAGCTCAAAATCATCAATGGAGATGGTAATGAAGGTAAAACTTCAAAGTATACCAGAATTACTAAAACACTAACAAATAATCCCATCGTCAAATGTTTATAAAAGCATTCACCCTCAATAAACAAATAAATCATGAAGGACTGTAACACAATCCTCCCTATGGTATGAAACTGCCACATTATGCATACATGGTCGTGGAGAAATGAAAGAGGCAGAAACTCTGAAGAAGACGCTAATAGTTTAAATTCAATTACAAAAAGGAAATTTATTACAAGTGAACCTTTGAACGCCTTGTGCCATTCATCTTTTAAAAACAAATCATTCCACAATCGGTCGGTTAACAAATGGGCTCATAACCGCTCATATGAGAGAGAGAGAGAGAGAGAGAGAGAGAGAAGTTTTTTAAAGGGCAAAGAATAGGCCGCAAATGAACCATTCTATAATGTTTTTCCTTCATTCGGATGCAGATGAAGAGGGGAGCATTAGCTTTGTCGAGGAACGGAGTCTTTTCTTCCTGCGGTTTGGAATAAAAGGGTCATTACCAAATGCGATCCAGGAAGAGATCCGCGAGGGTCGTCGGGAGTGAAGGGAAAGTAATAATAGTCGTAGGGGAAACTCCGCCTCGAGATTCATCTGCAGGAGGAGGAGAAGCTGACAATGCAAAGGAATTATTATTGCTGACAACCTTTTCGGCTTCCCCAGGTCCCCACGGCGTCCCCACCAACAAAAGGCGTGCGGACAAGCCATAGAGGAACAAGAGAAAGAATGTCTCCCTATTACCTTACACTAACTAATATAACTTGGAATCGATATCCTATAGCATTATTAACCATCGGAACAAATTAAACTCCGAATCCCCCCTCCCTAACTAAATTATACGCGAAGAGGGAGGCAAGATATGTTTATTATTAGTTAAATAATCGGACCTCAATTTAATCCTCCGACGAGCCGAAGCCCCGAGGCTCATTATTGTATTTGTAAATATCCCCCCTTTAAATACGCGAGTTGGGGAAGGAAGTGAGCGATAAATTACACTAATAACAACGTGACTACGGAGAACAATTAAGCTTAATTTCATTCGCTTGGCCCATTCATTCCTTTATTATTAGACGTATATCATCATTATTGATTTTAATATTTCACTTCAAAGTCCAGATTGGTCGCTACTCGACATAAAGACCCGAGTTTAAGATAATCTCAATGATTACTAAATTAAGCTTCTTCATGTCTAATCAAGTGATCGCATTGTTTGTATTACTATTACACGGATAGCCATCCATCCACCGCCTCTGATGACATCATAATTAAGTAATGATTATCGATTGAGATAATGATGGCAAGCAGGGGAGTGTACACAAGAACGTTGAGAAAATAAGATAAAAACCCTTGGCGGTGTCCGATGAGTCAATAAGGAAAGAAAAATGAATTGATTAATCCTAAACTCATCGTGAACACATACATAATATTTATTAAACCTCATGTAGGGATGTTAGCCCTCATCGTGTGGAAAGGGGAAAAGCCTGGAGCTTAAATAAAAAAAGATCCCATGACTTTTTCTGACATTGACGAAAATGGTGAAATGTAATTATTTATTAGTACGATCCACAATGAATCATTCGAGAAGCAAATATGTATAAGGAAAGAGGAAATTATGCACTATTACCTCTCCATGTTTAGGGAGAACTCGAGTGCATTTAAATCAAGAGTGAAGAGAAAATGGTGAGATGTGAAGTCCCACGCAGAGTCAAGCCATTTTGACAAATGAAAGGAGCCACATAGAACAGTTGCTCGGGAAAAGAGCCATTATGACTACACAGGTTGGTCTCTTCCAGCCACCGACGCCACCACTCCATTGTCTTTTTCCAGTTCAACCCCCGAAATGCTCTCTCCTTGTTCATGGATGTAAATGGGAGATTCGAGGGAGTGTGTATTTATATATACTATTATTTATATAAAGAAAATCATACACAGCATGGCGCTTCCTATTAATCCTGCCTTCCCATTTCCCCACCTATTCAATACATTTAAGGGCTCAAGTTGGAGGGGTAGCGGAAAGGACGTGATTTAATTCATCAGGAGACCCCCATATGCCTCCGAACAACATGTGGAACCTAAACAAGGAATATGGTTATTATCGAAGGAAAAACACATCCATTAGCGTTTATTGCCAAGCCCTGGGATAGGATTTCGCCTTCTCATCAAATTACTTCTGGCTCCTTGAACATCCACATCCATCACTCAGAGACCATACATGTTCATGAATAGTAGACAGGTGGGGCAGAGGAGGATTCATCATCCCAATCCTCACTAATTGTCATTTACCCTGCTTGACTCCAAGTCTTCGACCTCATCGCCTCTCCTCAAATTCAACACGGGCAATTGAGACGGGGAGGAAAAAAACTCAAATTCAAAGTGTATCAGAATGTTTAAGGGAACAATAAAGTTGATACAGAAAAACAGGAATGTTGTGTCGACGAGCAGGTGTGAATGGCCTAATGGAGAATTGGGAAGCAGGCGGGGTTCGACTCGTGACACTTTCTCTGAGGGCACCCGTGTGATATATTGCGATTACAAAAACTCGAACCGAGTCCGAGAGTGAGGAATGGACCCATTTGAGGTGTAATGGCTTTTAAAGCCTTCTTTCCCCCCAATGGGAAATCATTAAAAGTATATTATGATCAAAGGCGGTGTAAAACATGTGTTATCGAGTCTTTTCCCTATTAAATACCCCTCGTCCCCTCTTTAGATCCGGAGGAGTTATTGGGATGGGTGTGGGGAAGAAGCGGCTTCTTCTCACCATTTACTTCCTCCTATCTACGAGGATATGTTCCATTATGAACACTTTCCATGAACATGATCATCATCACTACGGGATCAAAGGGAAAAAAGGAGTGTGTGAGTAGCGTGGTTTGAGGTTGTGAAGGCGAATCCGTCTAGTCCCCTCTTCCGAACTCGAACGGGGATTAGACCTATAAATTACGGGACTGAGTGTCCGGATCCTCATATCTGTCTCATTCCATATGGTGGATCTCCCCTCATCCTCACCCACTATGATTCAACAGTGGAAAATGAGCTTAGAGAATTGAAGGCAATAAATCCAGATTAGAGAAGGTGTGAATGAAAGATTGAGACGTTGATACATGTCAATTGGGAACCGATTCACGACATGTGTTATTATTGCTCATTGAGTCGGGGGGAAATGAAATTAATTCAGTTTTAATTCTCGCTCAAATTCAATTTTTGATTTGGCTCGGAGGATAAAGGGGATTTTAAGGATGTAATTAAACCGCGGAATGAGGAAGAATGATTTATGGCGATAAAATGATTTAGATGAGGAAAAACAAGCGGGAGAAAAAAAGGATTATGATTAGCATATTCACGACGAGGAAAGCCGAAGGGCTTCAAAAGTTTTTCTAGACTGGTGAAGAGGAAGCGTGGTCTTAAGGAAATTGATGGATCTATTGTTCAGAAATATGGATGGGGGAAATGAGATTGAGTTTAGATTTGAACTCTTCAAATACCTTTTTTATATGCACCAACATTGCATAACACACGCCTACATGGAAGGCTATTCCTAGTAGACTACTTTATAGAAATTCTCTTTGGGGGTTTAAGAGTAAACCTAAATGTCACCTATTTGAGTTAAATCCTTTTAAATTATTGTCCATCAGGGATTTGGAGGAAAAGGGTCCAAAGATAAAATTGGGCCTCTTAATATTATCAAAATGGAAATCTCGTTTGAACATCTGTCCCGTATGTTACTTATTCTCTTATTTATCTTAATCTTTCGAACCGACGCGCTCCTTCCATGTTAAATGTCATATTTTAACCATATTCATAAATTAGGAATTTCGGGATCACAATGCTAACGTTCTGGACTCAATGGGAAGAATGACTCAAACGCTTTGCTTGCAAAGTACTCTCATTTCTTTGTACAGTTTAGTCAATTGGGAGTTGTTTGTTCAGAAGTCGTTAATAATACGGCTCTTAAATTGATTAAAGTTTCCTTTTTATTACTTTCGACTCCAACAACATTGTTTTCCCTGCCAGGCCTGGTGTTCACTATTATTCTTTGACGCGTAATGCTTTTATTCAATAAACTCAATTGGCTGGAAGTAGACTTTCGCTTAAGGCGAGGAATTAAACGTTTATTTGTAAAACACTAATAAAGGGTTACGAAATAAAGAAGTATTTTTGCAAATTAATAGTTAGACATGAGTTCAACCAAATGCTTGTGGTTTCTCTGTGCCTTCTAGTCCACTAGATCCGAACATTGATTGTTTATATCTAAAAGTACTAGTTGGTCAAATAACAAAAAAATATAATTGTATGTCCGAAGTCAAATAAAAAATAATGGATAACAAGAATCGTTTGATCTAAAGATGAAATTACAAATTGATGAAAAAATCCAAAATTATTAAATTAATTGCGCAACAAATTACACGATCAAATAAACGTTAATTATAAAGGAGTCGAGTTATGAAGGGAAGACTTATGGTTCAATCACGATTTTCTTATATAGAACCATAGCAAATATTGGATTAATTAATAATAATAATTGATTGGTATTATTGTAAGACTTTTCCTGCATTTTAACATGCAAATTTGTTTTTTTCGCAAAAAAGCATAAAACCTTCACATTAGCATTATAGTGAAATCACCGAACTGGAGAGATTTTCCCTTATTTGTGACCTATTGGGTAACCCGAAGAAGAATTTCACGGATGCGAAGCAAATAGCCAGAAATTACCCAAATGAAAAGCAATTACATAAATGGTGACAAAATGTGTAACGAGGTCATAAATTAGAAAGAGGATGAAGCATGCAATCGATAGTTCCCAATTTCCTCCTTCTCCGCCTTCATCTCCCTCCATTTGGGGCCCTTTACCAGGGAAATTGAATGAGACCCTTTGTTCGCGGACCTTGGCGGAAACCCCGACTAACTTTCCCCTTATTCCCCTTATCTAATTCCCATTGTTCATTTTACATCTTCCTCCATGTGATCCTAGTCACGTAGAAAATCCTGACTCTGGAAGCAATTCCGTTTGAAAACTCAATTCATCCCTTTTCGAACTAAACGCTCGGGTGATTGATGAGCTTGAAGAGTGTGACAAGTCGCGACGAACGTCTCTTCGAATGTGACAGTGAAAATGGTTAAAACCTTGTTAGTTATTCGGTCTCATGAGTCAACCGGCTCCCGGATTTATAATACATTTACGAAACACATGGGTAAATTGTAAGAAATGGTTTTGGTTGTATTTATGACAAGGACGTTTCTATTATAAATAAGAACTAATAGCCATATAAATATTCTCATAGCATCTTCATTCATGAAAGGATTCTAGGAAGATGGTATGAGTAGAACTATATGCCTAGTAAAACTCTTGTTATGAGGATATAAATTATTTAAGCACAGCAAATCCTCAACTTTGATGAAAAACGAACTTACCGAGGAGAAGAGTGGAGACAGCGAGCCAAATGGGCCAGTAGTTCCTTTGCCAATTTGTTAACCTCATGTCAATTTTAACTCAGTTTCACTAAAATTGTGAGAGAAATCCGGGAGACGTAGAAGTGGTAGTAGGAGGTCGTGCTGCTCCTCCAACTTCCAAACACTGAATGGCTGAAATATCAATTTCAAAGATTTTACACTCAATTCAACTCAAACGAATTTCGTTCTTTGGAGTTTGAACCCCCAAATCCCAAATATAGGAAAAATTCTACGAAATACTATTTAATATGAAATGTGGACTTGCGTTTTGGGGAATATATGAATATGGTCCGTAAAAAGCTCGAGAAATAATCCAAGGAGTTAAACAACCGCCAGAGTCGCGAATATTAATAAATTAGACAAAACGTCAAGGTTCTATCCAACGTGCCCAAAGGATTCAGATTCTCTACATCAAACACCAAGAAATACATAAACAATGTGTATATTCTCGTGTGTGTCATACTTTTATCACGAACATTTTATACTAAAAAGGCATTCACAATAATAATCAATATCCAAGCTTTTAATTCAAACGTCATAAACTCTTGAGTTTAACAGAACGTATGTCTCTCTACATGCGTTAAATGGAGTGTGAAGTGTAAAGGACTAAAGATGATCGGACAATGAGTCAGAAACAGCGTGACATAAATAAAATAACGAATGGTGACTCAAAATCGATATTTTTTCAAATCTTAAATGAATTATTGAAAACTTTCGTGATGTCATCTTAAGCTAAAAGGCAAATATGCAAAAGTAAACAGAGAAAATAAATTAACCGACAATGGGTCTTGCTACATATCTAAATAAATGTATTTGTTTAATGACAATTCTCCTTTGTTTCGTTTCAATAATTTAAAATAAACAATTAAAATATTATGATAACCGATTTGACTTTTGCTGGGATTCAAATGCCAAAATTCCTCCACGCAAAAAACCCAATCTCTGTACTATTCTCACGCTGCACTGTAAACTCCAAGAGGGGCCAAATAGCACGAGTTATTTATTTTTTGTCTTACGAGTTGAGAAGAGGTTGTGATGCGACTGTCGACTCCTTGACGTCTTTTTGATGAGGTTGAAATGGAGAATGAGATGAGGAATCAATAATGTAATGGACGTGTTGGCTCAATGACCTTCGAGTCGAGTCGGTTGGAGAGAAGTGGAGGGTCTTCCTACCTTACCGCAGCCTGGGAACTGACTGTGGGCGTTGTGTTGGGGAAAAGACGGCTCACCTACTTCCCTCGTCGACTCTTTGCGCACTCAGAATCCATTGCCCAGGAGGGTTTCCAACCGACATCCCGGCCTACCTGTGCATTTGTTCTTTTTACCTCTCTCATCTTCATACACCTGTCCTATCTCCCACCAAAGGCCCCATGGCTCACCAGGGCTCATTGGAAAAGCAATCATTTCGCCATGATCACAACTGACTTTCCACTCAATTGGCATTTTTGGGGAAGTTGGGAATCCTGTAAAGGAAATCTCCGCATTTGCATTTAGAGAACTTGCCTGTCAAATGATATTAAAATGGACATGGAAAATAGTTATACAACATAATGGGAAAACTGTTTATTCAATACAATTAAAGTATGACATGGAACTAATATTCAAGATTATGATTAGTTGTTTTACGTATATTATTACTTACAAATTAAATGCATAGTATAAGAGTTTAGAATTATTTAGATTATTTTTTTTTTACAAATGCTTGATTTCTTCAGAGACTTTCTTCATGTTTTGGTAAGTGAGTTTGCAGGCATTGAGGTAGGGCGTGCAACTGTAAGGGAGTCCGTGTTTTTCCGCAAATTCTTTCACTCGCTCCCGGATCTTTGGCCCACGGAATTGGGGCATCGTGGGAAATAAATGATGTTCGATTTGGAAATTGAGGTAACCCATCCACCAATTGCACCACCAAGAAGGATCAATGTTCATTGTATGAAGAAATGCATACTCGACCCAATGCATTTGTTTCTCAGTCACTGGAAGATGAGTGTGAGACAAGGAGAAGTTTCCAAAATAGTAATTCGTGTAGAGCCAGACGGAGATGAGGTATGGAATCAATCCAACGAAGTAAAGCATGTAAGACCAATGAAGTCCAATGAAGAACAGAACAAGCCAGTCACGCTTTTGAACAGTGTATTTTGGATGGAGAAAGATTTTCCAAGCAAGGATTCCAATGAAGTTCGTCAAGGGCAAGAACAAATTGGCCTTTAATAAATTGAAATAATTAAAAATCTTAGTAATCATCTTGTTAATGAGATGAAACATGAATTTGTATCTTGGTATATAAAAAGTTAATATTTGTTTATGTCAATTAAGATAAATAATGTACGCACCTGATTTTGAATCAAAAACCCTTTTCCGTCCTCTGGCTTCTTCACAATAATCTTATTGAATGCTAAAATTGGTAAAGTATCCAAATCATGGTCACGGTGAAAGCGGTTTGGCATGGCGTGGTGCATATTGTGGTTACGATTCCACCATGTAGAAGAAAGTCCAAAACCAAGACCTATTATAATTATAAGCATATTCAATTATTCGAGGGAATTGAAAACATTAGTTTAAGAATTTTGAAATTTTTAATAGCTGACCGAATGATACTGAAAAATTAACAATTATATAAATAGGAAAAATTATAAATATTTTATTAATTTGGAAGATTAAAATCCTTAGCCATACCAAGCAGCATAGCTTGAATCATTTTGTCGATTTTGGGGTATCCCAGAAGAGAATGATGACCGCCTTCATGTTGAACCCATCCGGAACGGCAAACAAAAAGTGTGAAAAACAAGACGCAGAGACCCTTTCCAATGAACCCTTGTGACGATGCAAAATAAGCTCCTAAGATAGCGAAAAAAAGAACTTCGGCGAGTCTTAAAGCGACATGGAATGGAGATGGAGTGAACATTCCTTCTTTTTGAAATTCATTGTACAGATTTATAAAGTCGGTTGTTAATCCTTTGTGCTTGGCCATTGTTTTCTGGTCGAGAGGAGCTAATAAAAATGAATTAAATCTAAATCTAAAATGAGTTAAGTGAATGAATATACCGTGTGTCCCACGGATTTATCTAGGCTGTATTTCATTATTATCATGAAATCATACATAATAACAAAAAACTTGAATATTAAAAGAGAGTTACTAAAGTTTTAGAAAGAGAATATGTCAACAGATTAAGCTATTGAGCATTTGAATTTGGGAAAAATTTTTACAACAGAATAAAATTGTTTTTTCCTGTAATAAGGTTTCTATGTGTAAATCCTTCTAATATTAAATCATAGCCTACTTTTAACACATTACATTAATGTACATTAATATACACATATACATTAATGTACCTAATGCATATTGCAACATTATATTACTAATTAAAAGTTTAATAAGTAATTGGTATTACATTCATTGACATCTGCAGGTCTTCTTTTGAAAGATTTCATGATACTCATGACACGTTTGGCGGACCGTTTGTGGAATTGCTCAACGGCGCACGTGGCATCTTCTCCACTTTCACAGTAAAATTTGATAATCGAACCACCCGGATGCTTTCTAATCCAATGGGTAACGTCATAATAATATCCTTCGTATAAAAGTTCCTTTATTGGATTTTCTTTAAAACTATTGTTGTTTTTGAGATCAGACTTCTCCATCTAAATAATAGATTATGAATTTGGTATTAAATTCTTTACTTTCTATATTTATAATATGCATTGATTAATTTACACTGTTATATCGGTTAATTGTATTATATTTACATAATGTTCAATTAAATATTTTAGATTTTTCCAAATAAATTAAATTAAAAACGATTAAACTTAAACAATAGTAATGCTAAATGCAAAAGTTAATTAAGCATAGCAAATTAAAATACACTTACAATTTTCCCGAGATCTTGGTTAATCTCAGAGTCGTTCTTCATATTGCGGTAGGACGCAAGGTCAAGAATGATCTGACTCTCTCAGATGAATGAATCGTCTGATAAATGTAGGACTGACCACTACCCTTTAGAATATTTTTTATAAGTTGTCGTTTACGTAACACTTGCTTTTCTGTAATGCAACACGTGAAGGTTAGATGATATTTTTATAGAGAATTCCCAATATGATTTTATATACATTAAACAAAATAAGAAAACTTAAAATATTCCATGGCCCAATTAAGTGTTTATAAAAATCAGGATATTTTTATATTAATTATACTTATACCATAAACTAACTATCTTTGTTTAAAATATTTCGTTTGACATTCTTCTATAAAAACGCAGTCATTTTAGTAATTAATACTAAGATATTTCTCACGTTCTAGTAAATTACCGTCAAACATGTTTAATTATTTATGCATATTGTATATGAAAATTAAATATTTACCTGAATCGTAATTCATAATATCAATAATGGAACAATGGATTTTTTACCAGGATGTAACCTGGAATTGTTTCTCTTTCTCAGGGTACCTTAATTGACAAGACTCAACAGGTTTTACTGAAATTAAGTTTTTCAGTAAGTTTCTAATTTAACTACGTTTATATAGTCAGTAATATTTTAATATATGCCAAATTGAAGGGTATAAAATGTTAAGTTGTATGAATGTTGATTAAACATTCGATGATTAAAATGAACTTTGATCGGAGTAAATGTGATCTATAATTTGTATCAGTATGTGCATTCATTATAATTATATAATATGTAAATATGATGAAACAGCGGATGATCAAATGAATGAAACGCGCTAAGATAATCATGTAAATATAAAATTTACTTATAAAAAATAATTGGATTCAATTTCCAAAGGTGAGAACATTGCTTTTCATACACGCCCAAGGCATTTGTTTGCTATTGAAGTTTTTTGAAATTTCTCCCGTTTTTGTAATGACAATCGCTCCACCTTCACCATCTGGTATAAGTGAAGTCATGAAGTTTAGGGCTTCATCAGTAGCAGCACTAGCGCTCAAACCTGTAAATATTTAATAATCTTACCATAATTGATAACCCAAAACTATTATTAATTAACAAGTATCATTTAGATCATTCAGTATAATCAACTTTAAATTTTAATGTTAAATGGCATTTCCTCTTACATTGGATATCTAATGAGCCTTTTCTCGAGCTAAATATAATCCTACTCCTACACCTATTTATATTATTTTGCTAATTGTAAGATTGAAAATAAAAACTGGCACCCGGCACTCACCGTGTTTAATAGAATTTGCAATTCTTGAAGCAAGACATGTTCTCATGATTGCTTCGCCTAATCCAGTGGCACTAACTCCGCAAACATTATCATCGCAGTATGTTCCTCCGCCTGGTATAGGAGTATCACCAACTCGGCCTGCCAATTTCCCTGTAATGCCTCCTGTGGAAGTGGCTGCAGCAAGTTGACCTTCTCTGTTCATAGCTACTGCTCCAACCGTTCCAGTTTCTCTATTTTATGTTTTTTGAATTTATTGATTATTCAAATGCTCCATGCTTGAGACAAGAAGAATACTAATGTAAGTAATAATAAAAGTTGAAGGTTTTGAATAAAAACCCAGATTCTGTAGTTGGTTTGATTGCTTTAGAAAGAACTTTTTTGAGAGTTGCTTGAGAATATGGACTTGTAAGGGAATCTGTTGAAACAAGGGGTATTCCTTCACTTTCTGCAAAATCTTCAGCCCCTTTTCCTACCAATAAGCAATGGCTGGTTTTCTCCATAACTAATTTTGCGAGAGAAATGGGATTCCCAATATGCCTAACAGCACCAATTCCACCTTGAAAATAAAAGAAATGGAAATAAATAATATGTTTAAGAAAATAAAACAAAAAATACCTGTTTTCAAATCCGAGCCTCTAATGATCATTGCATCCATCTCGACTTCTCCATTTATAGTTAAAACTGACCCATAGCCTTTAAATATATCGAATTAATATATAATAATTTAATAAATAAGTTGTATGTTGTATTTATAGACAATGTAAAAGATAACCCTTATTGAGAATCTGATTGAATGCTAACCACAGCCCAATTTTTGGTCTGGTTCAAATAACCCATTGAATTGAATTCTTATTTAAATTTTAATCAATTCTCTCTTTATTTCCGGTTAAAGGAATATAAACGAAATTACCTGCGTTAAAGGCATCGTCATCTTCCATGACCCTGACAGAGGCCTCGACAGCATCGATGACATTTCCTGTCGTTGTTAGAATTTCGTAGCCGACTTGAGCCGCTTTCTTACAACCTGCCAGTTTCAAAGGGATTCTCCACTCGGGAATATCACCAGCTCCTCCGTGTACAATTATACAAGGTTCCATCTCTTTAAATTTTAATAACCACTTTAACCAAATGACAATTAGTACAAGTTTTTACCAAAAAGAAAAGAACGAGAAAAAGGAAATATATTTGAATTTGGTGTTACAATCACAATCTATGTATTTCTTGCCTTCCTACAATTTCCTTTATTTAGGACTTGATTATAATGGTCTCAAATGAAAAGTTATCAAATGAAGAAATCGGACGTTATAGCCGACAAATCATCCTCCCAGAATTTGGTGTCAAAGGTTATCAAATACATAAGTAATAAAAATATTTTCAAATTCCCCTTTATCATAAGAATGCTAATAATGTCAAAATTATCGTATAAAGGTCAATTGGGATTGAAAAATGGATCCGTATTGATTGTCGGCGTTGGAGGATTAGGTTGTCCGGCTGCCACGTTTCTTGCATCTTCTGGCGTTGGTAAATGATATTTTTTAATTATAGTAGTACTTAAAAGAGTAAAATACTAATTCGGGTTAGGTTAGGTTTTAACTTTATATTATTCTGTTTTTAGGTAGAATTGGGCTGGTAGATTACGATACTGTGGAGCTCAGCAACTTACACCGACAAGTCATTCATAGCGAAAAAACTATCGGTCTTTCAAAATCTCAATCTGCCAAATTATTTATTAACAAGTAAATTAGAGATTAAATCACAAAAATACCATCAATCGTTCAATATTTGATTTTATGTAATGTTATTTTATTTATTGATTGTCAATTATAGCTTAAACTCAAATGTGAAAGTGCATTGTTATGAGGAAGGCTTAACAAATTCAAATTCGCTCAAGATAATTGCACCATATGACGTGATTTTGGATTGCACTGACAATGCTGCAACTCGTTACTTGCTCAACGATTCTTGTGTTATTTTAGGAAAGCCTCTCGTTTCTGCAAGGCAAGACTCAAATATAATATTACTAAGCAAGTTAGGCTTTATTGAAATTTTATGATTGTGAAGTTATTTTATTTTGGTTTTGATTCAACAGCGCACTTCGATTTGAAGGACAACTAGTGACATATAACTATCAAGGAGGACCGTGCTACCGTTGTCTTTTCCCAGTACCAACACCACCTGAATTTGTAACAAATTGCTCGGATGGTGGTGTTCTCGGAGCTAGTAAGTTATTTATAATTATATATAATTTATTAAATATTAACATTCATTTAATGGATTTGAAGATTTTCAAGTTTCGAGATTCTTTTTAAATAGTTCCAGGAACAATGGGGACTCTTCAAGCGTTAGAAGCAATCAAGTTTTTATCTGGAGTTGAGACTTCATTCCATGACAAGATGCTCCTATTTGATGGACTTCGCGGCTCATTTAGAGAAGTAAAATTAAGAAAGAAAATTCCCACCTGTGCCGTTTGTGGAGAAGATCCTTCAATTAAAACTCTAATGGATGATTATCCTCAATTTTGTGGCTCTGGGTTTGACGACAAAGTAAATTAATTATATATATTTTTAAATACAATGTAATAATTATGCCTTTGTATAATTTTACATCAAACAAGTAAAATGAACTTGAATATCTTTTATAGGAAAAGGGAATCGTTCTCTTAAAAGACGACGAAAGGATTTCAGTCACTAATCTTAAAGGCTTAATGGATTCCTCAACACCAATCCTCATCGATGTGAGAGAGGAAGTTGAACTTGGCATTTGCTCACTTCCCCAAACCAGCTTTAACATTCCATTCAGCGAAATTGAAAAGGAAGAGAGAATAGAAGAGCTCAGAGAATTTCTACATAAAACTTCATTAGGAATCAAAGAAACCATTGATGGTATAAGAATTATGAAACTGTCTTGTTTGTATATTTATTTAATCTTAATGATACACATCATGAATATATATCAAGCAAATGTTATTTTCTACATGAGTAAAATCATCTTTATTAAGTATGCACAATTAATATAGTATTTTCTGTTTTAGTTTACACAATATGCCGAAGAGGAAATGATAGTCAAAGAGCTGTAAAGATCTTCAAAGAAGCCTTCATTGAACTTCCAATAACATTTAAAGACATTTCTGGAGGGCTTCAACGCTGGGCCAAAGACGTCGACCCCAATTTCCCAGTTTATTAGCTGTACTAATTACTTGAGTTAAAATTAAGGTAACCATTATTCCATAATTAAAATTAAATCAAATCTAATTGATTTATAAAACTTGTTGATTCAAAGCTGACTTTTCCCTACTTGGTCTGCAATACTGTAATGAAGTAGTGGTAAACTCCGTAGCTTTTCTGCTGCTTGTTCAGGAGTCAAATCCCTTTGTGATTGTGCAAGAAGCTCATATCTAATCAAAAGAATTTGTTGTTTGTTTTATATTTAAAAATTAATATTTGATTGTTTTTTTTATTGTTTTTAATCATACCCAACCATGAATTTCTTTATTGTAGCAGATCTGAGTAGAGGAGGAAAATAAATTCCATGAAAAACCCAATGACTGGTATCTTTTTCTAAATACTCTCCTGTTGGAGCACCTATTCAAATAAAGCATAATTCATCATTAAACCTTTTAATCAATTCGATTGTGATTTTATAAATGGGAAATAACATTACACAATTATGAATTATGTGTAATTTCAATCTTGATTCAACTAAATAATTTGTGTCAAATATTAATCTTACCGTGCCATCCCATGGAGTAAGGAAATGACGTTTTGAATAAGTTGTCATATTTTACAGTAAGATTTTTAATCGCGTCAGCCAGTGTGACTTTCTCGTTTTGATTTAAATCACTCATTCTTTGAATATGCCGTTTGGGAAGGATCATGGTTTCATATGGCCAAGTTGCCCAATATGGAACAACCACGATCCAATTCTCATTATCAATCACGATTCTTTCCTTTAATTTTCATAAGGTTATTTCATATAAAATTCTGATAATTTGGATCAACCTTTAATCGCATCTCCTTCTGTGCATAACGAGTCAATAGAGGAACTTTGTGTTTTTCAAAATATTCTTTTTGGCATTTGTCTTTAATTCTTGGTGCATTAGGAAGAAAATTAGAGGCCCAGACTTGACAATGTGGATGTGGATTCGAGCATCCCATTATCTCTCCTTTATTCTCAAATATTTGAACCCAATTGTATTTCTTTCCGAGTTCAATTAATTCATCCGTCCACCTAATAAATTAAAAGTTCATAAATAAATGAGTTTGTCTTCATTTGATATATCACTATATGATAATGACAACGGTCAACAAACTGCTGTATACTATGTTTTTAAACGAAATGTTCAGAAGTACGTATTTATCACAGCTGTAATTTCTGAAATTGACATCAGTGGAATTGACAAGTTTGATTTTGGATGAAAGCATATAACTTTACACGTTCCTCTTGCAGCAGCTGTCCTGAATAATTCGTCTTTTAATTCATCTGGTTCGGGACATGATTCTATTAATGCTGGATAGTCATTTGGAAAGACAAATGTTGACTCGTATTTAGGATTAACCTTTTTAATCAAATTATACTTAGAATTTTTAAAATGATTATCATTTTGCTCGTTTAACTCCTAATGTATACAAACATTAGGGTAAACATTTGGAGTTAAACTCAAATATAACGATTCATATTCCTAGTAAATTAAAATTATTCATTACTATAGGAATAATCATCAAACATAAAATATTGTATTACGTCTCCATTGGGTCGAATAGCTCCTGGACATAAAGGATTATTTTTATCAAATTCTGGAATAGTCTTTAAGACGGTTTTCTCTATTTGTCCTAACCATGGTCTTTTGCACCTATGAGGAGACACCAAAATCCATTCATCAAGTAGAGGATTGAAGCGAATGTGTTGATGCTCTGTTTAAAAAGAATGATCATTTAAACATAATCTTGAGTCTATTATAAGTTGCAATTCAATTTGCTATAAATTACCTGTCGGCTCAAACTTGTCAATTTTAGGAATCTCTGTCTTCAACATTTTCTTTAGTTTTGAGACTATATTATTTGACTACTTTTTATTACAAGTGCAAAAATAAAATTGACACTACATGACTTGAATTGTATATAGTTTAAAATAGTTAAAAGTAATAATAAAATAATACTGTGTGTGACAGTGTGAGTATTATGCGGAATTTGTTTGCACAGTTGGGCATTGAGATACAATTGAATTTGGCAACAGATAAGATTTGCCCTAATTTCCACAGCCTTGATTTTATTTTAAAGTAGTTCAAGTTCGACTAGCCAAAATTCTAAATTTTAATTATTTAAACTTTTAATTGTTCACGTAATCTGACAAGGTTGTAAATCTAGTCTTCAATAGTCCAAAATTTTCAATATTAAGGAGCGCCTGCACTCTCATTGCAGGTAAATATTTTTTAGTCCCAATAATCAAGCGCCTTTGAATTATATTCTTTTTACTTTAAATCTTTTTTCGTTTAAACTGAACTTGAAACTTTTATTGAACAGCGCGCAGCAGGCACTTTACAAGGACGATTTGGAAGATGGGAGATGAATGGGATGCTGAAAAGTATCGAGGTACACATGAGACAGAGGAGCATTGGACCTTGAGAAGAGAATTCATGGTGCAGAACAAGGGACGCTTTCCCGAAATGCGCCTCGTTTGCCTCTCACAAGCTTTCTCTAATATGGAGTTTCTCGGATGCAAGTATGCCTTCCATAGACAATATGAATTTATTTGAAAGTTAATATGTATAACTAAATACAATTTGCTTTAATTGAAATTAGATATCCGAGAGAAACGATGGAACTTGTCGGAGAGATGTCTCAGGGAATTGTTGAAGATTATCGAAACAAACAGAAGAATCGTCTCCAGCGCACTTTCGTGAAAGCCTCAGATGCTGCTGAAAAGAAATCAAAAGGCACTTGAGCACAACAATATTTACACAATATCGATTAACACCCATAATGTAGAGTTAACATTAATATTAGTTGATGATTTAATATGTATGTACAAGTTGAACTTTTTTCACAAGGTTTAAATATTTGATTGATTCCACCTTTAAGCATTCCCTCCAAAACTTTTCAATGAAATAAATCCAAGTTTAAAGTAAACAAACTCTTTATTTTAGGAAGTATGACTTCATCATATCAACCCCGAAACGCTTATATTAACTTCGTAAAGGCTACCGATGAAGAAACTCCCGTTAAGAACCTTGAATCACTGCTATTAGCATCACAATTGGACCCTAAGCCACCCAAAGTAATTAAGAAATCTCATAATACTCAAGATACTATTAATAGAGACGTAGAGAAGCTTCATATTTCTCCTAAGAAGTCTGTTGAGCCGAAAAGAAGTACCTGTGCAGCAGAATTTCCTCCTCCTTCAATTGTCGCACCAACTTCGGCTGAGCCGAAAAAGATGGTTTGCAATGTTTATATTCCTCCAGGAAAGAGAAAACAACTACTGACCCAGCAAGATCCTCCAACATCTACCATACTAAAGAGAATTCCACTTGAAATTACGCCAAAGCCTCTGATTGAACAAATATCTTCTGTAAATCCTGAGTCGGAATCGAGAAAGTTACTTTTATTCAATCCGAGCAACTATGAGCGGTCAGGGACCAATACTGGAAAGCCACAACCTTTCGTACAGCAAATTCCGTCTTCCTCCGTCCCGTTTCCCTTTTCACCTGCTAATTCTCAGGTGAAAACGAAAGAGTCAATCGTACCTAAATTCAAGAAAAAAAGAGGAGCAAAGAACCCGCCTGGAAATCTATCCCAACCTCAGAAAAGCTATTCAGCAATGATAAAAATTAATGATCCACAGAAGCCGCCGGTTTACGTATCTTCAAATAAAAAAAACATTGGACCCTCAATGACTTCTAAAAGTTTTCCAAAGTTCAATCAAGGCATGAGAAACAAATTCGGAGATGATAACACCGTGATAGGTCTCATACTTGTTGAGTATGGTTGGCTTCAATCCGAACTTCCATTTGATTTGATCAATCGATCTTGTTCAATTTGTCATAAAAAATTAATCGTCACATACGAAGAAGAAGTAAAACCAGAAATTCAAATCATTGGAGAAGATAGAGAAGTTCAAAGGTCTTTGTATTCCGTAAAACCGTTAATTTTTTTACATTCTTATTAGAAATAAAGAACATCAATACTGATATTTCTTTTATAAATTAATAATTCATTTTAATTGATATTTTTTAGTTTAATAACCTTCAAATGCACGTTTCGAATTGGAATCGATTTTGTCACCGAAGGAAAAGGTGATACAAGGGAGGCATCTAAGCATGACGCGGCTCATAAAGCTTTAAACATTCTCAAAAATAAAGCATATACTATACTGGTAATAGCATTCATTTTTCATTCACAATTAACTTTTAAGATACAATATTTATCTCATTTTACTACATAAATATAATATATTTCCATATTAATGTCTAAATAGATTAAAGAGCAAATTCTTGAAACAAAGAAAATCAACAAGGAAGATTGTACAGCCAATAAGAATCTGGTACTAATCTATTTTAAGATATATATTTCATAATTTTCTCTTGTATTAATTGATTTGTAAATAATTCAATGCAATTTTGTTAATTTCAATTTAAATTCTTCTTAACTTAAAAGGCATCGAAAAAATTTGAGAGCAACGCAGCCCCAATGGCTGATAGCAACAATATTGGGAATAAACTTCTTCGCATGATGGGATGGAATGGAGGAGCTCTTGGGAAAAATGGAACTGGAATTGAAGAGCCTATTGAGTAAAGTTTAAAGATTTGGAAAATATTTTTAAAAGGGTTCAAGAATTAATTTATATTTTATTTTTAGCGTTTCAAATTCAGTGGGTCGGAATAGATTGGGTTTGGGAAGCTCAGAGAAAACTTTTGGAAAGAGTCGATTAGTTGGAGTTGGACAATTCAGAACTTTTCTTGAACAAGAAATTCCAGACATTAATGATAATTTCGATGTCGTCTTTTCACCAGATTTTACCAAAGAAGAAAGAAAAGCTATTCATACGTAAGCATAACCATTTCACATTTGATATTAGATACTATAAAATTAACATCATTAAACTAATCCGTAATTATTTTCAAATGAAAAATATTTATTTGTTCATTTTTACTAATGACAAAATTTATAATTCTTTTAGTGCTGCTCTTATCGTTGGATGTCGAAGCAAAAGTTATGGCAAAGACAATGACAGGTTCATTGTGGTTTCAAGAAAAATTTCAATTCCAGACCTTGTCAAAGAGATTCTGGAGAAAGGCGAAACTGAGAAATATAAAGTTGTATTACCCACAGATCATTTCCCTTTTATGTCTTTAACTAATTAACAGCTAAGGATTGTGAGATATTTTTAACTTTAATTATTTGTAAGATATTTGCTTTATAGATAAAATCTATAAATGAAATTCAATTAATTACTTGTTCTATTATGATTAAATAACGAAACAACCAACTAAAAATTCATTATATCACTGTTATTTACTGTAATAATTTTAATAATCAAATAGTTTGGTAAAATTTAATCAACTACGGACTCAACGTGAAAAAACTAGTGAATAGTTAATTAATTAAAACGAAATATTTTAACATGCTTGTACTAATGTCTTGACTGATTAATTTATTTGAGCGTATGACTAGCCTAACGTATTTTTAAAAGTTTTATGAATAGGTATTTATTATATTTTTTAAAAAAAGTCGAAGCCATAAGATTAAATGAATTTATTCGACTAGTGAAATAATAAATGATGTATAAATTTATTTAACAATATTATCATCGACAACTCTTGATTCGACGTCGAGCGTATTGACTTCAATAGCCTTCTGCTTTTCTTCCCATGTCCTATAAATTACTTCATTTTCGGCCTTTAATTCATCGAGTTTTTTCTCAAAGTCAATTCCATTGATTTCTAACTTAGGATTAAGTTCTTCCAGTAAAGCGCAAATCATTTCCAAATTTTTCACTCCAGTCATATTTTCAACCTTTAGCGTTTTCAGGTTCCTAAAATAAATTAACATAAATTCATGTAAAAACATTCTTGTTATCAATTTAACTTTCGCAATAATTATTTTCTATAATCAATTGACTTGAATAAATTAATCGGGTAAATTATTAATTTTATCATTGCCTCAATCTATATAGGGATCCCAAACCCCTTTCGGACACTTCAGGACAACTACTTAAATCGAGATATTCAAGACTCTCTTCAAATATCCGGCCAATTCTGTCTAAGCACCAATCATCAATTTTCGGTGATTTTTCAAAACTAATCCATTTTACAAAATGAAGATTTTCTGAAATAATAAAAGGAAGCATTTAGAAATATACTATTTAATACACTTTCAATTGAAATTTATAATTTCAAATAAAGATTTTTCTAAAACGAATTTTTGCATACCAAAATTAAGTAATCCTTCGTAGTGTATTGTTACATTAGAAAAGTCAATTGCTTCGAGTCTATAATTTGGATCATAAAATCTCGGCATTGTGACTTCGGCCTTTTTTAACAAAGACAAATCTTCTATATCCTGTCCTTTTTTCAATCCTTTGAAATATGTTTGAACCCAATCGTTGTGACCTCTAAATCGAACCCTTCCTTTTCTTGCAACAAGAAAATGCGCAGCAGAAAGGTCAGCCCCCAAAACGCTATTTCTATTTGGATCATATCTAAAAAATGAACAATACAAATCATTTACAGTCAATGTATTCGATAATATTTTTCAATAATTAAATTACAAGAAATGATCATATCAATTTTAACTTCAATCAGTCATCTTACAATTGTCCTTTAATTTCTTCTTTAACTTGAGCTGCACGGAACCACCTCTTCACTGCGGTCGGACTCAGGTCAATATCCCAAGTTCGGGCAGCAATTTTATCTGCTATTGAAATCTTTTCATCTTCCTTTGAATCCAACATGGCTTGAAGATAGGTCTCTTGGGCTTCTCCTCTTCGTACAATTATTGAGGGGAGTCTGACACCTAAGTCGTATCCTTCCAGCTCGGACTTGTCCATTCGGAGAATTTCTTTTTTTCTTCTCTTAGGGATAGTCATTTCTTGACTCTGAGGTTTGGTACTTTGAAGAGAGAAGGAAGGGCTAGAGATGTCAATGTGACCTGCATCTCTTGGATTCACTTCTGATGGTTGCAAAGCTGCAGCGACGGACTTTGAAATCGGGGCATTTGAACTAAGATTTCTTTGAATTATTATCCTTGAACTAAAAGAATAGCTCCGCGGAAGTAACATTTAAGTGTGCTTTAGTTTATTATACTAGTTATTGTAAATTAATCTTATTAATGGTGATTTATGTCTACTTAATCCAATTTAATCGTTTATTATTTAATTCCGAATTGATAAAAAGGAAAGATTAAAATCGAAAATTGCAAAATTTTTCATTATTTTATTCTCATATATTTAGATATTTGAACTATAAAGGAAATTCATCCAGCTTTTATATTAGGTTAGGTTTGATTCAATTTCTCAGTATACCCCAAACTATGTCTCTGACCACTCGAACTCTGACGGCTCTAACATAAGCTGTAAAGCTAAGTAGTTTTCGAGTTTGTTTACCTATGCAATCTACCAAAAGTAGAGTCTAAAATTGTTAGTAATACAAATTATGGTTTACTCTACGAGTTTAAATATTTAAACTTAATGTTGATGAATGATATTGATAAGTTATTTTTAGAAAAACAATTGTTTATATTTTTTTATAAATAATAATAACAATGAATATTTTAGGCAGTATTTGTACTACCGATATTGTTTTTATTGATTCATTTGATAAAATTTTGAAAGCAAATTAATAATTTATTAACAAATATAAACATCCGCATCCGAATAAATAAGTACAAGACCATCTTTAATTAAATTAATAGTTGTAATATATTGACAATTTTAACCTTTGTCTAATATGAAGAAAATAATTTTATTCCATGGTTGAGCACTAAGTAAGGCCTAGGGTATATAGGGTCGATTACATTCAATAAAAATCAATAAAAATGATTAGAATAAACTGTGAATTGGATATGAATCCAATTTCAATCATGGTTGATCCCAAATCCCATTTCCTCTTTTCCCTTTTATCCAGAAATTTGAAGTCGAACGTCCCTCGAGGAATGTCATTTTGTCTTTTACTCTCCAGTTGCTCCCTTCATCACGGACGGATCAAAGTGAGGGGAAGTGAAGAATCGATGAGAATGAGAATTTTGTCCCATCATTTTAATCTCTCCTTCCCACATTCCACATCTATTCCCAATCCGATTCAGCTTGAGAGGACTCATTGACTCAATTGGTGCAGCCGGAGTCTTGACTCGAGTGGGGAAAGTGGAGTTCGTTCCCCTGTTCAAGACCCATCCACCCGACTATTGAGAAAACACAGAATTCACTTCGGCTGGACCACATATCACGTATTTTGTATATTCATAAACTGCCTTTAAGGCTTTTAAATAATTTTAACTCTGTACATATTAAAGGTAATAGAATTTTGCTATCTTACCCAACTCATTGGAGTCCCTTCGACTTCGCTCAACTTTCTCACATTGGAGTCAAAGCGGGGAAATAAGCTTTTCTTCTCCTTTTTCACCTTTTCTTTCCTCCCTTTTAATTTGTCCTTGGAGGATTGAAGTTTCTCAAAGCAAGTTCCACCGAAGATCCTAGCCTGATTTCTGACCTCCCCACTCTTCGAACTCTCTATGATATTAAATTTTTCCGGTCTATTCAGCCCTAATTCCTTCCTTTTGATCGTGTTGTATGTGATCATTTTCCTCCGTTTCTTCATGGAGGGATTTATGAAGTCTCGCTTTTTCCGTCGGCATTTCATATTCTTCATCCGTATTTTCAAGTCTTTCACGTCAACTTCAACTTCCAATTGTCTCAAAAGGGCTGAGCTTCCTTTGCTCAAGAAGCTCTTGTTCCGTGGGGAGAATTTTGGCGGGGCAGAAGGATAAAGGAGATCCCTCAGAGACCATTCCTCCTCCTCTTTCACATCTGGACTCGTCGGTTTCATGTTGGAAGTGAAATTGGATTTCTCTGGTTCATATTTGATCATTCCAACACCCTCAATGGGACTTGATGAACAAGTCGAGGGATCAGCAGATTCTTCGCTATTCAACCGATGCGGATACAAATAAACCTCATATAAGGGCTCATTATTCAAATTCTCAAAAACTGCCAATTCAAAATTGACCAAATAACTCTCAGCTTCAGAGTCATTTCCCCTTTGAAGACAATATTCTCGTTGTAAATGAGGTAAATGAGCCGAATCTAAAAGCTCGCGTGGGGTATTTGATCTCTGAGCCGCGTTTGAGTAAAATCCTGCCGGTAAAGCCTTATGATTATTGAATTGATCTTGTGAATAGCTCGAAGTTGGACCGAGGATTTCCTCAATTTCCCACCATTCAAATTCCCGAAGAGTCGTCGGAGTCCTGAATGAAGAATATTCGGGTTGGGGAGTGAAAGTGAGCTGAGGAGACGCTAAGGTGGGTTGTTGAAAAACAATGAACTTTTCTTTTAAAATCCCCGTCGAGTCTCGACCGGAAGACTCATGAATTTCTCCTTCTCGAGAGAAAAGAGGAAAGGAGGAAAGTGAGTCGAAGTCGAGAGTCTTAAATCCTCCGTCATCCGTTGTTGATCCTGGATTAGTTCCTATCTTCCGCAACACGCCAGGAGAATGGATGGCCGCCACCTCGAAGACTCCTTTTTTCCTCCATGTAGTTGGAGTGTTATGGGCTGTGGGTGCACGAAGGAGACTCCGCCGTCGAAGAAGTGCTGCAAAAGGAGCATTTCCCCTCCGAATGGGCCATTTAATGGGGAAACTTACATTCAGGACAGGAGTTTGGGCCCACGGGTTGTCCAAAGAGAAAGGCCTGAAACCCCGGATCATTCTCGATAATCACAAAGAGTTCTTCCCACTGCTTCCGGGACATTTGCCCCAACTTAATTTCCATCATCCTTTAAGACTCCTCTACTAAGGATTCTCCTGCTCAGCTAGAAAGGACGTATCTGAGCCTATTTTAGACAATTGGTGTAATGTCCTTTTTAGAATAATAAAGTAAATGAGTTTAATTCCCTTTCTATTACCTTCCTATTGAAGCCCTTTGTGGAGTGAGAGTCTTGGCTCAGAAAAAGGAAAACAATTTTGATGAAAACATTTATATTAGAAAGGAAATTGAAGAGAAAATTTGAAATTTACTTTTCTACGTCTTTCTAAGAACTATTTATAATGGATTCCACATTTTTATGTTATGCTATCATTTTATTATTCTCTCTTCATACAATTTATCTACTTTTAATTTGCATTTTATTGCGGCAAATCAAGGCATCGAGTAAATAAACAAACTAAAATCTTTTTTTAAATTTTAATTCCTTGAATTGGCTAAAAATTGGTTACAAAACGAAGTTTGATGTTTGTAATTTATTATGGACTTCATAATTAAATTATTATAATTTTAAATAAGTTACAAACTAAGTTAATATTTGTGATATTTAATATTTATAAAGTTGTTAAACAAGTGGTGATCAACTATTTAGTTCAGGAATTTTATTTGCAAAAACTAAGCATAAATTTATTTTTCGTTTGACTCAACTTTCATATTAGGGCTATGATATTTCATTTATGTCAACTCGTAAATATTGTTCAGCACTTTGTTAGATGAAAATTCGCATTTTGGCCAGTTAAATGCAGGGTAAACATTTTATTGATTTATTGTAAAATGGTCAAGTATACATATGTACGAATGCCTTTGGAAGACCTTGTTTTTAACTTCATGTAATCTACGTGTATGTATAGCATATTCCTACCATGATTCCCATCAATAAAACGAACTTACACGCTTTGATTCAGCAGAGAAACATGAAAGGAAAAGCATTGTCAATAAAACTTGGTACAAAGCTGGGATTCCTCTCTCGCCTAAACAAGTCTTTTATAGTTGAAAGTTCCTTTTGAGGGAATTGCACGATGAGGGTTCGATGGATCCCGAACAAGATACAATTCCATTTCTCATTTCATGAGGAAAAAGAAACTCCCAACATCCCTAGTTTATTAAAGAAATCAAAAAAGAAACTTGAAACGAGGATTTTTAAAAAGTTCTCTGTCCATTTCTTATCCTCTTATTCCCATTATAATTCCTCCAATACATATTAGGAATTCTACTAGCATATAGAGATAGACTCGTCCTTAAGTGTCCATTACATAAGTATAAATAGGAAAGCAGAGATCAAAAGATGATAAACATATATTCGATAGTATTATATAAAATACTTATCAAGAAAGTACTTAAAAAGATAAGTTAAAGAAGTATGGTATATTATTATAATTATAAAGTTCCGGAACAGCATGAACGAGCAGCGTTAAGAGTTGAGAAATTGCGTTTGAGCTTCGCGAGCATCGATTCCTTCAAGTTGATGTCATCAATTTAATAAGGTGGCAGAAGTTCAGGGAACAGATCCTTTTCCATTAAAAGTAGGCCAGGGGGTTGAACACAAAACAAACTAATTTGAAAGCTGGAGAGTAGTTTATATTAAACAGTTGCAACTATACAAATGCGGGCATTTAGACTCCAAACAGGGAAACATATTTTAAATATAAGGAGGGAATGTCGGAAATTGGCAAAGCTCTTCTAAACACTCGTCATTCGAGTGAAAGAGAGGACATTTCTCTCCTGGTCCTGATATACATACAAAGGACTGCGGTGTGTGAATGTGATGAGCCACTTTTCCATCCAACCGTCATGAATATGATTACATGGAGAGATGCGTCGTGAAAGTAAAAGTGTCTCCTCGGAGCTCCTTGGTTGTTCATCATCTTCACCAGCATGTCGGGAGATCTGAGGCATTTCGCTGAGTGAGTTCATCACCCGAAAATCAATTTTTCTTTTCAAAATTCATCATGATGCCTTTAGCTTTTTATTCTTATCTTTATCGTTAATTGAGAGCTAACGAAGGGGAGAAAAGGAGAAAAACCCGTCCCATTACATTCTTTAAGGCCCTCGGCCAATTCCTCTGGGGGAAATCAGCAAGGGAAATGACGATATTGAGACATTAATTCAAGGGGAATCTGACTTGAAATGGAACGGAACGCCAAAAGATGCACCAGACAGTCAAATGAAACTGTCAAGGAAAGTTTACAAGAGGAAGATTCGACTAATTGAATGGGCTTCCTTTTCCCTTATCCTATAAGTTATGCCATGGAACTTCCTTCGCCTTGTCGTTTTAAATTCAAAACCCTCGTCATTTATTCATGTTCAATTAGACGGCGAGGAAACCTCCGTCGATGGGCAGAGTTATTCCAGTGATCATCCTCGCCGCTTTATCGCTCAATAGGAACAAAATCCCGTTCACGACGTCCTCCTCCTCTGTAAACGAGAGTTTATGAGAAACGGAACAAAAGGATGAAATATAATTCAACAACAGGCTCAACATACTAGTTTTAACTGAGGCTTCTCATAGACACAAAAAGGGTTCTTTTCTTTGTCAAAGGCTTAAAACAAAATAATCCTTTAAAGATTTTTCAAGAATTGCTTATTTCCGAATTTAATACGCATTTCCAAAGACATATTGCTTAAATATTTTCAGAAGGTAATATAATTTGTGTTGTTCCAAATAATAGGTAGTACTTATTTTCAAAAGATAATATCGTATTGTGTTTTTCCAAAGAATCCTTATTTTCTAAATATTTGTATTCGAGATTCATTTATGTCTTTCAACCAGGAAGGAGCTTAAAAGGAGTAAGTAGAAATGATTAAAAAAGACCTGCAAATTTCCCAAGGGGAATCTTGTTGAGCATGGCTTTTGACTTTGAAGGATCCGACCAGGCCATTCGGCCCATATCGGTGAGAACGACGGTTGGATTCACGCAATTGACGCGGATGTTAAAAGGAGCCAGTTCGAGAGCCATCACCTTACTCATCATGTCGAGAGCCGCTTTGGACCCGCAGTAGGCCAAGTGGGATGAAAGAGCCGCTTGAGATGCCTAACCAAGGATTTTTAGTGGTTTTCAAAAGGAGGATACCCTGGGCTTCTCCATTCCTCCTTGATATCGGAGAGGCTGAGACGGATATTTACAAATCCCTTGAACCTCCATATACATCTCAAATGGAATGAGAGCCCTAAATAGGGAATGAATAGCGGCTAGTCGGGGAAAGCACAAAAGTTTTCCTCTCATTCATCATTGTAAGAGGTTCTTTTCCTTTAAAAGTTCATTTCCCACTTTTTATGCATCTCCGAGTCCCTCGCGAACTCAAAATAATAAAAAAGTGAGAGATACAAAATAGAATCAAAGGAGAATGAATGCCTCAAGGAATTTCATTCCATGCATACATAAGTGTCTTCTTAAATTGAACAAGTTACGACTTTCCAGATTACTTAACTAATGAAATATTTTACATTTCCCATTTCTCCTGGCACAATTTAAAGTTTCATCGCCAGCAAAAAACCTCCTTGATCAATAAAAAAATATTTATCAATTTCTTTGAGGGAATGTAAAAGGGGGAAGGATAGCCATTAAGGATTTCCTCTCCTGTTTTCAAACTCTTCCTCCTTTTGTAAAAGAGATGTTCAATCAATAATAATACATGATGGGAGTTGAACAGAGGAAAAAAAGAGAAGGTTGATTTAAGCTCTTTCAATTTAAACTAGAAACTCAATTAATCACTTTAATCATCGAGATAGAAGAGGAGAAGTAAATAAATCGAAATTGAATCCAAGAGAGATCCAACGGTTTTAATAGGAGAACTAAGAGTATGTGTACTTAGGTTAGACTCGAAGAAAGACTCCAGAGTTTTCTCTCCAACTTCCGCCTCTTTTTTGTCCCCACTTTTCAAGTGAGGGAACTAAAAAAGCGAGAGAGGAGGAAATAAGTTTTCTATGAGACTTTCCCCCTTCTTCCATCTAAGTAGAGAGTTTAAGTGTACACAAGGATTGACCTGGGAGGAAACATTAACAATGGCTCCAGGAGTTTGTGAGTCCTTCAGGCCCCTCGCCACAACTTGACTGATGTTCACCATCGCCTTCACGTTCACCTCAAAGACCCTGAGGGAAGAAAATAGAGAGTCAATTGAGGTAGATTATTTTTATTTATTGCCCTTCCGCCTCCCTCACTTGTCAATCTCCTCGAGGTCGAGTTGAAGAAAGTCGTTGAGAATGGCGACTCCTGCGTTGTTAACTAAGCCATCGATCGGGAGTAGCGCGGCTACAGCCTCCCTGCTCTTTTCCCAATTCCTCAAATCCACAGTAACGGTCTGGATCCCCGGGACGGTCGCGGCGAGAGATGCGAGTCTCTCTTTGCTCTTTGACAAGGCGAACACCGTTGCTGATAGAATAAATTGCCCTCTTTGTCACCCGCACTCGAGGTCTTCGCTACTCACCTCTTGTCCTCTCAGCAAGAGCTATGCACAACGCCCGTCCGATCCCTTATAACAAATAACAGCCAATTCCCATGATTCATGGTTTCACTTCTCAAAGACGATTTGGAAAATGAACTTTCCTATTTTTTATACTTTGAGCATTTGAATATTTTAAAAGATTTAAATAAACAAAATAAATGTCCAAGATTTTTCAAGATTTCTCTCCATTTTGAAATTCAATTATTGAATTGAAACAGAAACTAAATCAGTATTTGAAATTGAGATTATTGTGAAATGTCAGTGAATAAATGCGAGGAGAACAAAAAATTGATTTGAAAGAATATTAGCTTGTAATTTAGAAAATTTTATTAAAATCCTACCTTGGCCGGCTCCAGTGACAAGAATTCTTTTTCCAGTCAAGTCAACCTCCATTTTCACGCCTGTAGAGTTATTTCTCCCACGGCAGACTTAAAATTTATTCTTGACACTCCAAACCGACTTTAGAGATTAAAATGAGAAGTTGAAAGGATTATTATTGAAATGTCCTTGAGAAAGTCAGGCGACAGGCTGTATTTACTAATATCTGCTCTCTATCTCTGTATTTGGTTATCTTCAAGAAGTTCTTCGGCTGATACACCAAAAGGGATTAGTAAATTGTATGTGTAAGTTAGTATAAGTAGTAGAAGATCGAAAAGAGATACTATTTCCTTTTACGAACCACTCACAGTTCCAGCAGAAATCCATTTTATCTCCTAGTATTATATTTGAAGCTCCTCGGAACGCCGGATTAACTCTGATAGACCCTCGAGCTAATAGAGGAGAACCATCCCGAGCATCACACCGTAAAAAGTATATATCATTGGAGTGATGTCAGAGAGGATTCCTCATCTCATCCACTTCTGTCTCTATTTAAGTGTCTGTGAATGAAATATGGTTCGGGGAGCCGGAGCGAGGAAATAAAAGATATGAGACCAAAAGGGATGAATTCATGTTACTTGCTCAGACTCTTAAAAAAACTACTCCTTGTTTCTTCCTCCTGCCCACTCGGAAGCTCCTTGGCACACAGCGAATTACTTTTTTATCTTCAAGGTTCACGCGGTTGTAATAATGTGAAGGAATGACCAAGGAGTGAATTTATACCTTAACATTCATTGTCCTCGCCACATGGTTGGGATAGGCTAACGAGGTCAATTGGCGCCCTACACCAATCCTCAGCGTCTGCCTTGTACATGATGAGAGTCGTAACTTGGGCCACCATCGTAGTTTCATTTCACGACATTCGTTCAACCGCCCTTAGACTTTCACTACTATCCTAGGGAAAGTGAACCCATTTCACCGGATTCCGGATCATCCGTTCAGGGGGAATAAAATTCCCTCGTTCCATCCAACCGTGAAATAATGGAGGTCTGAGAACTATATTACATATATTAATGATCCTTTAGTGCATATTGGCCATATATTAGGGTCATTTTAAGGCGATAGGCGAATAAAAGCTTCTCTTATATACAGTAGTGTACTGGGTTTATACGCTATAAGGGATGCTTCATGGATGAGAGTCTTATTATTGTGTATATTATGTTATTTATTAATCCTTCGCGAACGTAATAATTGTCGTAGTCATTTAATGGTGCAGAAATGTCTTTTGAGATTGGATCTGGACGTCGTGGAACAAAAGGTATATGTGTGAGGCTAATTTCAACGATTACAATTTTGTAAGTAGGAAATTGAATGTTATTAAAGTCTTTGATAAATAACAGAGAGATTGGAGTATTTATAAGTATAATAAATATATCACATAAATAATTTAACAATCGTTACTATCTATTTTTTAGCATTAATTAAACATTTTTGTGGTCACTGGAATCTAACAAAAGGGTATATTACATACATGGAATACAGGTATATGGATTGTTTATATAAAGGTTTCTCAACTAATCATGTATTTACTTAAATAGGATATCCACCATACGTTTTTTCTACTAAAAACTATAATAATTAGAGGTCTATCACAAAGAGGATGCTATAACAATCAAAGGTGAAGGTATATACGTGTGTGATGTTGAAGACCCTTCCTTCCACTCAAAGGTACGCTGTCCAGTAAACGAGATTGAAGAGGGCGAAGATGATTGGGAAGGCGATGCGGGAGATGACGTCGATCCGCTTGGATCTCGACGGGAATCGAGCGAGCCAGGTTTTCATACAACCTTTTTTTGGTTTGACTGGTGGGGCGGGCGGAGGCATTCCGGCTTGCTCGGCGGCTTTTTTCTCCATTTCTCGCCGCTTCTTCTTGGCTTCAGACCTGAGCTTGTCGGCACGAGCCACGTAGTTCACAAGGGCAAACTCAAGGAGAGCGGAGAAAACGAAAGACAGACAAACGCCGGTCCAAACGTCGTAAGCCTTCGTATACGAGACTGGAGGAAGTTTCTAGAGAGAGAATGAAACCCGAACCTTAACGACTTCCTTTTAAACTTTGAGGGGAAAACGAGCAGGGGGGACTTCCAAGAATCTTTGACGTTTATGTATATGGAAAGTTTTTATTTGAAATTCGGCCTGGCTCTGTCACTTGAGAAATGTTTGCTTTCAAAATCAAATTGAATTCAACTGTTCTCTTACTGTGTATTTACTTTCACAGATTTACATATCAAACTTCCGGAGAGGGTCTTTCAACCTTTGGAATATGAAAAAGTTTTTTCGATTAAGGAAACTCTAAGGCTTAAAGGACACTTCAAATAATTAAATAAACTTCTTCGTCAAAAGACGACGAGGATGTTTTTAAGCTTTGGAATGGCGAACGGAAACATCTGAATTATTCAGTGTTCTTGGGACATTTAGGGAAAGAAATGATGATTCCATTTGGAGCTGAAAGGGCTTGTGAGGAATGTCTTACTTGATTGATAGAAGCAGTCTGGGTGAGCATTGAGAGAAGAGTTGTGATTCCAAGGGCGACTCGAGCTGGAACGGCGTTTGGGTCAAGCCAAAAAGAGACCCAAGAAACGATGATGAGCATGCAGCAGGGAAAGTAGATTTGAATAACATAGTAGGAGAGGATTCTCTTGAATGACAAGTCGACAGAGAGACAGCTGTACGTTCCCGTCGCCGTCTTCGAATCGCAGTAATTTGTCGAAAACTCGAGGAGTGAAAACTGCGGCAGTTGGAGCTCAGAGGTGACCTGGACAGGGTCTTCGGCTTTCCACAAAAATATCAGATCGTCCGTCGTCCACCCGTCTGTTCAAAAACAATCGTAAATTTCCCTTCGCGGCTTCCCCCATGGGGCAAATAGCTCCATTAGCTCATTCTCCTCTGGAGGATAATAGAGTAATGCTTTCACAATTTTCTCACTTAAAATACCCGGGTAATATGTGAGAAGGAGAAGTATAAATTTCAAACCCTGCCGCTGCACGAAAATGAAGTACTTATTATACTTAATACATTTACCACACGCTATTTATGTGGTATTGCATATAGTCTTTATATGCACAAAAGCTATTTCTTACTTTTTTTATAAGTATTGTACTTGTCTAGACTCACCTTCGTTGGTTATGTGGAAAGCATTACATAAGTAATCCTACATTTTGAACATTACTTTCCATATAAATCCCGAGAACCGCACTCGCTTCCGCTAATAGACTCTTAAAGGGATACGAGGGAAGAAAGGTCTTTTTACTACTAGCCAGCTTCTTTCCTCAAAATCATCCTAGTTGGCCTAAGAATAAAAAGCGCTCGTAGAGAAACTCCGTTTTTTAGGATTCTTTCTTCAAAATGACTCAAGGAAAAAAATGCTTTTACTCTTCTTCACATTAGTGTTGGAAATTTCCTTGTGGGGTCCTTTCGATCAAGAGAAAAAGTGAAGATGAGACAGGCGGATAAAAGGCTCCTTTCTCCATTATCCCCCTTAACAAAGGGCTCAGGTTGGATCTTTGTCCGTCCAATGCGGAGATTAATGTTTACTTAGAGCTGATTAGAATGGAGAGCCTCTCTGTGTACATGTGTTGGGTGAATTAGAAGAGCCTTCTTCTCACTTTGCCTTCTCCATTCGCTCCATTAGGAAAATGAGGAAAGGAAGGGCGGAAGATTAAATATTCATTTATCAATTAATTAATTTCCTTTTGGCGTGTGTATGCGGTGGAAGAGATTTCCTCCAAGAACAACTCTACTAATGCTCTATTATTTACTAAACACTTGTAATGCAACCCATACACATAGCATATGGACATTGCGGCTAAAAGGATATTACGGATGCATGTGGACGTGAATGTGTGCATATTGGTTTGTGTGTGTGTGAACTGACAATGAGAGTTTCCAGCTGTGAGAGCTTGAGTTTCTCCCCATGAGGGTCGAAAAGATTTGTAAAGAAAAGTCCTTACAGCTCGCCATTCTCAGCTGACACGTCTGCCGGTCCATCGGGAAGAGCTTGAAGGACATTGGGCACGCGAGAGTGAGGGAAATCCTGTAAGAGAATCAAAGTGTCAAACACGAGTTTAAAAGGGGAAACAAGGGGGATTAAGAAGCGTTTCGAAATTTATGGAACCATTCGGAACAACCGGGAGGGTGAGGAGACCATCTGGCCCCGATTATGTTCTTAATAAATCAAACATAAGACCAAAGGAGTGTAAAAGATCCTCCGCGGAGTCAAGAAAACTTTTTGGGTCAATTTTCCCAATCTCAATCCCCTTCATAGTAATAGAATTTTAAATTAATGATTCCTTTTTTATCCGCCATAATAAGCTTGACTTTAATGGTCCCCTTCTCCTTACCGGAGTCAAGAGCATATATGATAACGACCGCACATTAGTGCTGCATATCATAAAAGCGAACCTTCTCTCAATCCCATATAATACTTATAAATAAATGTATGGAATATCCATATTGAGCAGCGTTATAGACTTCATAATACATACAGGCATTGGAATAATAGAGCTTTATAAAGATTCAACGTAATGAAATTGGCTTGGGTTCTGAAACGTTCTATTGATTCCCGTTCTTTTTATTGTTTAGTCAATCCAGGATTTCTATAAGTTCCTCCTGCGTCACTCAATCATCTTCACTCAAGTTTTTCTTCTCTCGTGGGTTCTTAAAGAGTTATAAAAGGAAAGCTTAGATATACGGAGGTGGAGAAAGTTTCTTGCATTGTTTGGCATTCCTTTCTCTCCGCTTTCCAAATTCGGAAAATTTTTGGCGGCGAGGAGCGGAAAAGATAAAGTTTGTCGAGTTTCTCCCTCTTTAAGGAGTGAATAAATTTGAATAGGAAATCTCTCAAGTGTGGCGGTGTATTGAATTCCTTAATTGCCATTTAATTGCTAAATCAATCGAGGGGGATCGGTCGAGACTGATTAGAAGGTGAAGGAGGATGAATCCACTGCCATTGCTTTCTCCAAGCCAAATTGGCCAAGAGCCAACTGTGGCCTCGACACTCTCCCTCACTTTATACACTCATGTATTTTATACAAACTAGACTTTTGAAAACTTCTCAATGGGTTTTGTATCCGTATTTATATTAAGTACCAATACAGTATACTTATATTTAGAATAAATATTCAGCCATAAATATCAAGTGAGTTTATACCTGACGCTGTAAAGAATTTCGCCATCAGGAAATATTCGAATATATATATTCGGCATGATGATGTTGTGAAACTGCCCTTGCCGCTCGTTTGGAAAAAACAAGTCCGGCATCCAGATCTTTGAGCTCTCCGTCAACGTGAGGTACTTGAGGCTCTCTGGGAAGAAAATAAAAGCATGCATTTATACCGAAGCACGATTTGTAAATATTATCTTTGATTTTTTGAAAGTTCTTGAGAGGAAATCATTAATTCATTTACATCACTCTCTCTTTTCAGCTCTCGGAGTTGAAGGAGGAGAGAAGAGGATTTGAAGTACACGTACAATATTTATATTTACCTGGAGTTTTGAGGTGAGAATACTTGAGCCGTTCGTCGAGCCACTGTTCCCTGAATGTAAGTTGAACCTTGTACTCCTGGTGAAAGAGATTTGAGGAATGCATTAGATTAAAGGAAGAAAGATCGGAGGAATTGATCTGAATTTCCAATCGGATTCCAATGGGAATGGGCGGAAAAGATATAAAACGGGAGGAATGAGAGATTTATGTGAGTGCGTTTCCTTCCTCACCATCTTCATGTCGTCGATGGTCGCAATGCTCCTCACGAAGAGGTTGATGTTCACAATGGTGGGGCCCGTCCCGTTGGCGCCTGATGGTCGAATGGCCTTATCATAATCACCCAAGAGGATGAGATCGAGAATTTGCTTTTCTCTTTCTCGAGGTGAAAGCAACTGGCCTTCTCTGCAGGTTAGTTAACAAAACAAAGATCTAATTAATAACCCATTAACCTCGGTTTTTTACATGTGAAAATGAGCGGGGCACAATTCTTCGAATAAAACTTGTTACAATGTCCTCATTGTGAAATTTCAAAAACCAATTCCAATTTAGACATTTTTATATAATAAAAATGAACAAGATTGAAATTGTAAAATTTTGAAGGTTTTAAACAAAGAATTCTTGAAGGAGTATTTAAGGATTAATTTAGGTTGCCTATACTTGAATCCAGAAACGAGAGCGAGAGCGAAGACGAGGAGGGCAAGGAGAGGCGCCTCCATGAACGGCTTCTCCGAGAGCCGGGGAGCGACTGGAGAGATTGTTCTCTCATAGATAAAAGGACATAAAGGCACATGAGTGGAATGGGAATCGGAGTAATGGGCTGGAGGAGACTCCCGCCGCCGACCCCAAATGCCAGACCAAGAGCAGAAGACCCTAATGGATGGATGGATGGAATGAGAGAAAAACTTTTTTTATATTCCCGCTTCCATTTTTTATCCGCCGTCAAAAATGTTGAAAACCGCAATCTTCCTGCTCATCCTCCCACCTTGGGTGTGTGTGCATTATGTAAATCTGAGCAGCTCAACTTGATTCCCCCCTCACCAATCTCGTTAGGAAATCAGAGCCAAACCAATACTCACTTAAATGGAAAGGCTGTGGGAATCGGAGGCGGGAGAATTAATTTAATTCCATCTTGAGATTCCCATTCGCTTCTCATTAGATCTTCCTCGGGAGGGAGTGCATTAAGGAGGCGTAAAGGGTCCCTTGGCATGGCTTCTTCTTTCCTCATTTAATCGTCCACTTCCCATTCTCTCCACTTTCTCTCCGAATTAATTTGAGGCTTGTGGAGGAATATTCTTCCAACTCATTCCTAATTAATTCCTCATCTCTTCCTCTCTTATCCAACGCACATATACATAAGAGGAATACAGCAGGATAGAGGCTAGGAAAGCTACAGGGCAGCTTTGAGGGAAGTTTTGAAGAGGCAAATGAATCCCACATCATGTCCGCGTCACTTCGCTCATTTGCCCCCTTAGGATTATTAATGAGAAGCCCAATATATCTAAAGTATGGCCTGATGGGATATGAAAGTCCGTTAATTTACATTACGAGAGGTCCTTGCTAATAAATCCATCTACATGGATGCACAGCGGCGAACCGTAGCCTCCGCCTTATCTCAGGAGAAAGTTGTGAAAGGAACACATCTCAAACTAGGAATGATAAATCGTCGTGCGGAGAGCTGAGAGTTCCGAATTCTCATTTAAGAAAACCTTGAGGGTTTTTCTATTCAACTAGTCCTCCTTTACACCTCGGTTCCTCCTTTCCATGAAATCTTTTTGGAGATTTTTGAAAAGTCTGGTCGTGGTGGATTGAGATCTTGGTAATAAAATTTAGGCATAAGAACCCAAACGAGGGAATCCGTTGAAGAGTAAAAAAGAGGGAAATTGTGGCTCACCTGGGAAGCCTTCTCCATAAATCGAACCGGGATGGAGATGAAGTTGAAGGAGTACATGAGGAGGCTCTTAAATTACAATCCGACCCTCTTTGTCCTCCTCCATTGAGGAGATTCAGGGAGTGGGGCGGAAGCCAAGAACGGGCTCTAGGAGACAAACTGCGCCCTTTTGTCCTCTCCAAATATTTATTTGGATACAGGCCCGAGAATGTAAAGAACGCAAATTGGATGTAATAAGTGGGGGAAGGGCCGAGGAATTGAAAATCCAATTTACGGCCCATATCAGACTCTTCTCGTCTCTTTGTCTCGATTGAAGGGAGGAGAATCGATAAATTATCGATTCAAGATCTCGCGTCCAAAAATAGGATGAACGTCTTTTGAGGACCGCTAAAAATTCAAGCGTTAAAATTTCCCCTTCGATATTGTCCGTACGCAAAATGTTGGGGCGCTTAGGGCTCTAAGATGACTTTTCCACATTAGATAGATAGCGTTAGGATATGCATGTGTTTGATAAGGACTTTGAGTGAGTATCAAGTTCATTTTACATCTTTGATGTCTCTTTTCTCCTTCTCACTTTCCGTCATATCTCTTTTCGGTTCACCGAGTCTCATCTCTTATCAACTTCTCAGCCTCGCTGTATCAAGCCTATCAATTTGGAGAGGAAGAAGGGAATGTGGAACGTTGCGTTAGGTTTTTTTAGAATTCAATTTGAATTTTTACTCGATTTGCTAGAACCCATCGCCGAGGTTCAATAAGAATATTATCCTTTCCGAGAAACCAATCACCCAATTGTGAACACGCTCTAGTTAGCAAGAATCTCGGGCTCAGTTAAATATCTACCTACATTATTTGCCTTTTTCGGAATAAGAAGAAGAAGCGTTAAAATGATTTAATTTTCATGCCGTGTGGTTCGCCGCTTCTCAGAGGGGAAAGTGGAATTAGGGTCGGGCGAAGAAATAAAAATGCCAAGAGTTTCATATAAATTCAAATTCTTCCATTAAAAATTTAGAAAATTGAATGTGGGTTTGGAATTTGCTGAGAAAATTTATTTTACAGCTCAACTACCCACCAATTTAAAGGAATGGTGGCGAATTGAGAACTTATTTCCGCACTTTATTCGTCTTATTTTCCAAGACGCTGAAGATGTCAATGTTTGAAGATTGAGTGGAGCCTTTGAGCCTCAAATTCTCGGAATTCTGTACGTCAATCTAAAAAGAAATGGTTCCATAAAGAAATCCATTTATCGTTAATTCTCTAACTAATCCTTAAATGAATTCCTGGGCACAATTTTTATTTGAATTTTGTAGATAAATTACGTTTATTACTTTTAATAAAATAATTGTATTTTGATTAAAATCAAGTTTAAAAAATATCCATTTATCGTACCAGTAATTGAGATTTGTTTGAGTGAAAAGAAGGGAGAAGGACTTAAAGAGCCAACAATTTAAACCGATGATGGGATTGTTCAAAGTTTTCTCCACTTTTCCTGTATGATACTTAAAATCACAAAAGAAGCCCGGGTCTATTCTTATCGCTTCCGCCGAATTTCCTACTCAAGCCTCATTCTATTATCCCTAATTTCTGATTCTTATCGTTTGCTCCATTCATCTCCTTCATCTCATCTTCACTTTCATTAGCGAGCCTATCTAACGGCATGTATTAAACTGGCTACACCAATTAAATTAAAGTCTCACACATCTATTTAAATCCTAAATTAATAAAAGGCCCACAATTTATTTTTATCCCACACAAAAACATTAAATTGTAAATGGAGTTTTGCATACAAGTGCAAATAGTTTTCCAGAATTCAAGATGTCATCCTCATAATAAATAATTTTCCACATTGAACAGTGAGATTTCCAATAGGAATCAAAATTTTTCCTTGATGTCTTTTATCATGTCTCAAAATCTTGATATTTTCTATGGCCCATTGATAGGAAGCACTATACAATTGAATTGGTCCAAATTAGGACAACTGAACTTTTTTGATTTTTTGTTGATAATCTATTTAATTGATATAAAATGTAAATATATGATACTATAATACCATATTATAAACCATGCACCATGTACCAATGCACCCGGGTGCATGGCCAGGTACATGCAGTATTACTAGTTAGGATGGATGGATGGATGGAAAATCTTATTACGATCAGTGCAGAACTAAAGCTTGAGTCCATTTATTAATATGAAAAGCTTAATTTAATGCGATTATAGTATATTTTTAAATAATTATTTTTGTGTGGTACTTTCATTTTATAAATTCATTTTTTGTGAGCCTTTTATTAATTTTGCATTTAAATCAGATGTGTGGGACTTTAATTAATTTTGTGTGGCCTGCTTAATATATTCCTATCCAACTTGTAATTAAACCCAGAAAGAAATGTTTGTTCCACAGTTCTCACAATCTCTGCTCAGGCGAAATGAGACTCATAAGTTTGGAGCTTCGCTTTGACATTCCATTTTCATTTAGCAAACGGTGGAGGGACTTAAAATTTCAACATAATTCAACTAGGTAAACATCATAATTGGATATTTTCCTCTTTTAAGCTCAAATTGCCAAACCTCGTAACAATCAACTACTCAATTTAAATCTCTTCACGTAATTCATTGTTTGAGCTCCGCGTAATCACTCAAGAGGATTCCAAAAGTAAGTCTATGTCGTAATACTTTCACCAGGATCCCTATGCTTATATTACTTACACCCTTCAAAATCCCGACTTTTGATCCTCGTCTCCAAACAAATTGAACTTTGATTTCACATTCAGCCGAAACTTTGAAGATCTTCGCTCAGTGAGTGTAAAACCAGAAAGAGGAATTCAAATTCAACAACTCTCCTCTTGAATTTATTTCCTCAGCATTATTATTCAAATGATAAAACCCGGGTTGCACTACATAATTTATTCATTAAAATGAGAGTACAGAAAAGTTGCTCTTCCATTCTCTCCCAGCCCCTTTGGAGAATCGAAGAGTGTAAAAGTTTATGAAATAAATGGGCGAACATATTTTAACTCTTCTCGGAGGCACATAGGAGCAAATTGGAACTCTGCACGTTAGGTCTAGCCGAATACTCTCTGTGATTGTAAAATATTTATATGAACATAAGAGAATAGAGCATTGAGACCAAGACATATAATTCTCTCATATTCATTATTCACCGAAGCGTCTAATAAGTTAAGTTATTAAGTAATCGCAGTAACGCGGAGTCTTTATTAACTTATAAAACTTTTTCAACAAAAATACTTATTACTCACGGCATGAGTCATTCTCATTTGGAGTAATTTACTTGTTCTGGACTCATAACTTAACACAAATATTAGTTCAATTAAACCAGAGCACTTGAGTGAATTGAAAAATATTAATGTTCCTCATTGTACCGTCATGATAAACAACCAAAGCTTTTAAATTGCATTTCATTATGCATAGCTAAATATAATATGCACAAGTAATGAATTCAATTTGTTCGCCCCCATTTACGTCCTTAATAGGAGTATACCTCTGTAATATAAATATGAACGCGCATTCGAAGAGTTGGCCAAGTGAGGAAATTGAAAACTTGAGTTCCGAGTAAAACTGTTTTCTATTATTTTATTCTGTCATGGCCTTCAGCCAGAAACTAGAGTAAATAGAAAAAGAAAATGAAATAAAGCCCTCGAGTTGGAAGAAGAATATTATGGAATACGAGATTGTAATTTCAATATTCACTCTTCTCTTTTATGGTAAAATTCTCTCTTTGCCTCTACCTGGGATTTCACCATTTGCATTTTAAAAGATTAAAAAGGATATAATATAATGGAAATATAATAAGTAGAATATAACTATTGAATTATGTGTTTGAATTAGCTGAGCCCTTCATAGCAGAAGAGCAAATTCATAATTTGAGAATTCCTCAAGCAGCTCTTGAAAATTTCAATTATTTTCCTCCTCCTCAACCTCGACAGAATTTCTTCTGGGGCCTTCCGTTCCTTTCAAATAATCCGTACATAAGGAATCCTGGTTTGATTAACGGCGGATATTCAAGGGAAGGAAATTCTAACAGAGTTGGACAAAATCCTAGCTTTCTTCTCCCGCATCCCTCGATAAGTTCTAATTCTCCTTCACGGTCTCTCAGCTCTTTGCATATGGAGCGGAGTGGGCGGCGGAACGAGTCGGATTTTGTGAGAGCAGATGCTCTCGATTTAGAAAGCTCAATTACGGCTCTCCCCATCCCGATCCATTTCCTAAAGCGAGAGAGCGGGGAAAGGATCCAGATTGACACTTCGAACAAACCTTTCCATTTCCACATCCCATTCATTTCGCCGGGACTCCCGAGCCGAACTCCGTCTGCCAAAGGTAATGGGGAATTCGAGGAAAATGGAGGGAGATGAGGAAGCGGACGCAATATATCTGATCTAACCCTTTTATTTCTTCTTTTAAAAAGAGGCATTTGCCGTGGAGCTGAGCAAGAGCATCAAAGGATCCGGGACGCATAAGGGGAAAAGGGAAGATGAAAGAGACGAGATGCCTCATCCAGAGGAGAACAATGACGAGGAGTTTCCTAGAGACGCCTCGCGAACGACGACTTTATTGAAGAGACAAGAAGCCTCGACGAAGTCCACCAGCGAGAAGAATCAGCCGAATGGAGGGCTGGGCTCCAACGACCTTAACGTCAACTTCCCTGCTATTGAAGAGTTGGATCTCCTGAAACTCGAGAAGGAAATCAAAGAGAGTCGAGTCAACTTTTACTACCTTGGGTCTGAGAAAGTCTATCTGGAGACTACACCTGAAATCTCTCAAACCCTCGTTGAGGACATGGATGATTTCCAAATGGCCCTCTTAACTCTTAAAGGTCCTCTTTTCAATTCTCTCACACTCCAATTTGAAAAGCCGTTTCGGTCCATTTACCTCCTCACTTCCCCATTCATTTTATCTCGTAAGAATTTAACGAACTAACGAATTTAGAAAATGATGACTACTTACACAGTGAAGCGAAATGGGGGAAATTTTCTTTCATTAGCTCAAATATTCCTTAAATCCCACTATAACTTTTAAAATTATGGCTACTTTCACTCCAAGTCTATGAATGTATATAGAAACTTGTATTTTATTGAAAATCATATTATTTTATGTTCAGCTCAGAAACGAGGACGGACCAAGCAGACGACAACTGTACGAACAAATAAAAGGAGAAAGAAGCGCGACGTGAAGGAATGGGTGGACAAGATCAAGAAAATATTTTCCAAGCCCAAAGCAAAGCATCCCGGGGCTGAGAGAGAATGGTCAAAAAAAATGTTTGAAAGTTACATTGTGGAGCTCGAGGGCAGGGACAGTGAGATCGACAAGCTTCTTCCTTTAGAACTTCGAACTTCCCACTTTCTATTGGGGAAAGACATGATTAAGAACCCAGGGCTGAGATTAGCCGCTCTCAAATATGAAAACTCCCATTCATCATCTCTGAAGACTCGAAGGCGGAAACGGAGTAAGTATATGACAAGAATAAATAATTCCCTGCCCAATCTTCTTCCATTGTTTGCTCAAAAAAGAGACGCAGCAGGAGGGAGAATGATGACGATTTTAAAAATTAATGGACTAGAACTTATTTAATTTTCTCTTTTTCAACATTTCCGTATGAATACGAGGGATGTGTAAACCAAAGTTAAGTCGAGACTTCTTTCGCACAAACTTTACTACATGCGGAAGTAATAGGAAATCAGAGTAAAATGTAAAAAAAATGATATTTCAGGTGCTCCTGTGGAGAAAATGGAGGACGAACGAGATGAAAAGGAAGAGGAAAGAAAAATAGAAGTTTTACTCGAGATTCTCCTGACTGTTCGCCGTGGTGAACCCTCGTTTTCTTTTCCATCTGTTCATAGACGACTCAGGGTTTTCCTTGACCAAATAAACGCAACGGCCAACCTGGTTGAAATTGACATTTTAAGCGAGGAAAGCTCATCAGACCCTTTGCCCCATTATTCCGAATTACGTTCGGAAGAGTCAGGAAAAACAATAACTAGTACTTTGCCTGATGATCCTCAATCATTATCCTTCTTAACTCGTAATGACATTGGCGAAGGCGGGGCAATCAAGAGGACAAAACGTCTCCTTCCGCTTCAATTACCCGAGAGAGACACGGAAGCGGTGCTGGGGGAAATTTTCTCTCTCGTCCAATTCCTCCTTTGTTATTCGGACGAGAAGAAAGCGGAGGCAGGATCAAAGTTCTTGGGTGAGTTAATGAGAGAAACTCGCAGGGACGTCCTTGGCTCTGAGGATGAAAATGCCGCCGAACTCGGTGAGACCATTAAGGAGACCATCGCGTGTCCAGGAGACAATCACAGGTTCGACAGTTCCTTTACAAGGAAATGACGAGTTTCAGTTTGAATAATTTATCTTTTTGATCCCTCTTTCTCTTTGCTATTCCTCACCTATCACTCATGTTTGAATTATTACTTTGTAGGAGGACAGAGCCTGAGAGAAAAGTTCTAGGAGACTCCGTCCAACTTCAGGAGGTCTAATTGGAGGTGTTGGCTGGCCATTGAGGCTTTGTGGGGAATTCCACTCAGAAACTCGGCATGAGAGCTTTGTCCTGGCCTTTCAATAAAAAACATATTCACCCCAAACTCCTGTAAAATTTATTATAATGAACCCAAATAAAGGATGTATAGAGGACATCCAAATACTTTTTTATGGATCTTTTATTCCAACTCTAGGAAAAACTTAATAGTTCTCTGTAAGTAGTCCTTTTTAGTACACAACTTAAGTAAAGTTCTGATTATTCTGATATGAAGCTCCTTAGTGCGCTTTTGTATTTATCTCTGTAACGATTATTAGACTTTGATTTGAAAAGCAAATTCTCTGAATGACAATCCTTAGCAAGAGATATGATGGTAAAACCAACGACTACTGATAGTGATTTTTGATTATTTTTAGATTCACATTTTATATTATTTTACAGCCCATGTGATGACCAGATGTACTCAATGTCCTTCGAATAGACCCGAGTCATTTATCATTCATGCTAACCACATACAATTAGCAGAATTGGTCAAACTCACAGAACTCATAAGTTCTCGTTGTTCGTTGATTCATAAAATTTTTGAGTATGTGTTCCAACATTAATATTTATCAAGTTGCAATTGTCAATATTATGCGATTGCTAATTTTTAATTTGTATTCCAGTGCATTTTTTTTAGTCTCTGTTGATTGAACTCATCATCAACTCTTTAGATTTAGTAAAACTAGAATACATAATATGATGAAATATTATATTGAAATAATTTTAACAATTCACAACTTCTAACTATTATAAATTATTTTGTTTTGCTTTTCATAAATTGAACATTTATTATTTAAAAAATCGACTATTACATTATTGTTTTGCTCAACTAAAGATATTTACTTTTAAAAAACGAAGAAAAGGTAAACTAAACTACACAGAATTGAAATATTTTTTGTTATTATTGAACACTTCACAATTTATTTTACGAGTAACATGTACCATTTTTCATACCCAATGAGTTGAACCTGATGACCATTCTAATGGTAACTCTTTCAAATAGAACTTTGGGTCTACTCTTAGACTGAAGGTTAAAGGGGTATGACCTAGCACGATAAAAATAAATATAAAAACTGAACCGAATGTGGAAAATACACTAGTTAAGCCAATTCTTGAGCAAAGGCTTCACGGAGCTTCTTATGGTCGCTAGTTTTTAAAGATGACAAGATTGACATTTCTTGGAAGGTAAGAAAAAGTATGCAGTTAGCCGAAAGAATACAAGGCGCTAGAGCCAATGATAACAAGATTCTTGGAAGTATTCAGGGAATGATTTGGGCGTTGGAAAGGGTTAGGAAGTCTATGCGTTCAATCACTATGGGTGGCCGCGGGTCCTTGTCAATTATAAACCATAGAGTCCAAATGTCCCGGCAAACAAATAATTAAATGGAGATGAAGATACAATTGGGCTGGACAATGGAAAATGGACGGAGCCCTCAGAAGCCAAACAATGCAAGTTCAATCTCCTGCAGACATCATTTTAATTAATATCTTTCCCATGATGCTGGTCTACTCTGGAGAGAAAGAGATAGAATGAATTGAATCCTCCTCATCTCCTCACACTCCGTATCTGTCAATTCCACGAAGGGGAACGTAGGCGTTTTGTTTATGCAGAAGAGGCAGTCGGAGCAGCGAGGTAGCTTATAGTACTAGTCAAGTAAGTACTTATGCCTAACTACTCACAGTGGCAGCCGAGTAGATACAGAGGTTCAACTCTCCAATTCGGAGAACTCATTAAAGACCCAAGCCTCGTCGTCCCCCTCCGTCCGTAGCAGATCGGGATCCCATTTGACGAGTCAGCGGGGCCACACTCGTGCCATATCCAACTGCTCCTGTAGTATATAACCCAGAACACGCAAGGACTACCTTTATATTATTATCCGAAATCTCGGGGAACCAACGTAGACCATTAAATACATACATAGCGTGTATTTTTAGTTGACTATTCTCCTATATTCCCCTTTTATTTATTTATAACTGTAACTTCCCACATCTCACTCGTTCATTTTTGAACTGAGCCTTCAACTCGACGCTTCACTGCTCCAGAGGAGCGACAATCAAAAATTCAAATTTATTCAAAGTTTTGTAGATCTTTCGAACAAAGTCAAGACTCGCTGTAACGGGTTCGTTTGGTTGAATATTTTCAAGTCATGTTTCCCGTTCGGTTCATTGGGTTGTTTTGTTCAGGTACGTAAATATAACTGTCAGTATAAATAGCGATTTCGCATGCCATTTTATTGCGTCTGATTTTCAAGTTTCATATAATGTATTGCTATTTGGGTTGAATGTAGGATTTTACATTACAATCTCGTAATTTTGAATTAACTTGATTTTCAACACATTTGAAAACAAATTGGGTTTTTTGAGAGGCTAAAATATGATGCTTGGTATAGTTAACAGAGAAATTTAATGTTCTTTTTTATTTCCTAGTTTTCTTGCTCTTGTGCGATTCAAATGGAGCAAATGTGGAAAGTTCCAAAACGCGAAATAAAAATGGGCATTTAGTTGAAGAGATCCGAGTCCTAATAGGTAAAAGTTAATAAAATCCATTCATTATAAATGATGTTTTTCTAAAGTTGAAACATATTTATGACATGAAGATCTCGACGGGGCAGACCCAAATAACAGCAAGCTGTTTGATGAAAACGACGTTTCTTCAGGAGATGAGAATGAGAACTTTCCATTGCGTAAGCTCCAAAACTTTTTCATACAGTTTATTCCATCTCATTTCATTTTGAATTTCTTTTACGATCTCACCTTTCCCCCTTTCTTAAAAAAAAACTTACCCAAGAGCTTTACGTGCCTTTTTGCCCGGAAATGTCATAAAAAAGATTTTGATTACCCTTTGTAATTACATGAGCAATTTTAATTTCCAGTTCCAACATGGAATTTAATTCCAAAACTGGGACTTCCAAGAGGCCACAGAATTAAAAAAGGTAAGATGAGCCAGACAAGAGACAGTATATAAACGTATGCCTTAAGCCCACTCTGACCCAATTCCTCTCATTTCTCTCAATCTCTCGAACATTTAACTTAATTCTTTGCTTGAATCATAGTGTTGAATTTGGACGAGCCCTTCATTGTGGAGAGTCCTAGCGAAGCTTCAAAAGTTCTCTCTCGAAGGAAACGGTTCCTCTCACCAAATATCCTCCTTGGGCGAAAGTTCCTCAGCAGACATCATAATTTCGGTAAAAGTTAACTTTCTCCCTTCATTCATTGATCTCAATTAGAGGGAAAAGTGGGCTAAAGACTCTTTCTCTTTAAATCCTCTTATAGCCATAGAAAAGGAGAGTTTGGGAGAGACTCTGGTGAAGAGGAAGCAGGTTCCTCACGCGGAGCCCGACGCCGCCATTTCCCCGAGCAATATTAATGAAATTGGATATGAGGAATTGAGGAAATTTCACAGTCTCGTTCTCTCCACGGTTTTCTCCCTCTGTCCTCGTCTAGACTACTTTGACACAATGAGGGACCGAATGAATGAAATTGTGGATGAAAAGTTGAAAGCGGCGGCTCAATCTCGCTTAATTCCGCTCAGCTCCTCCAAGAGAGATTATGCCGCTTTGAACAAGAGACTCAAGAAATGTGAATCTGGTATTGTCCTCGAGCTCACGACTCAAAAGCCCAAAGTAATTGAGCCGAAGAACAGGACGACGAATAGATATGAATATTATAGAAAACTCGCTCGGATTGACGAAGAGGAAGAGGAGAGGAATGCGAGGTTTAGGCAATTTGACGTCGTGCCTTCGCCGCTCAACATCCTTCGCTTCCAAGTCGTAGCTGCCCAGCTTGTAGCCAGAAAGTGCGGAAAGAAAGACACAGACGGAAATGAAGCTTTCACCGACTTCCTCGTCATTTTTGCGGATTTAATGAAATCCGGGAAGTTGAACGGAATCAAAACAAAAGCCGTGACACTTCATCAGACTGAGATGCTAGACATGATTGAGATGCTCAAACAATGCACAGCGGACTTTCAAACGAACAAAACCAAACTTTCCTTTAAATTATAACAGTGTTTTGAATGAAGAGAAGGAAGTAAACGGTTATTCGGTTAGGCTTGTTTTTTATGTAAGGCAAAATTATGATAGATTTTGTTTTCATAGACTAATTGTAAATAATTTTGAAATCCTCTAAATGCAAGTTTGTTAATTGATTGAATTAGTTAATTGCTTGCAATCAATATTACTCTCATTTATTGTAAATTTTTAATATTGTATTTATTGCTTTAGAAGATGCTTTTGTATAATTCGAATGTTTGTAAAACAATATTGATTCGTTTATTAATGGTTAAACTATCTTTTGTCTAATTGACCTTATTGTTTTGATTATGATTTGTTCTATTTATGCAGGTTCTATATTCGTTGTTTATTTTATTGTATATTTGTTAATTAATTAATATTTCCTATTTACTGTGGAGGAAGTATACTGAATACTCAATGTTTGTTAATATTGAATTAATAATAGACTAATCTTATCAGATTATTATATTTATAAATACTAATGAAATAATATTACATCTGTACAAAATGAAATGAATATTTTAGATATAAAAGTTGCATAAATAATAAATTTTCCCTCTTATGATTCATATTAAAACAAGAATTAACAATGTACCTTCTACTAATTCATTAGTAGCATAAAGTTTTCATTTTGATTTATTATTTTATTATCTTATTGATTACAAGTTAAGTAAATATCTTTTACGGATATTGGTCTAAAGTTAATTGATATAATATAGGAGTCCTTACATAACAACGCCAAATAATTACAATCCCGAGAAATATATTGTTCTCTAACCTATAAAACGAAGTTATAATCGTAAGCGAGAAACTATTACGATGAACGGTTGAATGTTAATCAACTATTTCCGGATAACTCAAACCCCTTATGTTTAATGGACCTATTATAAACTATAAACAAATATAATTAAAACAAATATTAAAATAATATATCATTAGTTTAGGAGTTAAGATTCATTTCGGGCGGCTAATAAGATTTATGCTTCCGACATTAATCGACATAACCGAATTTGAATAAATATCAAAATGAGATATTTAATCTTGTTTACACTTCTCATCTCATTGATTTTCTTCGTTTCATCGGAAATACATAACACAGACGATCGTTCATTAGAAAGAGAAGGTTGACTATACATACTTAATTTAATCTATATATTTTAAAGATTTTGAAATTATTTAAATAAAATGTTACATTTCATCAAAATTTAATTTACTTCATTTGAAATATAAAGGATCGAAATCAGAAGTTTGGAGAGAAGCTCGTAGAGCAAAGAAGAAGAAGAAGTCCAAGAAAGAATCGGACAGCAGCAGTGGTGAAGTTGATTTTACAACATTTGAAGGGAAAAAAGATAGATTTGAGCTTGGAAAGAAATAATGATGCGAGGTCAAAATGGAACTAATTATCATTATCTTTGTACATCTTCATTATATTTTATCAACACCTTTAAAAGCAATTTGTAATAATAAAAGCTTTATTTATTATTTATGAAATGCCTAATAACTCCTCTTTCTTTATTTTACCATTTTATCATTTGTATAAGAATAAGTTTCATAAGAGTTTTAAAGTTCCTTTTTCCTATATTGATAGTTGTTAGTTGTGATTTTGATTTTCTTTAGATGAATGATGCTTTTAGCATTAATCATCAATAAATGTACTTTGAGTCACTTAATAAAATAATTAAACTAACATTCTTGAATTAAAATATGACTCAATCTTGAGGATATGCGCGAATGAAATAAATAGGAAATGAAAGAATAAGTCCAATCTTTAACCTCAATTAACAATCCAATAGACGCTTTCCGAAGTTGCGTCAGTTCAATGTACTTTTTGTTTTGAAATTATTCATAAAAACAACTTTTTACTCAGTAACTCATTGCATATAGCTTATAGCTTATATATATATATATTAATTATTCTCAATAATATTAAAGTATATAGGCTTATGGATATGTCCATTTAATTGAAAATTTTCAACTACAAGATTATACGTACGTGTGAAAATTATATTAACCTAATTTAATCTTAATTCGATGAAATAAATAATTTATTTTACATAACAAATAAGCGTTATTCAAACCATAAATCCTCTTTAATACTCGAAAGATTAAAATTTAGATTTCTCTCTCATTGCTTTTCATTCGAATAGGCAAATTAAGTTTGAGGTTAAAGATTGGACTTATTCTCTCATTGCTTTTCATTCGAATAGGCAAATTAAGTTTAATTAAGTTAAATTGATTTAATACATTATTGATTGAGTGAACAATGCGAGTTTTATGCATTGCCCTAATATTATTCCATACGGATCAATCCACCTGTGCAAAAATTGAGCCAAATGGTAAGTATAATTGAATGAAATTAAAATTAATATGCTTAATTTAAAAATAAATATTATTTTCAGAAATTAACGGAAAAGAAACTACAAAAAGAGACCCACGTTTCGTCCTCAGTTTAGGCACGTCTTCAGAATCAGATTCAAGCGACTCGAGTAGCAGTGACAGCTCGGACTCGGATGAAAAAGTCAGAACTTTTAATTTGAATTCTGAAGCGGTACGTGTACTATGTACAATTATTAAAATAAGTACAAATAAATACCTTTTTATTAAGATAAAAACATTATAAATCAGGCAATCATTTCAAAACATTATAATTAATTATAAATTTTTAAAATTAATTGATACTTATTAGTACTCGAATTCACTAACTATACCTAAAAACTTTTCTTACCTTAACTATTCTAACTAATTTTCATATATTTGTTACTAGAGCGTGGCTGGAAGGGCCATGCCTCAAAGACAGCAGAACCGTAAATTAAGACCAAGACCCATTCCTGGAAGAAGCATGAGTGGAAGATCCATGGAAGAATCTGAATTCACATCGACTGCAACAGGAGAGACCCACCCTCTCCAGGCTCAAAACGAAGATTCAGGTACTTCTACTCAAGCCCCGAATAATTATATGGGCAACGGTATCTTTAATGAGCTTCCTTCTCGATTTCCTCCGGGATTTGCCTATGAGAAGTATGAAGAAGACTCAAATGGTTCGACCATAACAAAGGGCACCAAGGATGCGAAATAAATGTATTTTGACCAAAAGCCCATTAAAGTAAATTCAAAATTCTCGTAAAACTTATGAGACTATTTATCTCAATTTGATAATTTTTTTTACCTTAGATTAATCATAATCAAATATCTATGTTATTCAAATTCGTGCATTTTAGATAAGGAAAAAGCGTGGTTAAGATAGAGTCAAGATTAAATATAACAATATTTCAAACCATTCTCAAAATTTTGCATTATAAATCAAAATAACTCAAAAGGCTTTCCGAGAATTGTCAATTATATTTAGGTTTTGGTTTTAAAAAATTTCGCATGCGTGGTCCTCTTGGCTATAGTCCAACATTTCTTAAAAGTTTCAGCTCATGAAGACGTTCAAACCGTATTAGTTCATCAAGGAGATGTTCACCATGAAGAAGCTCACCATGAAGAAGTTCATTATGAAGAAGCTCATCGTGAGGAAGCACACCATGAAGAAGTTCATCAAGAGGTTGTTCATCATGAAGAAGTACAACAAGGAGATGTTCATAATGAAGTTCACCATAAAGAAGTGCTTGTAAATCAACAGTCTTTGGTATATGAGGAAATTTCTAAGGAACTTCGTCCTCTTCCTCGTCGCTTACCACAAGTGTTCATTGAAGATTTAAATCAAATTCTTAATCTTGCTTCTCGAATGCCACCAGAACTTATTGCAGAATTAAACAAAAAATATGTCCCCGAATCTGCAGCTAATCAAGTGAATCAAGCGGAAGTGAATGCAAATATTCAAGCCATTCTCAATAGTGAAGCTTTTGAAGCTCAAGAAAATATCCAAGTGATTCAAAATGAAGCTCTTTCAGAAGAACAACATTTTGAATCAAATGGAGATGCTTACGAGCCTCATGATGATCATCAAGCTGTCAACGAAGTTCAACTTGACAGACAAGAAGTTCATCAAGCTGTCAATGAAGTTCAACTTGACAGTACAAGAAGTTCATCAAGCTGTCAATGAAGTTCAACTTGACAGACAAGAAGTTCATCAAGCTGTCAATGAAGTTCAACTTGACAGACAAGAAGTTCATCAAAAAGCTCAAGAAGTTTATCATGAAGTTCCAGTTCATCTTCAAGCTCAAGACGTTTCACATGATGCTCATAATGGGCATTTGGCCACTTTTAATGAAGTACACGTTGAAACTGAAGTACACGATATCGTTCATCAAGACACTCAAGAAGTACTTGCAGCTGAACAAGTTGAAGCAGTTGAACAGGCCGCTAATCCAGACGTTCAACAAGGGGATCAAATCTCCAATACAATCATAGCAGTCATTCCTGAAAAATTAAATTCTCTTGTTGCCCCACTAGAAAATGCAGTGCAACAGCTTGAAGCTCAGTTGGTTGAGTCCGATATGGATCATTCAACCAAACAATCCAGAAAACTCAAGAAGAAGATACAGAAGCTCAGAGACTATGGAAGTTTCGTAGAGGCATCTTTCATTGAAACGAATGGAAATAACATGGAAGCATATGACGAGCAAGTATATGAACAGATGATGATGAACGCGGACAATGCAATTGATATTACAAAAGATGAGGTAGAGTTGGCGCATGAAACACAACTAGAAGCACAGCAAGCCCAAATTGAAGCACAACAAAATGAAGAGCACCATGAAGAACATCACGAAGCGCAACAAGGAGAACAACATGAAGTAGCTAACGAAGAACATCATGAAGCAGCAGCAGCACACGAAGAACATCATGAAGCAGCACAAGCACACGAAGAACATCATGAAGCAGCACAAGCACACGAAGAACATCATGAAGGACAATTGGAACATGTGGCAGAAAATGCCAGTTCAATCCAAGAATCCTTTACTATTCAAAGAAGAGTTATGCCACAGATCTACATTGGTAGAAAGAGATTGAGCTCAAAGGAAATAAACAGATTAAACATGAAATCTATTTCAGAGGCAATTCGGTATTTCCCTCCTATTCTAGTAGAAAATGACGGCGTGTCAGTGCCCGCTCCCATGAAATATCTTCCAGTATTCATTTCCTATAAGAAAAAGAGGTCAAACCGCAACAAGGTCCTTCCAGCCATTGCCATCTTTGAGAACCAGCGACGAATTATTCCAAAATCCCTTCGTTATCTTCCAATCATTCTCCTTAAATATGCAGACAAGACTCAAATGAAATATCTTCCAACGGTCGTTTCATGCTCAAAAGAGGAATCCAAAATGTCAGTATCATTGAACAGTTTACCAATCATTGTTCCAGTTCCCGTCAATACCGGCAAAGGAGAAGGAAAAATGCTCAACACATTTAGAAGCTTACCAACTTTAATTGATTACAACCGCAAAAACAAGAAACATCACATTCCCAATAACTATCGCTATCTTCCGCCCATCATCCAATTGAAAAATGACGGTGGAAGTCTCGCAAAGGATCTTCAATGGCTCCATACTTTGATATTAAGAGAAATTTGCGGCCGCCCAGTGTCAAATTCTCTAAGAAATTTTAATGCTCTCATTTCCCTCATCAAGGAAGATCAGCTGGTTGAAAATGAAGAGACTGTAGGAAGCAATTTTGACGAATATCAAGACACACAAAAGAAATTAGAAAAACACATCCAATCACTTGTGTCTCCAAACTGCAAAAAATTGAGTGGGAAAAAGATTTACGTCGCCTGGAAAGATCTGTTCAACTCGCTTTTCATGGGATTGACCAAGACCGCTAAGCAAATTAACTTAATGTCAACGAGTGTCAAAGAACATATGAACGACTGCTTGGAGGATTTGAGACTCCAAAATGCAAATATACCGGAAGAACAAAATGAAGTAGTGAAAGAAGTGAGTGGAGATGAAGGGTCAGAAAAGAAAAAGAAAAGATCTGCTTTTTACAGTAGCACCTTCCTTGATACTTTCCATGATAAAGTTTCCAAACCCCTTGAAAACTTTTTCTCAAGCATTCCAAAAATTGTTAAACAAGTGAAAGAAAGGTCTGGAGTGTGATCAAGATAAATATTTTTAAATGTATTTAAATAATTATTAATCCTTTTTATAACAAAATAACAAAGTTGTACCAAATGAATTATTAATTTCTAAAAGTAAGTTCGTTAATATTTTTTTTAATAAAATAACCTCAATTAATCAATTGCGAATGAATAAATATTTTGCATATAAGTATCAAAGAAGAGATAAGTTTTTTATATAGACACATGATAGCTCATCATTTATTTATTAACTCTAGGTTATATTAAGGCATAATTTTATCATTTTAAATAATTTTATCCACAATTCGCATCCTTTTGAATTCTCATTTTGCAAAATAGTCTAGAGAATTTTTGCCAAAAGAAAGCTGAACATAAACGTTTTACGCTCAGAGAAAGAAACTTACCTAAAATTAAAATAAGCAAAAGTTTTCATTAGTTTATTTTGCATAAATAATGATTCACTTCACTCATTACTCATTTAGTAGGTACTTAAAACTTAACCAGAAACAGAATAAGAATTGAATGCATAAATTGAATGTTTAATATTCAACGCTGCTGCATGCTGTAAGAAATCCTTATCTTATTTATTATCATTATCATTCATCAGTCATCACTATTACTGACTATTCAACAATCTAATTTCAATAAACAAAACACGAATGTCACAAAGTCACAAGGCGTAAAATTAAATTCCAAACTTTTACCACGGTTACTTTTGTAACATTTTAAAAGGTTTTATTGGGTTTTATAATAAAACTTTTTATCTTTTAGCCTTGGAGTTGGATCTTGGATTAGAGATAGAGCTCTAGAATAAGAGATAGAGAACAAAATTACGAAGTTTGTCTGGTTTAAAACAAATGCATCCCCATCCGCTCATGCAAAATAGGCATTATTAGTTTAAGTGATTTCACAGAAACCATCAAGTAAGATAATTAATTAATTAATTTTATCGTTAAGTTATACAAAAACTTTGTACAATTGAACTGGAATGTCACATTACACTTTAAGATTAAATCGTTAAATATTTATTAATATTTTCTTGAAGAATTGCAATGAAGTCATCAACACTGAGCCCGGGGTCAAATAAGATCAATGTCATGCCTCGGCCAAAGCTCCCATTAATCAAGAACTTGGTGGAGAATATCAAAAAAAGAGAATCAACAGCCAAGCCTCAGCCTCCACCCGAAAAAATAAACAGCGAACATCTCTCATTTATCGTCTACGAACCTGCTGTTCAAAATGCTCCAAGCGAGTAATTTGAATCACTTTGAAATCATTGATTATTATTTAATGATAATTCCGTGATTTAATATTCCTTATAAATAAACATGGATTTTTAGATATTTCTTAGCACTAACCCAAGATGGGAGCTTGACATTCCTCGGTTTGCAATTAAAAAACCAGGATGATCCATGGAAAGGCGCCATTGACGATTTCTTCAGAGAAGCAGGAATGCCCTCGACCAAGACAGAAGGGTTGATTCGAATGGAAAAATGGTACGCTCCTGGATCAGAGCGTCTATCAACTCATTCTGTCCATGTAATCCCAGTAGTTCACGAGCAGAAAGCCATCATATCACAAGTGAGACTCCACATTCTTATATTGAAAAACTTTTTTTTATAATTATTTTGACTTTCATTTAACTTTTGATAATATTTTAATTTAACTTTTTATTTAGACGTTTCCTGGAATGTGGGTGACACTAGGAAGAATGACTTATCTCCTAATTGAAAAGAAGCTAGCGTCTCCTGAATTATTGGAAATTACTTCACGCTTCGAATCAAAGACCGTTCCACTTTTGCAAGTAAATGAAATTACCGAGGAAAATATTTTTCTAGGGGTCGACAGAAGTACTGACAATAGGCCGGTTAGTGGATATGAACAGACGCTTCAATCAGCAAGCTTCGGAAGAGAAGGTAAAAAATTGATAATATTTAAACTAAAAATTTAGTTTGTTTGAAATGATTATTTAAATTATATTTACTAATAATTGTAAATAAAACTAATGGATTAACTTATTTAAATAATAGAGCAAGAAGAAATATATAAAGAGTTCATGAATGCCACGCTTCCTTTCTTCTTCATGGGTTGGAGACCGTTTTGCAATTACATGAGAACACTCGGATTTCAAGAAAACACATTTAACGACTTGTTTCGGTAAAATAAATTATACGTTTAAAGCAACATAAATAATGTTATGCTAATTACGATTGCTTTGTTTGTTTTATGAAACAGCTCAATGGATATTCAAGGTAAAAACGGAATTGGATATAGAGATTTTCTTTATGGACTCGCTTCAATGGAAAAAACAACTGCTCATGGAGGTTCACCTGCTGAAATTCGTTGCAGATTCATTTTCAGGTTAATCCATGATTCTTACTATACAAATACTAAGCATAACTATTATACTAAATATGTAGGCATACCATAATTATCATCACTTAAATAAATTTTAATTAGTTCTTACTTCTCTATAAAAATACTTTTTTAATAAATACAATTGAAATTAATACAAGCGTTATTTTAGATATTACGATACAGATGCTGATGGCAAACTAACGTTTGAAGATCTGAAGCGAATGTTAATGGACATCATACACATCCGCTCTGTTCCTCCAACCACAAGAGAGTTACAATTGGAAATTGAGAGTAATATGAGGTACGCAAAAGCCTACCCTATCAGATATTACTGTACTTTTATATGGAATGATAATTGAATCAAATTAAAATCTAAATTGCATATTTAGATTCAATGCATTATCAATTTATCAATCAATAAAATAAATCTTGTATTGATACATTGTAATATGTAAATTAAAAATATAAGAATTAATTTGTCATTATTTAGAGCTTTTGGAGAGACACCACGTTTTGTTGAAATGAACGAGTTTCTCATTGCTGTTGGGCAGTTGAAGTTTCGAGGAACATCTGTACTTTTTCGAGCTCCAGTTTCCATTTTGCAGATGCTTCAAAGCAAAATGTTTGAAAATAAAAGAGTTCAAAAGAAACCAAAAAGTCTTGCTCATGCATCAAATGCTTCAAATGAAACACTTCCTTTTAATTCAATGAGTAATTGAATATTTCCGATGAATTGATTATCAATATGAATTATCCCTTTTGTATTTTATTTCCTTTTACTAAACAAAACTCAAATAAAGATAGATTAAATGGTAAAGGGACAACTCGTGGCGCGGACAACTCGTGCCGGAGCAATAATTAGATCTTGCGACATTCATTTATACGAGGTTAGGCTAGGTTTGTAAGTTTCAAGTATCCCTAGTCGCTATAGTCGGATTTCATCGCGTTCAGATATTTTAGGGCTAAATTAGAACCCGGCCACGATTTGTCCGCGAACCAGATTAAATACATTTAATTTATGATTTAATTTATGAACATTGTTTTATGATTAGAAATTACAAAGGTGTCAAGCTATGACATTGCGGCTCATTCAGTAAGAGTCAGGAGATCTGGAACAATCATGGACGTTCATGCACTTGAAGAGATTGAACGTAATTTTTAACCAATTTGGACTATATTATATAACGCTTGTACTTTTGCTGATTATGAAATGCATTTTTAGACAGCGGATTATTTGGAGGAAAGGCACCAACGTCAAGGGTTTTTGTAGGGAATGGAGCGAATAGAATTCAATCCAACGTGATCTTCAACCAGGAATCCGAGCCTAATGAGATGATCAATGGACTCAAGTACTTTGAAAAAGCAATAAAGAACGAAGGAGGCACTGGAGTTGACAAGCCTCCTTTTGAATGGGGAATCGTTGACAGAAACTCTCTCGCCAAGTGTCTTATTGGATTGTGTCAAAAGAATATAGAAATTCTTTCCAAGGAGCCCCGTTTGGTTGAACTCTCATCTCCTGTTTACATTTTAGGTTTTATGTCTTCTCATTTTAAATATGTCTCAAACAAATTCATAAATAATAAATTATATAATAAAAGAGTTTATCTTCCATGATTGATTTCATGAAATTTTAATAGGGGATTTGCACGGAAACTTTCCAGATCTGCTTAGCTTTGAAAAGGGTGAGATTACTTAAATAAAAACATTTCTTAGCTAAAACTTAAGCGTTATTTTAAGTATTTGCTAATTTCAGGTTAATAAGTTAATCGCTTATCGCTACGGCGCGTTATAGGGAATCCTTATAAATCGCTATATAGATTTCTATATGTGCCATAGGGATGAGGTTAATGATTAATCTTGATAGATTAACAAATAAACAAATATGTAATTTTTAGCTCTTTGGAGACTTGGTCCAGCATTGACACCTGCAACGTTTCTCTTTCTTGGAGATTATGTGGACAGGGGAAGCATGGGAGTTGAAGTTATCGCCTATCTCTTTGCTCATAAGATTCTCACTCCACACAAATTTGTTGTCCTAAGAGGAAATCACGAAATAAGATCTGTCCAAGAAATGTTCACATTTTTAAAGTAACTTACTATCTATTTTCCAAATCTAAATTCAATAAAATCAACAAATACTACTAAACTGGTAGTAAAAGTAGAATTAATCTTTTTTTATAATATTTAATGTTTAATTTGAAGGGAGTGCATCACTAAGTTTGGAGAGAAAGTTGGGAGAGAAGTTTGGGAAGCAGTGAATAACGCGTTTGACTGTATGCCACTCGCCGCAACAATTGATAAAAAGGTTTTTACCCAAATCGTAATATTATAAATCTAGCAATTAATTCAATCTCAAACTCTTGGAAATATTTCAGGTATTTTGTGTTCATGGAGGAATTCCACCGCCATGGATGGGAAATGGAATGATTGAGTACATTAATCGAATTCCTTGTCCATTGCGAAACCCCGAAGTTCAAAGCCAATTGTCTTGGGAGTTGATGTGGAGTGACCCGCTCCATGAAAACCTCAGCCCAGAAGTCATCGCAAATCTCAAATTCGAAAGTAATGGATTTGCAAATAACACAAAAAGAGGAACAGCCCATGTGTTCACAGCAGACGCCCTCGACTCGTTTCTCACTAGAAATAAATTGTCTCATGTCATTCGGGCTCATGAAGTTCAACAAGCAGGATTCCAGGTTAATATCTAACTGAATTCACAATAAATAGAATTTACAAAAATTAACAAAATGGTAAAAAGATTAACAAAGTTTGATAATTCAAGGTTCAACTAAAGGGGAAACTTATGACGGTATTTTCATCTTCTCGCTACTGTGGAGGTTCCAATGAAGCCGCATGCATCTTGGCAGATAAACTAAAACTCAGATCTATCAGGATTGACACATCTATTTAATTTGGCAATTATATATACTTTATTTAGAATAGCAAACGATGAAAATATGATGTTAAAATTCAAAATTTAAACCTTATTTTATACATAATTAACTATTTTAAGAACTTGTGTCTTTAAAAGTATTTAACCAAATTAATAATAAATTCTAGTCAATTGTCACGATAAACCATAAAACGTTTAAAAAACATAATAAACAATAATATACATAGTAAATACAATATATTATATATATATTCCATTCAATAAACTTAGCATAAATAAATTAATATTAATTAACACTATTTTACTCAATAACTTAACTTTTTCATAGATAATGTACTTTTTAATCATATGAATGATATAAAGCATTTATTTATAAAAATGTAGGTACCTAAAATAATGTAATCTACAATTAATTAGATATATAAATGAAAATACGCATTGAACAAGGGACGGTGTTTGCATTTTATTTTGATTAGTCACACAAGCTTATGGCATACTTTAAGCATTGAATATATTAATCAATTCGTGAACTGGCGGTGAAGAAATTTGCAAAATGCAAGAGTCCCAATTGGTCAATTCTTCCAGCACGTGTTCCCCAATCGTTGAGACAGAAGAAAGTGAGTAGAGTGAATAGGAAGGGGAACGAAATTCATTTCTCCTCTTCCCTGCTCAATTAATTGAGCAAAAGAGCCTTCACATATTCGCGAATTGTCCCTCCTCTAATTCACTTTCAATTTTAGTCAGCTCACTTCCAAACTCGGTTCTGAAACCCCCTTTTCATATTTTTATACTCCTCCTTTTTTCAATTGGTTAGACAAGTGAGAATTGTGGCATATATATTTCATAAGGTCATCATATCATTGTTATTACAACATCAATATTCACTTTATCAGTTCATTTAACCCTTTTTAATTGATTCCTAAATTGATAGCACAAATTCTGTATAGAAATAGAATCTAAGGTCATTGTAATTGAAACGCAATTAGGATTAAGTCAAAATTATTTGTTTATTTATACAACTAAATGTTTTTGATATTCGTAAGTATAAATAATTTGTGGTCTTTGTCAAAACCGGATGTAGTGGAAAAATAAATGCCAAATGTGTTCGGTGGATTTTTAAATGTTTTCGAGTCAGTTGTGAATTTTGAGGTTTGCTTTTGGTTGTGATACTTTGAACACTTGAACAGACAACTCGAGAATTTTTTACCATTTTTTGTGGATGTCGGCGGAGAATTGCAAAAATTGAGTTTTATCATGAGCAAAGTTTTAGATATAAGATAGATGGTTAATGGAGAGTCGTCGAACTAACGTAGTTATACAAAGAAACAAGAACAGTGATTAAATTGGCGGAGAGAAAAAATGGCACAAGCTCAACTATCGGCGGATATTAGCCGAAGGAATCCACAGGATGAGTACGAGCTCATTCAGCGAATCGGAAGTGGAACCTACGGAGATGTTTACAAAGCTGTATTTACAAACAAGGATGTTAAATCATTAGATTTTCCGTTCCTCATTAACTAATAACCCGTAATTGTAGGCGAAACGGAGTACGAGCGGAGAATTCGCGGCGATAAAAGTAATTAAGCTGGAGCCCGGCGACGATTTCAGTGTGATCCAACAAGAAATCCTAATGATGAAGGATTGTCGTCATTCGAACATCGTCGCGTATTACGGCAGCTACCTGAGGAGAGATCGACTTTGGATATGCATGGAATACTGTGGCGGCGGATCTCTCCAAGATATTTATCATAGTGAGGACACTGCTAATTAAATTATTTACTTGTCTATAAAAAACCATTCACTTCACATATATTTAAAACGTCTGTGGGTGTGTGACTAATCGATTAATTTAATTTTTCATTGTTAATTAGTAACTGGTCCCTTACTCGAGTCACAAATTGCATACGTTTGCAAAGAGACATTGAAGGGATTAGCATACCTTCACGCTCTTGGAAAAATGCACAGGGATGTCAAGGTACATCTACAATCCATCATTAAAATAAAATTCGCTCAAGGCTATCTGATTTTTTTAACGTAAAATGCTTGGATAATTAGGGAGCAAACATTTTGCTAACGGAGACTGGTGACGTGAAACTGGCGGATTTTGGGGTTTCTGCTCAATTGACGGCTACTCTTGGAAAAAGACGATCATTCATTGGAACACCTTATTGGATGGCACCAGAAGTAATCATTTGAAAATATATAACATTTTTACTACGAAACATTTACTAGAATTGTTTGCTCATATTTATGATTTATTGTTTTAATGTGCAATTGAATTTAATCAAGGTGGCAGCGGTTGAGCGTAAAGGCGGCTATAATGAGCTTTGCGACGTTTGGGCCCTTGGGATAACAGCTATTGAATTAGCAGAACTCCAACCTCCCATGTTCGATCTTCATCCTATGCGAGCTCTCATCCTTATGGCTAAAACTTCCTTTAAGCCTCCGATGTTGAAAGACAAAGAAAGATGGTATTTTCAATATGATGAAATCTTTTTTATTCCTTTTATGATTTGATCTTTTTTATTCCTTTTATGATTTGATCTTTTTCTCAAGGTCTCACGTGTTCCACAATTTTGTGAAAGTTGCTCTGACTAAAAATCCAAAGAAGAGACCTACGGCCGAGCGACTTTTGCTGGTAAATTTTTAATGTTACTTATTGAATTAATATTCATAGATTGGGTATTCCGATTCCTCGAATATATTTAGAATTAAATAATGTTAAAAATGAATCAGATATTGAATGAATGTTAATGAGACTTTTTTCCAGCATCCTTTACTCAATGGGGATAACATAAATAAGAGGCAAGCTTTGGAATTGCTTCAAAAAGTTACGAATCCAAACCATAGTTTTTTCGACGAACCAGACGACGAAGGGGTAATTAAAATTGAATCATAAATAAAGGATTTGGAATATTAAATGGCTAAAGTTTTATTCTGAATATTTTAGACAGTACAAAATGTGCCTCAGAGAATTGCCTCTAGACAAACTGGCAGAGGAAATCTCCGTGCTGTTTCAGATCATCAAAGTATTTATTTTCAAACTTTTCCCTCTTTAGCCCCAAATTAATATAAATGAGTATTTAATTATTCATTCCCTTCTCCAGTGGATAGTAATTACAAGGCTCAGCTAGCAGCGGACTTGCTTCCCGATTTAGGATATTTAGATAGAAGACGTCACAGTCAACCTGATGTAAGTTTACTTAACTCCAAGATAAATATTTATCCTAGGACAGTAAATATTTTGATAAATTAGAAAAATGTTTAAGAACAATTTGATTAATTAATTTAGCAAAGCGATCTTCCGATGATGTCGTACGATTGGAACGAATCTGGTCGAGATAGAAAGTAAGGAAATTCATGTTTATTCATTTCTTCCTTTTATTTTATGAGGACTCTTACTTGTGTTTCTCCAACGGGTTTTTTTTATATTATCTCATTATTTTCTTTATGTCACAACTCACCTTGTTCACTTATAATGAACTGGTATTAGAATACAAACGAGCCATTGCCGTTCCTTCCGTCAAACACCATATGTTGTTAACTCATTAAATGTAATTCTATTTGGTATAGATATTAGTTTATGTGTTTCATTTGAGCCCTTTCCTTTTCGTTTTTTGACTAATCAAAGCCAACGCCTTTTATTAAACGATTAATCAATACTCTTTTCTCTTCCAAGTTGATTGTTCTTCACGGAGTTACACTTTTTATATACTTAAGTACTTCTAGTTAATAGTAAATAGAAGGACATAGCGTGTTTGGTGTTTCACACTGCCAGTAAATTATACCAACCTATTAAGAATAATACTCGACTCCTTTGCTAGGACTCTGCTCCAGTATATAGACGAGGAGCTAATGAACAGGTAAATTTCCTCCCCTCACGCACTCTGCTCTTAACACATTAAATCAACCATGCTTCCTCCCTAACCTTTTTTTTATTGATCCTCGCCAAATCACCTTCCTTAAGACCTTATGTATAATGTAACAGTCCACTCACTGAATGAGTCAAAACTGCATATTAACTATTTAAGCAAGCAAACACGCTAATTGTAATTATTTAGAAATTGGTCGTAAATTTAATTTTAATATGCATTTTTAATTTTTTAATTTCGGTTGATTTCGATTCTAATTGGCATGCTAGTATTTAAGCGTCAATTTCATTTTAGTAGTTAACTTGGGGCAAATGGTGTTAATGTAAATTGCAAAGCATAATTATTACGGGCGAAGGGAATTGTTAATTGTATTTCGAACGGAATGTGTTTTGGTCGAAAGGTAACTAATTGAAGAATTTACACTCTCTGTGAAAAGGTCTTGGATCTACAAGTTTAACAATGATAAATTAAATTCTTGTTTGTAATGGTGAAAAGTTGGAATTGAATGTTGAAGTTGTAAAAGAGTAATTTGCTTGAATCGATCGAGGCTTGAGCTTAAAAGAGATAAATGATATCGACTTTCTCCACGAGTTCCGAATTCCAAACTTTTTTTGCTCCCTGGCTGAATGTGTGTTGAATGTTGAAATTGTACCTTAAGCCATATTCTTTTATGTCTCGCCGCTTCTACTAATGGGAATATAACTCAAGAGAAATCACTTCTCGTTTCCAGGGGCCATGGGGAAAGGCTTCTGTCGGGTGAAGGATATTCACAACAGTACGTTTGTCCACAGTAAAGTGTCTTCCACTGTCTTTCTAATTCTTAAGAAAATGATTAATTGGATTAGTTATACTTAAACAAGATACATCAATTAATTTTTCCTTTGTGGGGAAAGTCTTATTGACCATTGATCATTTATGTTTGACAGAGCGACGCTCCCATTAGGAGATCCCATGCTTCTTTCTAGTCATGATTACCAACCGAGTCACAAAATTTCAGAGAAGAATGGAATTAACAATTTACCATCAGGTATTAGTATAATTGTCCAAACTCTCAAATTCCATCTCACATAAAACTAATTATATAGAATTGATTAAGTTTTTAAATATTAAATTGATTTTAAAATTTTACTTTTGGCTAAAAAGAATTTGGTATATTTTTTATATTAAATTTCAGTGTTGGAACGAAGAAGACATCATTCAGTATCTGGCGACGTTGAAGAGCTAGCGAGCCAACTTGAGTCCACACTCACTCGAAGTCAAGATAACTCCGTTGAGCTTCGACACGGGTCGAATGCATCTCCAAGAAGGCAGAATACGAATAGGACTCTGAGTGACAGCGCGGCTATGCTCACTGTTTCCCACGAGGCTCTTGGGAACTACTCGAGAGCTTCCTCTTCTGGGCAGCATAATGGACGGCCGGATATCACAGTGGGTCTTCCACCAGTTCCACCTCCGCGAGCACGAATGGAGAAACGAGGAAAACATGAGGATAATCAAAGTCCGCCGCGACTCACTAATGGTCTGCCACCAACACCGAAAGTCCTCATGGGCGCTTGTTTTATGAAGGTATTGAAATATACTTACTTAGAATTTGCCAAATCTGAATAAATCCTTGTCAAGAAATGGTTGTGTTTGAACGTAATGTAATAATTGAAAGTGATTCTAATAGGTGTTCAACGGATGTCCTTTAAGAATTCATTGTTCAGTTAGTTGGGTTCATCCAGAAACCCGAGATCAGCACATTTTGCTTGGAGCCGATGAAGGCATTTACACGTTCAATCTCAATGAGCTCCATGAAACCGCGATGGATCAACTTTATCCTAGAAGAACCATTTGGATGTTCGTAGTCAAAGACGTTTTGATGTCCTTATCAGGTATTTGCTTATTCATTGGTATATATAAATATTTAGACCAACAGAAATTGATTTGGTTTCAACTAATTTGACTTTTGTTTAGGAAAAACTGTTCAACTGTATAGACACGATTTAATTGGTCTTCACAATAATATAAACAATAAGCACTCATTGAAGTTTCCATTGCGGATGAGCAATAAAATTCCTGAGCGTCTCGTGCCGAGAAAGTTTGCACTCACGACTCGTGTCGTTGAGACCAAGGGATGTTCGAGATGTTGTGTGAGAAGAAATCCTTATAATGGATATCGATACCTTTGCGGAGCAGTGCCGAGTGGTGTATTTCTCATGCAGTGGTACGATCCACTCAATAAGTTCATGTTGTTGAAGGTAAAACTCAATTCAAGAAATATTTGCTTTGAGGGTTCAAGAATGATCTAATATATCATATAATTTCAATTGTTGCTATTAAAGTATAATTAAAAAATATTATTCAGCACTTCGATTTCAATCTCTCGTCTCCTTTGAAAACCTTTGAAATCATAATTTCTCCTGACGTCGAGTACCCAATGGTTTGTATTAATGTGAGAAGAGATGGAGAAACAGCTAATTTGAAGTTGGATCTGCTGAATCTCAACTCTGGAGCTAGTTGGTTCCACAGTGACGAACTCGTCGCTCCTCACGATAAATCTGGTATTCATGCAAATATTTAAAAGAGTTATTTGTTTCTCATATTGAAATGAAGAGGAATGAATTGTAATTTTATTTTTATTAGCGACTGTGATACACGCGAAAGACTACATTAAAAGTCCTGTGAATGTAACACAATTGGAAAGAGATACTCTCATGGTCTGCTATGATAGTAAGTTGACTTTAGCATTCTGTAATATTTTATCTTTTGGAATTATTTGTCCTAAATTCAACTTTTTAGAATCGTTATTATTATTGGTTATAGGATTTTGACATTTATTTCATTGTGTATTTATAGGAGTAGCAAAATTTGTGAATCTTCAAGGAAAATTAAAATCGAATAGAAAGTCTTTGCCTGAAATATCTTTCGATTACGAAATCCAATCGATCGGTAAATAAAATAGTTTTAGTCTTATATTTTTTATATTGGTCCCAAATCATAATATTCGAATTGGTATTAAATATATGATGTTTTAGTGTGTCTGACTGACAGCGTTTTAGTATTCCATAAATATGGACTTCAAGGGAAGAATTTTAGGACTGGTGAAACAACACAAGATATCACGGATAAAAGCAGAATTTTCAAACTGCTCAGTTCTGATCGGTATAATTGATATTAACATATAAATAAATAATTTTTAGAACAGAATAATTTTCACAACTAATTGTTTTTTTTTACTAATTGTAATTTTTAGAGAGGACAAATCAATTACACTTCAAAGCTGTTCTAACCCTGAAGTTCCATCGACTGTTCCCGACGAAGGTGTGAACCTCTACACTTTAGCTGGACACGAAGCAACGTATTAATAATTGACAATTAATTTAAAGGAGCTTCAAAGCCTCTGATTAAATCCAAGCCTGTGAATTACAGATATTTGAGTTGAAGGCAAGAATATGATTTTAGAGTTGATTTTTATTTATTTGTCTTCTAATCCCAATTAACTCTATTTCTTTGTTCATGTTATTATTATTCATTTTTTGTTTTTACCGAGCTTCTCCAATGTTGTTTCATTTGTTGTTTAAAGTTTAGTGTTAGTGGATTATTACTTATGTCTAACTCAACTCCTATTTCTTGTTCCACTACACTTGTTGTCTTCGAAGAGTCAACATGCCATTTTTACCTGATTAATGTTTACACTTTATTATCTACTTTATATTATTATTATTCTCTTTTTAATATGATTTATTTAATCATTTCGCTTCCGATAAAAAGCCTTAAACAAAAAACACACAATAATCTTAGGAATAGTATTTAAAAATCGTTCCGCAAGAATAGCTCATACATTCAATATATATAACTCCTATAGATATTTTACATTCATAATACGTAACTGTCTCTTGTCATTATAATGAGTTAATGTAAAAAGCGACACAACACATTAAATTCTCGGTAACAACCATGTGACTGAGGATGATATGTATTTGAGATTTCTTATTTATAACTATTATACTTTAATATTTAATAACATTTAAAACATATCTTTATAGCCTTTTAAAAAAGTCTCATGAATATTACGACGATTCAATCAATAAAAACAGTAATATTATTTACATTTTTGTCATTCACTTTATTGCTATTATCATTCTCATCATTTGTATCATGATGATGTTAAAAAGTTTTAGAACCTTTTGCATTCTTCTCATGTGTAACTTCAAGTAAAAATATTGAAGAAAATCTTCTATATAAAGTAATTCATTGCCTATAAGATTCATTCATATTTATCAATGTGAGATTATTCTAGGATATATGATAGATATCCACTTAAGGAGTTTATATGTTATATAAGGAGTATCTTTGCCGCTTCAAAGATTTGTAGGAAAGGTGGGTTGAAGGAGGCAAGGAGTCCTTCACGACTCGGTGACCATATGAGAGGAATTATTCCTTCGACGGCTTAAGGTGCAAAGAGTCGCTCACCTCTCCTGCTTTTATCCACTTTTACACAAATATATCTAAGAGAGTCTTCAGTTGAGTAATTTGAAGAAAATGGCCGTAGCTCAAGCCAAGTTCCTTGTCACTTCCCTCCCGGATGACAAGTACACCGGTTATCTCTGTGAGAAAATCGGAGAAATCGCGAATGAAGCAATTTCCTCAAGAGGTGTTTTTCTTCTCGGAGTCTCAGGTAAATATTCTTATAGTTACTTATGGCGATTTGTGTGCTATGTATTATAACAACTAAATATTTAATAAATTATGTAGAAATTATGCTTTACATGTCATAAGACCGCCGTTTCAATAAGACAAGACGGTTTTACAAATTCTCTTCAGTTTTATTGTATAATTTTTCGAATGTTTCATGACTCAAAGTATACCTTATATTTAAAGCCAAAATAAATTTTAATAAATAGATATAAATATTTGTTTAAGTATTGATTAAATTAGTTTATCTTCTTTCGGAGTTCCAAAACTTGTCTTAGAACTACTGTGTATGTCAAAAATTATTTTTTTCGTTTTTAATTATCTTTAAGGTGGATCAGTTGTGGATTTTTTAGCTGAAGGGCTTCCAAAAATCAATGCGGATTGGAAATCATGGAAAATTTTCCTTTGTGACGAACGACTCGTTCCTGACTATGACTCTGAATCAACATATGGACTTTACCAATCAAAATTACTGCCCAAGCTCTTGGGGTTTCCTGAAGAAAATTTTCTTCAAGTGGACAAAACTCTTCCGGGTAAAGAAGCCGGTCAGGACTATGAAGAGAAATTGAGGAATCTCTGGGAAAATGTTGCGGAGTCGAGTCCATCATTTGGAATGGCTGATTGTCTCATTCTCGGCGTTGGCCCTGACGGTCATACTTGCTCTTTATTCCCCGATCATCGAGCACTCAATGTTTCAGACACTTGGGTTACCTATGTGAAAGACTCGCCAAAACCGCCACCGGAACGCGTCACTCTCACATTCCCATTCATCAACAAAGCATCTCATATCTTCATTGCAGGAAAAGGAAAGCAGAAATGGGATATTCTTGAGGTATTTTTTTTACTAAATTGCTACAAATATTTTATTATCTAGCATTAATTAACTAAATTTTCTTTATTTATATAGTTTAATGAATTCTACTATAATTAGAGGATTAACATTGAATAAAGTGAACGCCATTAAAAACTTTTTTGTTTTAGAACGTCAAAAACGATGAAGATTTGCCTATTGGACGAGTTGACAATTCCGGAGGTCATCTGGAATGGATCCTCGATAGTATTTAAACGCCGTCCATATTTCATGTGTGTGAAGGGCAAATACTCACCTTATGAGCAATTGATTCCAATTCCAAGGAATCTCGTATTCCTATAAAACTCCAAAGATTACTCTTATACTATTTGGTTACGGTTATGGTTTAGGAAGGCTTAAAGTGAAGCTTTAAGCAATTGATTGCTTATCTACTTATGAAATGAAATCAAAGTAAATATTCTTGGTAAGTTTATGAAATGAATCAATAATCAATGCCTTTTTTTGTTTTTGATATTAAGTTTATAAAGGTTGAGGTGTATACCATTTTGTTAATCTAATCATAATATATTTAAATGTTAATCATTCAATTACATGTGATAATATCATGTTGTGAAACTATAAATCTATCTCAGAAAATCATCTAATTTAAAGGAATGATAAAAGATGTAAAAGATCAAGGTTGAATAAAATGCTAATTTGTACTTTTACACAGAAAAAGTAAAATAAATTGAAATGAACTTCATCATCTCAATTAGTGCCCTTTCTTTCATATAAATACATTGATTTTTAGTAAGATTTTAAGTAATTAAACTGTGTCTCAAACTTTGTCTCATTTAGCCCTTCTATAAGGCAAGTGACTATTGTTAGCTAAATTGTATTAAATAAATCCGGGAGAGAAAACGCGCTCATTTCTCACAAATTGCAAATAATTTTATCAGTTTTTCACGATAAAACTGTCAGTTTCTATCAATTGTTTTTATCTATAATCATTAACTCGATTTGTCAACATGAAGTTGAGTGATGCCGAATCCTTACTTTCAAGTAAACTTGTCGAGGAGAAGATTGTGAACCGCAACATTGATCCAACAACAGTCGAAATTGCCGACGAACTCTTCACAATTGCAAAAACGAGGAATTTTCATAAACAATATGCGAATTCATACGCCGTAAGACTCTGGACAATTAAACCAGTATTAGAGGAGAAGATCGCCGAAAATTGGTCTGAATTTCCTTTAAAAAAAATTGCTGATCTTTGTCATACTGAAAAACATTCGAGTCCAAAGAAAGGAGAGAAAGAACATCATGGTCAAAACATTGCCTTTAAAGACGATCTTGTTGTCGGTAAGATTAATTGCCATTAACATTTCATCTTAAAATATCACTTACGGATGTATTATATGAATCGTCTATTAATTATACAATATTACGTTATTGCCTATTTAGTTTTAGTTGGGACAATATTCAAGCAACAACCATTGAAGCCCTCGATTCTTCAAGAACTCGGAGAAGAGCTTAATCTCAAGTTGCTCCCCATAAGGAAGAAATTCACTTCAGAAGAAGACGTTTTGGTTTTAGAAGATGAGCATTCTCGTGTTCGCTTGCTTCCTCAACCTGACTGCGGGATCGACCTTCATGGAATGGTCAATGGAGTGATTTGTGCAGTTAAGGGAATTGCGAATAGTCTTGGCCAATTTGAAGTAACTGAGACAATTTTTCCAACACCTAAAGAACCCATTTGGCCTCAGATAAAGGCCTCCGATCGAGCTGAAATGGTTTTTATTATATCTATTTAATGAACTGTTTAATTTTATAAGTGTTTAATAAAATTTAAATTATTGACTAAGGTTTTTTAAACTTTACTCGACATGTTATATAGGTGTTCATTTCGGGTTTGCATATCGGTTTAGCGATGAGCTTTGAGTTGGAACTTGAGCTCCTAGCTGATTATTTGACTGGAATTGTTGGATGTCCTTCTGAACATGAAGAAGAACTCGTGCAAAAAACTCGTTTATTCATTCTCGGGAACAGCTTTTTGAAAGACGATGATGAATCTTCGAATAAAATTCAAAACAAAGTGGCTGTAGCTCTAAAGTTTGATAAATTTCTTGATGAAATTTGCGTAAGTTTTACTGTTCTTTTAAAGAAAAAGTTATAAATTGTTAAATTTAATTTTAATTTATAAATAAATTAATTAAATTACATTTAATTTTAATTTTGATAGATTCATTCGGAAATTAAAATGCCATTTAATTATAGAAAACAATGGAGGTGTTTCTCGTTCCCAATGAAGAAGATCCTGTTGAGCCAATGATGCCGCAAGCTCCATTTCATAGATGTATTTTACCATTGTCATCCAATAGAAAGACCTTCCACGCACTTTCGAATCCAGCCAAGCTCAAGGTGCCTTTATCACTCGATGGTAGCGGGGAAAAGATAGAAATGATTCTTAATGGCGGATGGAACGTACGGGATGCAATGAAGTATTCGAACGTCGAGTGTCCGCTTGAGATGTCAAAGAAGCTTCTTGACTGGGGCCACATTTGTCCCACAACTCCTGACACGTTGCCGCTCATTCCTGGAACCAATGATGATGTTTTTGCACTCAAAGGATCTCTTCCTCATTTATTTGTTGTGGGAAATCAAGAAGAGTTCTCAGCGACGACTTACAAAGGAACAACAATTATTTCTCTACCACAGTTCTCATCTTCGAAGACCGGAGCTATCTATACGAAGAATTCTAAAGTGGTTCCCCTTCGAATTGCATTGATTTAATTTATTAATTAATTTTATAGGTTATAAATTAATTTTACTTTGGCTTTTAGTCTAAACTTTTATATTATAATATTAAATTAATTTTCATATAATAATTTCAATCACGAATAGTTAATTAATCTTAATTCCAATATTATGGGTTACGAATCTTAAGATTTGAATTAACTAATCCTTTATCAATTGTGTTATACTGGCATTTTATTATAAATATCAGCTAAATCGAAGAAATAATGTTTAAAAATTAAAATAAGGAATAAATTTTCATTTATTATATTCAAGAAATTTTTAATCATTGAACTCTTTATTGATTTAAACACATCTTAATCTTTGTTTTTATATTATTAATATTAACTACCTCCATATAGTTGCTGTTGATTTACCCTTCTTGTCGTGACGTCTTCGGACAATTGTTCATAGTCTTCAGGTAGACCTGGAAGGTATGGGCATGCAGAAGTATACTTTCTTGTACTTAGGTCAACAGCATCATGAACATTTTCCCGGCGATAAAAGTAATTGAAATTAGACACAATGATCGGAACAGGAAGTGCTAGGAAGACAATTATAATTAATAATTTCCTTATACTTTTGTTATAAATTAACACAAATAGCTCTTTCATACCAATAGTTAAAACACCGGTTATTGCACAAAATGATCCTACGATTTTTCCTATTTAACGTAAAATAATATAGAGGTACAATGAATTGTCATTAGTTATATTAATTGTCTTCATCAAAAATACCAAAAAGCTTATGAAAAATTTACCCCAAACTCCCTTCGGAACTATATCGCCATATCCCACAGTGGTCATTGTCACCTCAAATACCAAATTGCATTTAATTAAATTAGTTTAACATGATTTACAACTTACAATTGCCCACCAAAAGGCAGCAGGCACTGACGTAATCTTTGTCCCGGGCTCTTGATATTCAGCAAAGTACACGATGGAAGAGAATAGAATCACAGCAATGAATAAGAAAAAAATGAGTAGTCCGAGTTCATGCATTGAGGCGTGAAGGGTCTTTCCAAGAATCTTCAATCCATGTGAATGTCTAGACAATTTGAAAACTCGAAAAACCCTCACGAGCCGAATGACCCGAATGAACGCAAGGTTATCCGTTTTTGAAGTTTGAGACAGGGTATTGAGCACTCCGAAATAATAAGGAAGGATGGACAGGAAGTCAATAATGTTGAGGAAATCTTTGACGAAGTCGCCCAATCTTGGACATGAAACTATGCGAATGATGATTTCTAATGTATACCAGATGACGCAAACGGTTTCTGTGAAATAGAATGGAGTGATGGTTGCGTATTTTTCTCCAAGTCCTCCATCAGTCTCAGAGCTATCATCCTAATTTACAATAGTATAAGGTTAATTAAAAATATTTAAGACGAATTTTTTAAGTTTTTTAAGTGAATCAAATTAAAGTTCCTCTTGTTGAAAAGGTATGTTTGAAAAATTGAATTAATTTAACTATTAAATGCTTACTTATCTTTAGGGTTCGGATAATTTAAGAATTAGTGCACATACTTTTTTAAAAGCGTCCATGGTCTCAACAATGAAAATAATTGTCGAAATTGTAATGACAAAGATGGACATGAGTGCAAAGATCCTGGCCTGTTTCGAACTTTCCGGGTATTCAATGAAAAGCCATATTTTCCTCAATAATAAAGTCAGAGGGACGTCTTTGATTTCTTCCTCAGGGTCAAATCCTTCATCTTCCAAATATCCTTGGATGTGCTCTTTCCCAATCTCGAAGTAACTCAACTCTTGCAAGAAGATCTGAGCTGGAACGAAAGTGGGTTTCTTTATGAAACCCCCACTTTGATAAAAGTACAAAATGGCCTCGAAACAAGTTTGGTTCCGATCGAAGTAAAATTCTCCCTGGGTTGGATCGAAGAATTTCATTCTTCGGAGCGGGTCGCCCAGGACGGTGTTGGGGAACTGATTCAGCGTTCTCAATTGAACTTGGAATTTTGCTCCAGAAATGTTGAGCGTAATGGTGTGACACATGTGATGGTCATGAGAAGTATGGGGAAGCTCTGGGGCCACGTCTACTGAATCCAAGATGGAGAATTGCTCAGTTCTGAAGAAAGCTTGTCGCAACTTAAACCGGGTTTTTCTGCTAATGAGTCGTTTCTTCTTGGTGCTTCCTTTGGCCCTGAATGGACTTTTGAAATTCCAGTGATTATATTTTCCCCATTCTTCTCGATAATCTGGAATCTTTAAAAAAAATATCATAAAAATAAATATTAATGTAATAAATGTTTATAAATATAGGATAAGTATTACATGTGTAATATAATTCAAACCTATAAAATATAGAATGATAGAATTAAAAAACTAAGTACAATTAGAGCCTCGATGAAAAAGTTTTTTATTCGATGCCACAGTTTAGCCCATTGATTATAACTGGGTAATCTGGTTGTGAATGGATTGGCAAATTTTTTCATATTCCGTTTCTTTCTCAAACTCCCTTTTCTCATTGTTGGTCGTTGTCTGGTTGCAATTAGAATTAGGATTAAAGAAGCAATGAAAATGGTGATGACAATTAAGAAAGTAGCATCTGCTGGGTTTCCTCTCACCCATTCTTTCGCTTTTTTCCATGAAGAAACTAAGCTTTCACTTTCTGCTTCTTTCATCATTAAAAAAATATTTTCACATTTAAGTGAACTATTTAGTTAATTGAGTTATTCATTAAGATTAATAATGGGAAGTGAAAATTAATCATTCTCCTGATAAAAGAGTATAAATTAGTAAATGATGATGTATGAATTGTGTTGGTTTATATAGTGAGAGATTAGGTTTGCATTCATTTTTTGAGATTCACAGTTTTACAGGGCAAAAGAAACAAAGAATAAAGCCAACCATATCATGCATTATTAGTAGATGTAACGAATTAAATCAAACAATAGTTTTTCTTCTTTGGCCAAGTCCTAAATTTAACCATAACTTAAAAATGAATCGTATAAGAAAAAAATTCCAATACAATCCACGAGCAAAGAAAGAAATTAAAATACTCAATGAACAAATGTACACAAGAAATAAGTTATTTCACATAGTTCTGATACTTATTTGCTTAATAATTATCGTTGGGGTCCTCTGGGCGAAGTTCGGAATTCCGAGAGAAACCTGGGAATTGACGAGTGAGTGGGACAAAACATTACATCAACATTACATTTGGCCCATTGGCATTGAAGAAAGAAAGGTGTTTTATGGAGATGTAAATCCCTATGATATCGAACCACCCAATCAAAGAAGACGTTATTGATTACATAGAGAAATCAGCTCTTGTTCAACCCCAAAGATCACCTTATCAAATCCATTTATTGAAATCATTGGGCTTTAATAAAGAATCTCGATCTAAATTAGTTATCCAAGAAGTTCGACGTCTTCTTAAAAATAAGGTATTTTACTGATAATTATAACAATAAGTCGAATTTGAAAATATTATAGAAGTATATTATTAAAATATAAAGGGATTTGTCAAACTGATCATAAAATCTATTAGACTCGAGGATTCTTTATAGAACTAGAAGTTGGCGACGGTGAATCTCGAGTTGGAAAGGAATTTTTGTTGGAGTGGATTACTCATTGAAGGTGAAAACGAATGCAAAAATAAAATACTGTCAAGAAATCGAACCGTATTGATTGCTTTTATTGAAATTTCAAAGAAAAATATCTCGGGAATTGTACAATCTCATCAATTTTATTCAAATTCATTTCTCTGACTAATATTCTATTAGCACACCCACGTTAAAATATAAGTAATTTGCTTAAAAATTTAATGCATAAATTTTGGTTAATTGAGTGTAATATTGTGTTATTCATGCACGAAATCTTACTATAGAAGCCAATGATTGAATGTGGATGAATCAATAAATTGAGATGCTTAAAAGTCGATACTGAAGTGAGAGATAACGAAGAAAATTCTAAAAAATGTGTTCCTCTCTCATTCATCCTTTTAGCAATACCAATGAGGATTGCAGATTACCTTAGTTTGAATTCAGCAGACGCCTTGGACATCTTAAAACCGATCCTCTTTGCACATTTCATCTTCAGGGTACTTGAGTTTTTGAACAATACACTAGAAAAAATATTATGATTTCTCATCTATTTTAATATTTGCATTTTATAAATGTTATGTACAATCTTATACGAGTTTTCCAGCATACTTGTATAAATAATTAATGTGCTTTAAATATTATTTTCTAATATGATGAAAGTGATTCTAACAATAAGGACCTCAATATATTTTTACATAAGAAACGATACAACCTGACAAAGACGGCAACGTGTTTTTCATATATTACAAAGTACATTTCGTTTCCAATTCAAGGTAATTTTTAGTTCAATTTCAACTATTGAATTATTTAATTAGATATATTTTTATGTATCTAAAATATTCAATAAATCACAATCACTTTGGTTCCCTTTTCAGGAAAACTATCTGGTGAAATATGAATCTTCATTACTCAAGAATTTATTTAAGTTTACCAAACCTATATAGTTTAAAGTAATAAAAAAAATTAATCTATTGTTAGTCTAACTTTGTTTTATTGCTAAACATTTTCATTTTCTTAATGAAATGACATAAAATTACAACCGGTATAGTGATAGCTAAGAGAAATACAGCAAAGAATAAAAAGTAAACATCAATGGCTCTTCTCTCAATCCAACTTTGATGAGAGTTGAAGGGTTTGAGACTCCAAAGGTCATCATTGCGAAGGACAAACTCCGTCCAGTAAACTGCCGTCTCAATGGGACTCATTGGTCTATCTCTAAACATTTTGCTCAAATCCATCATCTTCTTTTTGTATCTGAAATAATTGAATTAGACATGAAATCCCTTCAAGCGTTAATGTTTAAATAACACAGTATAATCATGCATATCAAAAACACATAATGTAAGGCACTCTAATACGTTCCAGATGATCTTTCACGTCATGGTTTTTTTTTGCTTATTCGCCAAATTAATCATGTATGTTTTAAGCTTGATGCTATCTAAAAGTAGTAATAATAGACCTAGGGATATAAAAGAACTCGTGCCATGATAAATAATGCAAAGGATCTCTAAATTGGTCTTACTTTGGATTATCGAGAACAGAGCGGAGTGAATTGATGAGAGTCTCTTTGTCAAGATGTTTTGCCTCTACCCGAATTCCAACTTCGTGAGCTTGAATCCGATAGGCGTTGAAATCCTGATCCGCGAACAGCGGCATGGTAATGATTGGAACGCCGTGGTAAGTCGCCTCGATGATGCTGTTCAACCCCGCGTGGCTAATGAATGCCCTCAGGTTACGGTGATCTACAAGCATTCCGAATTACTTTCAAATGGCTTCTTCGAAATTGAATTGTCCATTCGAACAGAGTTTATTATTACGAGAGTGGATTCACGCATTTGGATGGGTATGTTTAGGAGTGTAGGAGTTAAACTCACTTAGGATTTCTCTCTGTGGAAGCCATTTGGAGACTTTTAGATTCTGAGGGACATCCTTTGGAAGAGGACCCTCCCATCGCCAAATGAACTTGATTGACTCAAAGTGCCTCATCATGTCAAAGAAGAGGGTGAGGAAGTAATCAGGGATGTTGCTCATGTCGATGGTTGAACCAAACCCAATCAGTACAGCACCGTTTTTAGCTTCATCCAAATATGTTTGATAATCCTATTTCAAAATTTGCATACTTATATTCATTATAAATATCATTAATAAAAGACTAAAAGTCTTGGTACTCATATCACATTACTTTTACATTATTTCCAAGTTTTAGAAAGCGAAATAGTAGTAGGTAATCTTTAGGTTTGTGTATAAATGAAAAGCTTTAATAATGAATATATTTTGTTAGTCTTAAATAAAAAATATAATTCATATGAAATAAGCAATGGAATTAAAATTAAATAGCGGAAAGTCTATTTTATTTGGAAATACCTCATCTTTTTGAAACTTTTAAAATATATGCTAATATTTAAATTATAATTAATTTTAAAAAGATATTTTGGCATAATAAATACATAATAAATTTAAAAGAAAATTAAAATGTACTATGTTGTAAATTAACCTCAGAAAGCTCATTTGGAGGATTCCAGCAATGAAGTCCACCAATGTTGATGAAGTTTGGCGGAAGCGTCCTCGGGAAATCGAGTGAGTGGTGAGAATTGATGAAAACGAGACTTGCATTCCTTTCGAGCTCGAGGAAGGATGGGATGCTTTTCATGTTAAACGTCTCTTTCATTAACTCTTCTAGCAATGGATGGAGATGAGTATAGCGTAAGTAGGCCGTTTGGAGAGAGTAGAACATATTCTTTGCCCTGTCAATGAAGGACAACGAAGGACCCTCGAATTTCCCTGCTAGTTCTGGAATCCAGGAAATGTCTGGCGGGGCAAAGCCGAAAGTATCATAGTACCACGGGAGCATCAATGAAGAGTCTGACAAAATGTACTTGGCTCCATAATGGGCGGCCACGAGAAGACCGCAATCTCCATACACTGCATTGACCACCACAAGGTCAAATGTCTCTTTGTGGATGAGATTCTCAAGTTGAGGATCTTCTCTGCTTAGAATGACTTTACAAAATGATAAGGACACGCTATGGTAGTTATCCCATATTTCGTTTTCACGCCCTTCTTGCCGCTCTTTGAGTCGATTAACCCCATAAGACTTTGACATGAATTTAACTGTGTAAATAATCAATTACATTTAATCAATTAAAGGTCTTAATCAATTTAAAATATGACCAAATGATTCTAAAACAATTTACCTAAAGCTTCAGGAACAACATCTTTAATTCGCTCTGATCCTGGGCATTTGTAAGGGGTTTTCCCATAAGATGATAAGTAAGTAATTTCGTGCCCGCGTTCGGCCATAGAACAAACGTAGGGCCATATACTATTCTTATGACTAAAAGTTCCTCCAGCGAAAAAGAAGAGAATCTTGGCTCCTGAGACTAAACTTCCCAATTCAATTAAACAAATGAATGTTAAATGCCACAACTTCATTTTAAAGGTTTTTTGGTCCACTTGAAGGACGAGTTGTATATAAAAATAATGATGGTCCTTTTTAAAGTTCTCCAATTGAAATGAAGGAGCAAGAGCGTGTGATGAGGAGACCACTATTTGACATCTCGTGATTTCAAGAATGTTTATCTTTATTGAACTTCGTTTTGGGTGTAGCTCTCATGCGGGTAAGTAAGGATTGTTTCCATTCTAGGAACATTTCTATTACAATCCCTAATCTCCTCTGATATGAGCTGGATGTTGACCCAAGGTTTTAAAAGTTTTAAACTTGTAATATCAAAGTGATGTGATATAAGATAGCTTATATCAAAAATTTGAATTCATGCATAAAAGTTTCATTCGCATCTTTACATTTATTATTTTTAATATACAGTTTATATTAAAGTTTATGATACATTTTATAAAATTAAAAATACTTTTATCGACACTGTTGTAATATCTTACTATTCAGTATGGTAATTTATTTGATTAATCAAATTGTTCGATTAGATATATCGTTTAAAAGGTATTAAGTTCGTACACACAATTATATACACATTTTGCCTAAAACAATGCATGATCATTATTTAAGTAACAAGATTAATTGAGTAAGTACCTAAAGTGATAATTGAATAATACATATAACGCCCTCAATTTAAATAATAATCCATTCATTTCATTTTTCAATTCAAATTTCAAATAAAAGATAATAAACTTTTAAGTATTTATCTTTTCTATCATATCAGAAATATAGTAGAATTGCAAACATTTTTATTTTCCTACTGAAACCTTATTGCGAAAATTATTCTAATTTGCTATCTTTAAATAAATGAATTTTTATGTCAAATAACAATGAGCATTTTCGTTATATTGTAATAAATATTTATTAGCTTGGGTTGATTTTTAAACAATTTTTATTCATTTCTTCTTCTGCCCTTGAGGCCAGGGGAATCCTCTGTAATAAAGAAAATCCTGGACGTTGTGACAAATGTTGTATGCATTGTACATGGCAGCTTCACCAAAAATATCGCAGATTTCTCTGTTTTTTCGACCTTTTACAATATTAGAATATTATTTCCGGTAAATTATGATTTATCTTATATAATATCTAGCTAACTTTAAGTATAGTAAGTATAAACATGATTGTAGGGCATTATTTATGTTGGAAATAAAAACTTACCACTTTTTACACCTTTTTTTTTTCCCTTTTTTGACCATGATAATCACTTA
>VJMY01000054.1:0-193548 GCA_009869795.1 Neelides sp. FZ-2019 | reverse complement strand
AAAGGTCACAGACATATGTATGCATAATCCATATATGCATGCATACTAGGTAAATATACATGTATGTACAGTTTATATTTGTTGATTCTATGCAAGTTATTTATTATATACATATATAGCAATGTCCATTTTTGTATAATTTAGAATTAGAATTCGTGACACCGGCTTTTTCATCTTTAATTCACAAGAGGAAGGTGTGATTTATAATGATTATTTTAAAATGCAATATTTTGCAGAGTTTTTTTAACTAAAATATATTAAAGTACATTTTACATGTATAAATACATATTATATTTTATTCTTAACAAAACAAATCAACAATTACTTTTATTTAAATTAAATTCATCCCTAAACTTTAAACTTGACTTTTACAAAAAGGGAAATAAAAATTCTGTCATTTTTTAAGCTTCACTTTGAAAGGATTTTTAGAGTTGAAAGCTAAAAAAATTTGGAAACACGTTTGATCGTTAGTGATTTCTCCTTTTGTATTTATTGAAAGTACATATTCAGCCTCATTCATAATAAAAAAAACCCAAAATGTCAAAACAATTAAATTTTCATTGTTAATTTTCTTTTAGAAATTTCCTCAAAATATAGTAATTAATGTTTTTAAACTAGAACAATCTTGTTGATATAGGTATAACAATTAACAGTATAATATATTCAATAAATACAATATTGTAATTGCATGTAAATATTCTTTTATACTTTATTTGCCATACGATTTATATTGAATTGAGGATTTCTATCTCTATTAGATAAATAAATATTGTGTTTGAATCATTATTAGCATGTGTAAAGCTAGTAGAAATAATTAACTATCAATTATAAATGGTGAGGCACATTGAAAAAATATTTGCACTCCAGAATTTAGTCTCACGCATCAACAATATTAGTGACTGCTAAGCAAGCTGCACGTACTTGTATACTACATATGTAAAACACCGTCCGTGCGAGAGCCAACACTTGGATGATTTCCTTCTTATTAGCACGCAAAGTAAAAATTAGTCAAAAATTGGAAAGAAGATGTAGAAAAAAGCTCTGACAATTGCTTTCAAAGTAAAAGTGGAGAAATGAGAACAAGCATATTTGCATATTTGAATCGGCTCACGAAAGGCGATCAATTATTGGAACGAAGTTCCTCCAAATCCATCTGACACTTGCTTGGCTAATGTGGATCAAATTGAAGAGAGTAGAGCTCCTAACGAAACGAAACGATACAAAACTCATGCAGTTTCGTTTCGTTTCGTTTCGAAAACTTTCGAAAATAAACTCGAGAGCTCCCTATATGCAGTTTTGTTTTGAAAGTTTCGTAACTTTAACATAGCCATAGCGAAACGAAACGATACAAAACTCATGCAGTTTCGTTTCGTTTCGAAAACTTTCGAAAACAAACTCGAGAGCCATATATGCAGTTTTGTTTTGAAAGTTTCGTAACTTTAACATAGCCATAGCAAAACGAAACGATACAAAACTCATGCAGTTTCGTTTCGTTTCGTTTCGAAAACTTTCGAAAACAAACTCGAGAGCTCCCTATATGCAGTTTTGTTTCGTTTCGTTTAGGTTCGTTTTGAAAGTTTCTTAACTTTAACATAGCCATAGCGAAACGAAACGATACAAAACTCATGCAGTTTCGTTTCGTTTCGAATATCAAAGCAACTCTTTTTAAAGATTTCGTTTCGAAATGTCGCGTTTCTTTAGGAGCTCTAGAAGAGAGTGAAAATTAATAATTCAGTACGATGCTCTTGACATTAAAAAAGTTCAATTGATCTATCTTGCGTTTTGGAGTGAAACACAGGAGCTTGACTGCTCACATGCACATGCATACAAACATTCACATACAAACTGTAAACTTGCACATGAGAGGACTCTACACTGAACACAAATCTAATTTGTTGTTCCATCCCCCAGCAATTATTGTCTCTTGTTTTTTTTTTAAATTGAGCCTTGGTATACTCGAGAGAAAATATGAAAAATCCCCTAATCCCCTAAAGAAAAAGAAGATCAAGGTTAGAGTTGTGAGATGAAAAACTGAATGCTTTCTCGTACCTCAACGAGGTCGAAATTTCCCACAAATCGAAAGTTCATAAAGTCATGATTATGATTTGAATAATAAATACATCCATTAAGCAGGACTTGTTTCAAACATTGAGCCAAACGTCTTCGCATTCTCAATATTTTTTTCATCCCACCGCAACGTAGTCTCATTGAGGAACGAAGCACAGATACACACTCACCAACATACGCTACTTCCCCTTACTACTTAAATATGACTTACTCACGGACGTAAAATTTGGAGTAGAAGCCTTCAAAATGACTTCCTTGCATAAAGTGAGTAATTTTTGTTGAATGTTATACTAGCATCTAGCAATTGTAGCATCTTGTTCTTCCTTATACTGGTTGACTCTTTCGAGCACATCCATGTAAACACGTAGGGTGGTATTAAATAGTTGATTGTATGAGAAAGAGAGAAACTGGGGCTCGTGAAAACTAATGTGTTTTGAATAGGGTGGAAGGGAGAGGCGAAATTTCCTCACCTTTTTTAAAAGAGGAAGGATGAGGAGATGCACAGAGGCTGAAGAGATTCTTAATCTCCGTCCAAGAGCCAAACCTTCTTCAGTTACTCATTCACCTCTGGAGTAGAAACAAAGATCTCTCACTAAACCTCCATTATTACCCAACCTCATATTCTCAGTGGGAGTAATATGGATTTCCTTTGCTAAACACTTCCCCAAGACGCTAAAGGGCAAAAGACCAATTCACTGTCAAATTCCCCAAAAGACATGATCGTTTGCCACGAGAAGCCTCTTGCTTTTCCCAAATTTCCAATATCGTTCTAATTGAGTGGAGTAGCAGAACATTGACGTTAATTCCCTCAAGTTCTATTCCTCTTCTTGTTCCTATCCTGTCTTTATTTCTCCTCTCCACATCTTTTCTTCCATACCAAAATATCCACGTGAATTAATTCTTATTCTCTCTATTATTCTTCTCGGTTCGACAGATCGCCCAAGAGAAGAGGAAACTCCTGATTGGAAAACCAAGTGAAGCTTTGAAAAATATTGAATATTTTTTATCATTATGGTTTCTTCCTCACGGAATGATCTGTGAGAAGCCCAAATTACGCGAAAAGGCTTTATACTTTTTCAATCTACGACATGTTCTCCTACATAAAGCGAGTGCTTGGGCGATGGAGGCTCCTTGGTCTCTTGGTCCTTCTGGGGTGTTGGGCGGCCGAGGCGGGAAGCGGAGAAGAGTGCGAAGGCTCCGAGTGCTCCGAGTCGTCCAACTCCCCCTTTTTCTCCTCTGACCTCGCCTCCCTGGAGGCCTTGGCCAAGAAAAAGTCCAAATCTTGTCAAGGAGATCAGACGAAGAGTTTCAAATGCCAAAAGGCCAAGTTGTCATGGTGGCTCGTGAGCCAGCTTGAGAAAAACGAGACCCGGGTCAACGACTACGTGGATCTTGTGAAGAGAAGCTCAATGGAGTATTTAGACTTACAGCCGGAGTCTTGGCCGGAGAAACTCGTGTACAAAGCCGTGACGACGTACGGAGACGCCGTCGACGCCCTTTTATTCTTCAAGCTCAAGGAGTTCAGCAAGTCGAATGACTTGAAGTTCAAACTCCCGCATGTAGGAGAACTCACGTTGGCCCCGCGGAGTCACTCAGACGTCGAGTCAGGGCGGACGCTCTTCGACCCGGGATTCAATTTGAAAATGAAGCTGCCATTCTTCAGAGACGAGCTCAGTAAGTCACATTTTTTACATAATAAATTCCAAAGGACATTATTTTGACAAAGAGGAAATTACCAAATTTAAACAAAGGTCTCATGATTCTTATTCAGATATATGGTTAACACTTGACGCATTAAACCCATAGCTTAAGATTAGCCATCCAAACACATAAATTCATATTAATATTATAAAACCATCTTATGTTTTTGTACATTCCAAGAGCTATGTAACTTACTATGCCCTCGAAAAGAGACAATCTTAATAAAAAGATTGCCCTCCTTTAGTTGATGAAGATTTGGGTGAGGACGAGAGGAATTTTTGTTTGTTCTCCATACACACGTTGTCCAGCCTTGTTTAGCAAGAAACCCCTTTTTGGGCTCATATAGGAAATGTAAGGTTTGGAATTAGAAAAAGACTTCTCGGTGGACCTCCTCACCTTTATTTTATTTGATACATCAATTAGATCAAGTTCGCCGAGGTTGAGTTCTCTTGTGTTGCGAGGGAGGTAGTAGCCCATTGTTTATGTTCTATATATCCCCCCCTCACGAAGCGATTTACATCCTTCGTCGAATACATTATTTAATGCATTATGGCTACAGGGGCTATGCCGTAATGCGATGAGCAAAAGGATAACACCCTTGCTCCGAATCTTTTTAATATATCAATAGGGAGGATGTAGAGCAGCTCCACTTTGAAGAATAATAAAATATAGTCGGCGAGGATCTTCCTTTTGAATCTCCTCAAACCTTCACCACTGCCATGGTCAGTCGGGAGGATTCAAAAGAGTTTTAATTCTACGCCCGTAATTAACCAGACCCAAAACACGAGAGCTTTATTCCATCCTTCCGACCGAAGTTCATTTCTCGAACCAAAAGAATCTCTCACCTACATCTCTTTGGAAAAATGCACTTTTGAGGAAATTAACTCTTATATAATTTCATTTATAATTATATACTAGTCTCAAATGCAGTTTACTTTGCATCCATAAACGATTTGATACTCACTTCTTTCTAAGCTATTTGTAGTATAGTTGCTATTAAAAGGAAATTATCTAATAGCTTAACTATTGACAAATTAATCAATTTAAATGATTTTATTAAAAGTTAAAAGTAAAACAAATAAAACATAAATTATTTGATGAAAATGAAATTTGAAATTACTGATTTTCAACCACTTGCTAAATTTTTTGATAAGTATTACTTATTTTTTCATGATTAAAATATACTTTTATAATATGTATTCGAGTATTTCATTTTTAAATACATAGTAGGTAGGCAAATAATGTTTTGAATTCACAATAAATAAAGTACTAGGTGTTTATTTAGGTAGACTATGCATGAAATATATATTTAAATTGCTGAAAAACTTACCTAGTTTATAATGTTTTGTGCATTTTTAAATTCATTGTCTTCTAAGACATCATTATTTGGCCACCAAGTGTAATAAAGCACACATTTAGGTTGAAGGCTTTTTCATATCATTTGCATACTTTTTTACGATAGGTAAATACACTACAAAGATCTGCGTAGCAAACTGGCTGGTATATATCTTAACTTTTCACGTACGAATATAATTTAATATATAGAAACATAAAACCCATGTCCTTTCTTAATTATTCAGAGTTTCAATGTTTCCTTAATTCGCCTTACTATAAAACAATATAAAAAGACAATTTTCTTCGGGCCATTTCTTGAGGTAACAGCAAAAGACCAAAATTACTTCACATACATACACTCAAATTTCAAGCTTTTAATAAAAAAAGGAAAAACTTTTACCCTATATTTATAGTTGTATTATCTGACTGTTATGATTATACCATGCAAAATAGCTTTTTTTGTCAGAAACTGTTAATTAAATCCATTTATGAAAATATCCATAATTCAAGTGATTAATAATTTATTATTTCTATTGTTCATTTCCATGGTTTATTTAAGAAAAGGCTTAAACCAAATAAGATGTAACTCTTTGTCCTGTTCATTGTTAGAAGGTTGATAAACTTCTTACGACAATAGGGATTAGGAATACTCAAGAAAGCACACAGTAGTTCCAAAACAATTTCTTTGCATATAAGTATAGTGAATTGTCTTAGGAATTACTTTTGATTCGGACACTATTGCTTGAATAAACCATTGTCCTAACGTGTTAATTCCTTTACCTAACCTTGTAAACGGCCATTATGAAAGAGCGTGAATCGATTCGAGTTCAAAATACTAATTAAGAATTTCCTGGCTCCTTAAGCCTATGAACGATGATTCGTTTCGAAGTTTGGAGATGCATGTTTGTATTAGATATTTGAGATATTTGTGCAGATCGCATGTCAAGTAAGCTATTGAGAAAGACTCGAAAAAATATTGAACAAGTTGTCAAGAACCTGAGAGCAGCTTTTTGACACAAGGAAACTTGAGTATTTCCACTTTTTATGTTCGAGTCCTCTGCATCGTGAAGGGAAGCAAAGTGGAGTCAAGAGTCATTTGTATATGTTACAGCAACTCGTGCTTATTTTTTAAATGTCCATACTTAACGTCTCCTCTTGATCCTCTCATATTCGTGGATGATGGTGGACGTTAAAAGACTCAACCGCACAAGAGGGATCTGGTTCATCTACTACCGACCATCTTTTTAATCTCATTGGAATCTCGTTTTTGAACAAACTTGAGGGACATTTAAGGACGTCATAATTTCCCTAAACACACAAGGAGCTCATACAAAAAGCCATTGATTGATCATTTAACATCAATTTGGATTGAATTCATGTAATGAACAATGTACATTTATTTGCCTCGTTCGTTCACGGATTCATCTAAATTTTGAGTAAAAACCTTTTATTATTTAGTGAATACTTGATTTTCATTCCAAGTGCATTAACTTGGATTTCATTTGGAAAATGAATATATATATATATATATATTCCTCAATTTGGAAATTCGGTGCACTTTTTAGCCAAAATATTTAAATCGTCTCACGATTTAGTAAGATGTGCTAATGTATCNGCCAAAATATTTAAATCGTCTCAGGATTTAAATATTTTTGTCAAAAAGTGCACCGAATTTTCAAATTGAGGAGTATATAGTATTTATGTGTAAGTATGCATATTAAAAATAATAAGTAAATGTCATTTTTGACTTGATTACATGCGTTTTAGCACGTTAACACATAGTGATAAAACGCATGTATGTGTGTGTATGAATCGTGATCAGAGATGAAAGTGCCGTGCATTAGTAAGCAGAAAAATAATATATGCAATTTGAGCTCATGAAGAGTTTTCCTTGTCCCCTTTTCAGGAATAAAAAAATGATTGATGAAAGTTAAAAGTTTCTTGGCAAATGAAGGTTCAATTACTTCCCTTTAGAGTTTTTTCTTTTAGCAGTCATTGGAATACAAAAGTCAGAGTAAACATTCAAAAAGACCTGTTTCAAATGCAAACTGCAGATCTGCGAATTAATTTTCTTTTCTTCTTTCTGCAAGTGAAAGCACTAATTGAAAGCTTCTTCCTTCGACGCAATTTCATATTTGCTCAAAATTTAATGAGATACTTGAACTTTGTAAGTAAAATGAATGATTTTGATTTGCATTCAAGTTTTTCCATATTTATTAATTTTATGATGAATACCAATGATAGTGTTACTCCTATTAGTGAGCGAGAATAAAAAGATTCAACTGCAAGTTTTTTCATTTTAACCCAATAAGGATGCGGACTTGCATACAAAACAAGACTTTAAATCTCCATATGCCAAAATTGAAAAAAAAGAATTGCATACTGTAAAATCAAGTTAAATAAACGATGTTAGAAAATATCGAGCAACTTCATGTCCATATTACATTATTACGCTTCAGTTGAAATGAATATTGAAACACGTTCATTCCATGTACATATTAAGTGAGTTAATGGTAACGGAAGAACCAATCAAGGAAGGATTATAGTTTATTATTAGGTCACTTTTGTATATTTGAGCCTTTTGATTGCTTCTTTTGTAAATCTTCTTGAAATTTTCAATGGGATAAGTTCTTGGATTTACATAATAGTAAGTCAACATTTTTCAGTCATGCTTTGAAAATGAAAGATCAGTAAAAATTTTAAATCAAGTTTAATAAAGTTTATTAGAGAGGAAATCAAGATTTTCAAGTTAATACTCAATTCTTAAAGGTCAAATAAATGAAACACGGGTTTTAGGAATTAAAAATAAAAGCAGTTTCAATATGCAATGTTTTCTTTCCCGATCCAATAATGATCGGATGGTGAAGACAAAAAAATATTAAGATTGTATCTTGGCGTTATGAGTGTCATACAGTAGCTCAATTATGTGGATAAATGAGCAAATAAAATTTAATCCTTTAATCTCTTGCATTGATAAACTCGTCTTACAGCCTCAATACATATTTCCTTAATAGGAACAAAAGTCATCACCCCTTGAAAAAATAAAATAAAAAGCACGACAGTCTTGTACTAATTATATATTACTAAATAAGTAGGATAAGTATCCGGTATATTTAACAATTTTACAAATAAATTCACAATTTAATTCATAAAAAAGTTGTTTGACAAATGTTTTACAAATTTATGCTATCTGGGTATTTTACAATTGTGGCAACTAAATACTAACTAAACAGGCTATTGATTAGTAATGAGTAAAAAACGAAAGATTAATAATTGATAAATTGCTTATATACTACCTATGATTAGTAAGAGAAAATTTGACGTGTGAGTTTCTCATGATCATTACCTGCTGTAGCTGCATATGTGCGGTAGTGTTCGTATTATAAATTTCCTAATTGAATTTCAAATCGTATGTGAAATGATGAGACTTTGATTTATCCTATCCCCATTGGGTTTACCCTTGTCATACATAGAAGATTTCAAAGGAGAAAATACTATAGAACATGTTTGACAACTTGGAGATGAAAATCTATTACTTGTCGATTAAAAACACTCATCTCTTGCACATTGTATTATGAGCATTAAAATTCACAAGATAAGATTTTTTTACTCGGCTTCAATATGCGAATTTTTTTTATTGCTTTTATGAGCATAAATCAACTAGGAGTAGCTACTTGAGAATGAAGAGACTTGATTCAACTTACTTATTACTATCAAGAGCGCGAAACATAAAGAAAACTTGTTATTAACCTATTAAAAATTAATTGGTATTAAAACTAGTTCATTTCTCTTTGGACACGATACGTTATAGTGCTCCTCCAATAAAAAAAATATAGATATATGTTTCTCCTTATATTAAACTATATTTCGTATAAATTATATGGACTAACCAAATAAGAAATAACAATAAGAGCATTATTGGTTATTTCCTACATAGAGTAATTCATTGAAATTAAATTATAATAATAAGCAGTTTTCTCATATTGAGATTGATGCATGTGCAGGTATTAACATTAAGACAATATTTCTTCCTTTATTGCACTATGATTTACTTATAAGGTATACCTATGTATTTGCTTTTACATAGTCGTAAAATGTTTGACTCTGATCAATGAATTTTTTGTATTATTGACAGGCTTTTGCTTTTATCTCATTTAGTCCTTCTATAGTGAACAAGGAATTTTAAGTTTACCTATGTTTTCATTTGTAATACAAATTTCACTTAATTAGCATTCTTGATAACCTTAGTATGAGATACCTAACTTTTAAAAACTTGACCCGTCACGTTAAGCATTTCTTTTAGTATACGATGTATTCCATTCATGAATATTTCTAAATCAAATGATTTTTTCATTATTTAACCAAATTTAGAATTATGTAATATTAAGATCTAGTAAAGTTTTGTTTTTCACGAAGAGTCATAAAAATAACCTACCTAATCAAATGATTTCGAATTAAAGGTGTTTCTTTATAGAGAACTTGCGCGAATAAACATTTAGGTGCTACTTAAACTTATATCTTTTAGAATGAGTATTTTAAGCAATGGAACTTTTTCTTATTTTCAGAATTCGCTGTTTCGACGGGTCCAAGTTTCATAGCTGGTCTTGCAGTTGGTCTCGTCATTCTCGGGATCAAAGCGCTGTTCGGGCCGCTGATCCTTGCCCTCAAATACATGATCCTGAGCATTTTCTTCAAAGACCTCGGTCCTTTTGATTTTCTCAAAATCTTTGCTGGGCACGGGCCTGTGCACGGCCCTGGTGGCCTTCCAGGTTACGGTTGGGACGAGAGCATCATTGAGCACTACGAGCCGCATCACGGCTTTCACCCCTACGACAACGTGCTGGACAAGAGTCAATCCAACCATGGCAGCACCTACGCCTTCTTCCCCTACGACCAAAAGAATCAGCCCAGCCATCACGCCGAGATCCAAAAGCAGCCCAGCGTGGGTCGAGTGCCCTACACGGCACTTAGCTTTGACGGAGACGGGCGCGGGAAGGAGGGAAACGGACTCAACTCCTTCAACGCGCCGAGTGGTGATGGGGCGAGCGAAGGAGGGCCGACGGGCACGAGCAATAATAACATTAATGTCAAAGAGTCAGATGCTCAGTATGAACCCTCTGCTGCCCTGCAAGTCGAAGTTGAAAACTACGACCCATTTTACTCTCCGCTCCTCTCCCGGATTGACTCCATCTTCGGACATTTGGGATTCAGCGAGGAAGGATGCAAGGAGAGAGCCGTTTGCTCAATTTACAAATTCCCTGTCAAATATGCCCCTTACTCAAATCTTCTCTCTGCTCAACTCTCCAAGTAAGTGGGATTTTTTACGACCCCTCAAACTCATTGTATCAAACTCACGCCAATACTTATTCAATAATGATAAAGAGAGTGTTAAGACTTGAGAAAATACACACATACTTCCTAGGTGCATACACATATATAGGAATGCATAGGAATATGCATTGAGATTAAATGAAACATATTTGATATCCATATTTGATACTTTTAACAATAATCATATATACTTAATGCTCACCTACCTACATCAATGATAATATTTTTATTGCAATTGAATGGAATATCAAGTAGGTGCAGCTGTAAAGATAAGGTAGTCATCGACTACTTGTAAATTAAGCTGGTAATAGCGAGTAGCGAGGAGATGAACGTTCTTTGATGAGATTTCTTTTTCGACCTCACATCCTCATGCATTTAGTCCATATCCATACTAATGAGTAATATGATGAGTCTTTGAAAACTACAAATGAAAGACGCTCTTAGCCTTAATCTCAAAGAATGCCAAAGATCTTTTCCGACAAGTTATGTTAAAGAGTTCGGAATTAAGGAATTGGCTTTTCATTTGTGTGTGCTTCCACGTTTATACGTAATCCCTTCCTTTAACTTAAATCCATGCCAAAATGAGGAGAAACGAGTCGACAAGACAATTACATCTTCTGTAACAAGAACTCAAACGTGAAAACATATGATAATATTGATATACATTGCAAAAGCCACCTGTAATTATTATTACGCCTTCGGACTTCCGCGCCTAATCTTCTTGTTTTCTTTCTATCAGGACTTGCAATTTAATTATACTTAAATGGTCATCCAAGTAATCCACGTTTATCAAGCGAATCCCAACTGAGAATAATAATTCCTTTAAATTTAAGATTGAGGGGTTTTGCATTGAATTTCCTAAGTTTTTATGATTCTCTTTAGGCTTGATTCATCATGAATATTTAATAAATGGCGCTAAAAGATAATTAAGAAAATTAGTAATCAGTATGTGAGTGATTGAGCAAAATTTCGAATTTCTTAAAGATGCTTTCACTCTTTTCTTAAAAATTTTGATGGACATAAGTATATGCTTGGATGGATGTGAAGTTCATGGTGTCAAGATCAAGAGAAAATGAGTGGGTCACGTGAAAAGGAATCAAGAGGAGTGCGAAACAAACGGATTTTCTTGGGAGAAACTTCTGATCATCTCTTTTTTTACCTTTTTTATCATTCACTTTGAACGATGCACTTTATGTGTGGAAATGACCCACATTACTAATATTGAGAAAAAACTCAATTTGTCTTTCAAAACCAAGTTTCATGAATCACGAATTCCTCTTTTTCCACTTTTCATTTCATATATGTTTGAAATATTAGCAATAATCAAGGAATGTGTCAGACCTTTCTTTTTATTAAACTCTTTTTGTTTGTTTAAGAGGAAGTTTAGGTTCATTTCATTCGTAAACGTTAATGAGGCGGAATTTTTTAAACAAATATAATTATAATTAATAAAATAAATTTTATTTGACTGACTTTCAAGTAATTAACGTAAGTTTTTGTTAAAATTTTTTCTAGTTTAACCTATGGTTTTACGTTAGAAAAAGTATTTAACTAGCATTGATTAATGACCTATAAAGTAAAAAGTTGAATAGGCAAATATTACATTTATAGGTAAAACGGAAGTTTGGAGATTAATTGAACATTGGAGTGTTATGGGCTAATATAACTTCTGAACTTCCTCCTTTGTGGGTCGTGAATATTTAGGAGAATCTCATCTGGTGTTTATGATGAGATGGTTGAGAGAGCAAAAGGTGATTAAAAAGTTTCCTCCGACCCAACCTCGGACACTCTTGTATGATGCAACAGGTAGGTAGTACTAGCATGGGGAAGATGGCTAAGCGAGATGAGGTTTAAATGAAGGAATTAACGGTTTGAGCTCCGGTTCAAAACATATCACCGCAGTGTCCACCTGACCCATAAAAAGGAAAAGATCCTTTGAAAAACCCACGCCGTGACAATTAATTGAGACATCTCCCTCCGCCTCACGACTCTTCAAATGACTTAATGAACGCCCCAAGTATCTCATTTACACAACACGCAGAAGGTCGGACAAATCTCCGCCTTATCTAATGAGGAGGAGATCCAAGCGATTCTAAGAGAATTATACAAAAAGGAAACTCTAACTCTAAATTTATCGTGTCGCTCGTTATGAGACCCATCGGCTGCTTCACATACGCATAATAATGAGACAGAAAACTGGTAAAATAATTTCATAAACTCCTGTACATAGGGATTCACAGCACAGTGAGCAGTTTCCGGAATTTTAAATAACATTGTTTTTATCTCTTTATATATATACAGAGCTCCTTAGGCCTTTTGAAGAGCTTATTATTGTTATTATCATTATTATTTGCATCTCTATTTTGAAGATGAGATTTCAAAATGGGTTCCCCTGGCCTCTCATCTTCATTTCTCATACTTAATTCAAACGCCTAGAAATGTAGACTATTAAATAGGTTAATGTGAGGAAATTTTGCTTGATCCTAATTTAGTAAATAATTCATACTCTTGTATGAATTAACATTAAATTACATTAGAATTACATCTACATTCATATGTAGGTATTAAATAAAAATGTATCTAGGCACGAGTAGATAGAAATAAAGTATTATGAAAAGTTTTGTTAAAAATTGAGTTTTGAAATTACATTTATTGAGAATTCATTCATGAGTAGGTTGATGCATATAAATATGAGGTATTTGGTATAATAAATAAAAATGAAAACTTTTATTAAAAGAAAAGGAATAAGCTATATATAGATTCAAAAATGGGACCAAGTATATATATATTGTAAGTATTGAAAGATTTTTTTATTCTTAATTGAATTAAGAAAAGGAAGCTCAAATAAGTCTTTAGAAAGTAAACTTGAGCGAAGGGGAAAAGCTATAATAAGGAACTAATTGATTTGGAAGTGGTAAAAGAATTGGATTAACTTCGTATTAAAGGAGGAAATAGCATTGTATTTTATTAGTACAAGTTTCTCATTCACTTGGGCGAAAGAAGTGAAGGAATTAAGAGATGAGTCTGACCGCCTTCATAATTGAAGCGGAGTGAGTGGGCCAACCTTCACCTCATTTTTTTCTTTTTTTCGATGTTTCAGGCACCAAAGCGAGCTTAAACGTCCCGTCACCACTTCCCCGAAGATCCTTCGATATTTCAAGTACATGAAGGCTGCGAAGGATGGCCAAGGAGCACAAAACTGCATTGAACTCTACCCTAATTGCACAAATGACACCGAGAAGCTCTCGAACCTTCCTATGGTAAAACATTGTTTTTTTTAATTTCCATGACCAGGAATGGAATAATTACAAACCAAATGATAATTCGTAGTTTGAAATTAAGACCCAGTGCAATTGCATATGCACAGAAACAATTTAAATATTAATTGCTCAAGTTCTGCACATTTTTTATTTACATACATGTTGGACATTATGTTAAAACTGAAGTAAGACAATAATGCAATTTTCATTTTGTTTAAGGTCAAGACGTTCCAGCAACTGACGGAACTAATGGGAACAGGATCAGGATGAGAAGCACAATTTAATTAACTAATAAGAAAAGGATCGCATTGGACATGAAGTAGCGAACTTCACTTGCAATCATCGGCCACATTAGCTTTAATTACTTTATAACTTTAATTCTAATTGAATAGTGGATAAAAGGATGAGTGAATTGAGATTGAATGAAGAGATTTATTCTTTGAGAGACTATTTCTCATTATATATGTATGGAAAAAAGAAAAATGCTCTTAATGAGACCGACATTTATTATTCTTAAAAACAAGGAAATGAACATAATTATTAGAAATCAAAAATATATATATTTACAAGTTCTGATGTTTTGTCGTGTTTTAATTTACATGTATGATTTTTATTTGTATGTGAGGTAATCAAAAAATTGTATTATAATTGCCATTGTTAAATAGATACATAAGTATATTTATAATTATTATTTAATTACGAACTTATTTTTGATATTTACTTATATAGATAATGATATTATTAACTAATTAAATGTTTTTTGTTGATTTTAATTTTTGTTAAAGCAATATTAATGTGTTATAATTTAAGAATTTTTAAATAGGTAGCGATGATTATAACACTCAAATCTGAAAGTGACATTCGAGCATTAGAATTAACTATGAAAGGTTAAACGAAACTTATTTATACATAACAAGTATAAAAGAAAGTTCACATAGTGACGTTACGAAATACGAAAAGTATACGGATATTTTAAATTGGGTTTAAAGCAATTTATAAAATATTTTGGTTTTTGTTGCTACATGTGTAGGTATCATCCAGTAGGTCTATGAAAATTAATTTGGTTTTACATATGCCTACAGGCACAACAATATTTTGTTGATCAAATGTTATTAATTTTAGTCTCATATAACCCATAATTGTATTATTAAACTTTAAACTTATTCTTGCCAGTTTATTAAAGTGCAAGTAGACATTTTCGTTTAACTTTGCACTTGTATCAATTATTACTTTTATTAATTTAAAAGAACGTTGTTTAGTAAGATTTTAGATTAATTAATCATGTATATGGATATAACTTTTAAGCTATTAAATATTTTATAAAACTTTGGTACAAATCTAAAAATTCTGTAAAGTTCATGTTATATTCTGTCATTTTGCAAAAATTAATTATTTTACTCGCATGAATGAATAATACATTCTTGCATGAATATGCCTTGGTATTCAGATTTGTATGCTGTAATTAAAATTATGCTGATACATTTTATGTGATGCGTTGACTAGTTGGTTGAAGACATTTAGATATATTCGCAATCCATAATGAATATATAAAGATATAGTTATCTTTCTTTAGTATTTGCTTGAATAATACAAATTAACGTTTAATTAGGATCCAAATCAGTAATTAATGACAGAAATCGTAGTTCTTGATTAACACTTTAATTTGTTAAAGGATAGATTTTCCAAATTTTCATAAAATATTTACATTTAAAAATACATTTATAAAATATATTAAAATGAAGTTATTTCAAATATAATTTGATAGATTAGAAACTTGAGTATCTAATTTTCTTGATCAAAAATGGCCCATAAATAAAGATATGTAGAAAAATTTGTTATATAATTGTAGTTTGAAAAATAAATAATTATTGTAAAACAAAATTTGTCTACAGGTCAATGTTTCTTTTTATTATAAACACACATATATAAACTTTCAAAAAATTTCGCATTAACATTGAAATTAATCTTACTATTCATCAAAGGCCAAATGCAAATGTTAAAATCCCAAAGAATGAAAATGCAAGAAGGAAATTAATGTTGGGACCTTTTGGAGCGAAGTGAGAAAAACGTTTAAAGTTGATGTGCCACAACCTCAAACACAAACAAACGCACATGCATAAACATGCAACAATTGAATATCGTAAACGGGGCAAACTAAAACTAATGAATCAAATGCAATACAAGTTAGGCGGTATGAAAATTAAAATTGATCGTTTTCATATCATAGGACTAGGACGAAAAATTTTAAGAGATTTAAGGAAAGATGAACTGTTCTAACAATAAGTATCTAAATAAATGGAAGTTTTGAATTCCATATTTTATATAGGTATATTTTAGATTCCATGATTATGTTACATTTGAGCATTGATATTTTATACAAAATTATCTAAAATATATACGTATTTATTTCGAAAAATACATAATATATGACAATTAGAGGAAAAGGAAAAACGTACATACATACTTACTTATGTACAGTGTAGACCAAAATTCGATTGGAATTTTTAAAAATTCATAATTCGTAAAACAAAATTAATTTTTGTTATATGGATTTAATAGGAAATATGATAAGTAATGATTTTACAAATTATAGCCAGATATGGTTAAAGGATTAATAAATGGCAGTAACTTTTTTTTCAATGCAATGCAGTAATTTTCCTTTAACGCTCAACGCGCTCGTTCCCACATTTCTAAAATGCCTTTTTATAAGAAAAAAGAGCGTCCTTTATTAATTTTTTAACCATATAATGTATGAGTGTGTAAAATCATAATTTATAAATAATAAATTATTATATTTTCCACTAAATGTATATGACAAAAGCTAAATTCGTTCTATAGTTTATGAAATTTTAAAGATTCCAATAGAATTTTGGTCAACCCTGTATATTAATACCTGGTGATAAAAAGTGATACCTCTTCCAAAATCATTCATAGCTTTTAAACCACCCATGAGAATTTCATCAAATTTATATCAAGTACACCTTATTATGTAATTCAAACTTTGAATAACTCATTTGTCAATAATTAGTCAAATAAGAATAAGTTAATGTGTGGTTAAGTGAGCATTCTGAAAAGATTCCATTTTCCCTTCCTAATTTCATCGCGTTTGATGATTGGTCAGATTCAATTAAGCGAGAGATTTATTATGTTATGTATTTAGTCGGACTCCTAAATGATCAAAAAAGAGTTATCTTAAGAAATTAGATCTGAATTAAAAACTTTGAGCATTCATCTAGCGCGATGAATTAAGGAACGTTCTTTCAGGAGGTAAATTTTTAGGGTGCTCTCTTAACCACACATTAACTTATTCTTATTTGACTAATTATTGACAAATGAGTTATTCAAAATTTGAATTACATAATAAGGTGTACTTGATATAAATTTGATGAAATTCTCAAGGGTGGTTATGAACAATTTTGGAAGAGGTATCACTTTTTATGGACCAGGTATTATTTATGAAGTTATAGTTTTGAGTTTTGTATTCGTTATGTAAATGTATTATTTACCATTTATGCATGATGATCCTATTGATCATTATTTTATAAATATACATTTTCTATATAATTTCAAAGCTAATAATATATTCATCAGAGCATATTAAAGGACTTCACACTTTTTCTAAATAGCTTTGAGACTCACATTACAAACTTTTAAATTCCAATTAGCTCGATGAGTGCTAATAGAAAAACTGTTTTTAAAATATGTAATATTAACACTCGTCTAGTAAATTATTAGATGAGGTGACTAGGAGTAAATGACTCCAGTTCATTTTTGATCAGTTGAGATTGACGAAGCACTGCATCAAGAAGTGGGCGGAAAGAGTCATTCAATAATTCAATTCTTCACTTAATACTATGAAATCATTAAAATTTGTCTCTTTGGGTAACTTAAATCTAATTAACTTAAAACACTATTTTTTTAATATTTGACAAATGCAGGACTCAAAAGTTTCCTCAATTACAAATTGAGAACAACAATTTTCATAATTTTTCTCACACTTCAAATCTTCCTTGATGTCGGCGAGGGATTAAAAAGACAAAAGCGGTTCATTTATTTCAACTCGGCGTCTCCCATTGACATTGGTTCGTTTAATTTCTAAAGTTTCAATAATACTCTACTTTGTTCTATTCTACTTACCAGATTTCAATACGAAAGCAAAAATTAAAATGCCCCTTTCTCAATGATTACCTTTCTATTTAATAATAGAGAGAAATTCGAGTTCATTGGGTACAAGAACTACAAATGTAAAAGCTTGGCATTTCCTTCACTGCCCCGACTTAAAAGAATAATAGAAAAATATATAGGTATATTCGTTTATATTTTATAAAGAGGTATTTTAAGAAAGATGGGACAAATAAGAATGAAATGCAGAGAGGCGACAAACATCAAACCTGACATTCGGGCAGATAGCGAACGTCAATAAGAAGACAGTATTTTCGGTCAGGATCACCTTCCTTCTTTTATAGTAGAGGAACGTCTATTTCTGGTCACATTTACTTTTAAATACACGAGAACGTCCGTGTCAATAAATGAGGGCTGACCATAAAAAAATTTCATGGTGTCTCTCGGGTCAGAGAATTGTAAAAGGAAGACAGGAGACAAATGGACGGGCCAAAGGCCGCGTCTCCTCCTTGTTCCTACTTACATATTATCTCTCATTCTATATATTATCTTAACTAGGTATACATTTTATTACGCGTCCCATTGAGATTCCAGAGGGTCGGGTAATGAATTGGAGGTGAATTTCCCCATTTGCCTCTTTCCTTCCATAGATAGGATCGATATACTAATGCAATTCAACGCGCATAATAAATGTAAAAATTATATGTATCTAGTGATAGATTTTATATGGAAGTATCCGAAGTGCATAGGGCTTGTGAAGACGAATGTTTAATAAAATTGAAAATGAATTTTTATTATATTCTTCTGAATGTATCTACTGAATGTTCTATACTCTATATGAATTGTAAGGAAGTCTGAGCGTGAGTCTGTCTGTCTGTGTTTTCAGGAATGCTTTTGACACTTCCTTTAACTTTCGCTCTCCCGACGTTCAACTTAAACGGAGGGCGACTCAAAAGGTCATCAGTGGGGAATATGAGCAGTGAAGATGTTTTGCCACGAGAGTCATACGATGACCCTGCGTACTCAAGTGAACTCCGGAAGCTTTCCGAGTACTTCACCCTTCTTGATGTGAGAACTCCTTTCATTGATGAGGGACTTGAGGCCTCAATGGATGAGACTTGTGTGTTTATATAGTCAGTACATTTGATCAATGCACGGAGGCATATAGGAGAAACATGAAGGAAACGATGAGAAATTATAGCAGAAGGGGCAGGTGGACCGTTGTTTCCTGGAGTTTCCTCCTTGAGCAAACTGACCCAAGAGCTCAATTGACCCTTTCTTATTCAATATCTCTTTCACGGCCCGCCCTTGAACTTGTGAAGCCCTTGAACCTCTTCTTCCCTCCGTCTCCCTAAGGATGACGTGTGTGGATTTGAGCCCTTCAACTGGGCTGAGGCGGGGTGGCCGCCGGAGAACCGTTTCAAATCCAGGTGAGACCTTGAACGGGCGGAGAAAAAAAGAAAATATTTTCATGCTAGGAGAGTGCAATGACCCCGAGAGTTGAGCCGAGGGATCTTGGAAGTCTGAAGGAGCCCTTGAAGGGCCTCCTTTTATCTCACGCCATATGTACGAGGAGCATCTCGTAACCATGAGTGTTCCTCTCCCCTCCTAACATTCCTGTCCGTATGTCTTCTTCTTCCTCCCTTCGTCACCCAAATTTCCATACGAAGGCTCCTCATTAAAAAGATACCCTTCCAAATGGGCAAGTTCCCATTTATTTAAATCAGCCCTCCGATCCATCCAGTTACAACCCTTTGACTCTCCAACGTCATTTTAAGCCTTCATCCAAGAACTCACCTTTATTTTTCCATTATTTTCGCTCTTGATTTGAAAAATCTACTATAATAATTCATTTAACCCACCTACATTTATAATATTTTAGTTGCATATGAACGTGAAAATTTAAAATTAAATTTATTATTTACTTAAATGATTCGAAATATTAAATGCACTTGATGAATGTGATACTTAATTAAAAAACCTGAATGCATGGAAAATATTAAAATTCAAAAAATTAGTTGTCAGCATTTACAAAGTCATAATGCAATATTCAGATTGAAGAAGACGTGTGCCAACAGCGAGCCGTTTGTGAAATCTTGTCCGAGTCGGAGAAATTTTTCCCGGTGTCGGAGATTCTCCTCAAGCGGCTAACGTGAGTTTTTCCCAAGTCTCTGTTGTAATTAGAAGGTGGAATTTTGTGTAAGGGTGAACCGAGGCTCGGTCCGGCCGACTCCTTCGAACCGCTACTTTCGCTACGTCAAGGCAATGGAAGAAGGGATGATCTCCGGAGGAGAGAACTGCCCTCACCTTTTTGCCGCTTGCCCTTACTCGGCCCAAGAGAAGCTCAATATGCCCGTGCTCGCCGTCTGGTCTCAGCTCTCGAACCTTCTTCGTATCCAATTCCACGACGACGACTGACTCAGTCAAAGTCTCCTAATGCTAAATGTTCAGTTGGTCAATGCATTGTGTCTATATGCCAGATCCAGGAGTGGAGGTTGAGGGTTTGGGATCCTTCTTTTTCGCTAATTGTAGCTCTTTCCCATAATTGTGTATCATTGTCATAAACATCTGGAGTCTGTATTGTGATTACGAAATAAAATGGTCGAGGAAAGGACGAAGCCATTCATTTTCTTGCGTTCGAATTGATTCTCCGAAGGGTGAAGTTCATTAAAAATCCATCTCAACCACCGCGTGAGGATCTCTGGAAGGGAAGAGTGGAAGCGGAGCCAAGGATTGTATGTAAAGGTGTGCGAGGAAGGCTCCTTAGTCATTAGACCACCTTCCCGAACGACGCAGTTGAAAGTCTCGTTGGATTCGTAAACAGAGACACGAGTTTCCTGGTCAAGGAAGAGATGGGGATGAGATGAGGGACACACGAGAGTGGAATGTAGGTTGGGGACGATGAGAGAACCTGTCATCTAATCTACATTTCCCCATTACTCTCCACTATGAACTCGCTTGGAGTGAATGCATACTAATCTCGAGATGCGAAGGATGAGAACCAATGAGTGAGCTGTTTGGGTCGAAACGACGAAAAGGAGTCATTTTTATTATATTTTAACTTTTGAATCTGTGTTACAAAGATCCGCTTTGGCAACGAATAAAATTCATAATAAAATATGGAAACTACGTGAGTATATAAATGTTGGATAAATATATATGTAGTAGGTAGAATATGTAGTAATATATGTGTATTATTGATAGTAAATTCATATTTCTTTGTTATTCACATTTTACGTATGTTTATTAAATATACCTTTATTAAAAATAATGGGAAATCTTCTTAAATGAAAGTTATTTCTCATTTCTTGTATAAATCGTATATAAATATATAAATCTTGTTGTATTCAACGTAGTATACAAAAATGTACTGATGTGCAAATTAAACGGCAAGTACTACGTCTGCGGAAGCTCAAGGAGAATTTGATGAAAAGAGAAAAAAACCGATTAGGCCGAATTGAAAACGAATTGAATCCTTTTTGGCCGTCAAAAAAGGACTTGTGTGTGGTGGATGAGGCTTTGATTTTAAAAAAAGTAAAACTAAATTTCCCTTCGTCTTTCTCAACCAAAAATCCGCGTCTGATCGGGGAATAAAAAATCCAATCGAGTTAACTAACCATATAAATAAATTTGGAGTTGGGGTCGGCGAAGGGCTTGTAGGGAATGTGGTTGTGGAAGGGTGTTAAGAGACTGGTTGGCTCTCTGGAGATGTGTTGTGGTAGGGCTCCTCTCCCAGTGGTGGTAACGTGAGGCATGATGATGATGATTCCTACAATAAACTATCGGCTCCTCGCCGGTTGAAACAAGGAGTTCAGTCTTCCTAAGCATCACGAGTGATTGTCGCCTTGAGAAGAGACGAGCGTGGTCTTCCTCTGTGTTCTCCTCGAGAGGGAAAAAACCTGGAGCCCCGGTATAGACACTCTCACACACCTTCACCCCCTTCCAGGACGAGTTGTAAATGAGGAGCGGAATGGGAGAGGAATTCCAGGCCGTGATCCCAGACGTATTCTACCCTGAGGAAATAAAGAATGAAAATTAGTATGTATAGAGCCAACATATATTCTGTGCATATCTAAGGATCTGAACCAGGATCCCTCCCTGATTTAGAAAAAAGAGGAAGGTTTGGAGGCAGCCATATAAACCTCCATGGAGAGTCTCAAGACGTGGTTGGAGGACTGGAGGGAGATCACGTACTGCGTGTACGGATGAATTCCACCTCATTCATATTCAAGGGCCGGGAATTGGGTCAGTGGCCTAAGTGACTCCCAAGTCCCGGACCGTTATCTGGCGGGCCAATTAGACATGGGGGAAAGGCGAGTCATCCTTTGATCCGCATCACTCTCTCCCTTCCTCGTTCCTCGGACCGTTAGGCCAAGGAATCATTCACCCCGGGAAGTGATCACGTACTGCGTGTACGGATGAATTCCACCTCATTCATATTCAAGGGCCGGGAATTGGGTCAGTGGCCTAAGTGACTCCCAAGTCCCGGACCGTTATCTTGCGGGCCAATTAGACATGGGGGAAAGGCGAGTCATCCTTTGATCCGCATCACTCTCTCCCTTCCTCGTTCCTCGGACCGTTAGGCCAAGGAATCATTCACCCCGGGAAGTGGGCGGGAGGTTCGGAGAAGAAGCAGCGAGAGTGAGGAAGGATCAGCTGGCGAGCCAGAGAGTAGGTTAGTCTCTGGCTCGGGGCATTGGAATAAAAGTGCATCGGCCTTTAACGGTGACTCGAGGCCAATGTCTGACCACCTAATATTAATCTCGGGGTGAAGACTCACGCAGGTGGGGACTCACTCTCATTTACTTACATTCCCCTTCCTTCCGTCATCCCATCACCAGAGCCCCTGAACATCTCCCTAACTCACCCAGTCTCCCAACCGTCGGCGTTCATGTAATGAGACTCGAGCATAAAAATATTACATCCACACACACACAGGACAAGGAATACTGTAAAAAAGTTCAAGAGACCCATCATTTCCATCTATCATTTTTTCCTGAGAAGCAAAAAACCTGAATACTCAATGAGTATCCGGGGAGGATGAAGATGTAGTGCGAAGAAATCAAAAATGAGATTTTTATATTTTTCCTCCATTTTCTCCTTTAGAGAAAAGGGGCCCGCACGTGGGAGGAACAGGAGACGCTCTTGTCGTCAAAGGATGACGAGCGAGAGGCATGATAATAATGCCACTGGGACCTTCGAGACGAGCCAGGCACAACATGAAATCCATTCACCCGTTTTTTCTCCCCCTCACGTTTTTCCTAACTTTAGTTTACATTCGCAAAAAAGTGAAGAGGAGGAAACTCTCCGAGATAAAAATTTCATTTTGACGAGAAACTCGAGAACTCCGAACGAGGGTCGCACAATGAACAAATATATGACTATTTTTTCAACATCCCGCCTGGAGAGCGGAAAGGGTTCACATTTTTCTCATCTGCATAATGGCATGGAAGCCGACGAGGCATGTGAGAAAGCTCTCCGAGATTCGGTCCATGAGTCCAACCCGACGGAAATCCTCCCCGAAGCCACTTGATTCAATAACGTGGAATTTAATTTTTTATTTCCCCACTCAAGAATGGCTTTGAAGGACCTCAAGGTTAGGATTTAAGGTTCTTTTACGCCTTCTAAACATCTTCGCGGCGGCCGAAGCCCAATTTCTTATGGTCAATATAAATAAGGCGTATTATGTAGTAAAGTTGTGATGTATAAAAAGGAAAAGGCCTGGTTGGACTGCAACGATGGCGATTGTGTTGTTCTTATTATTGTTATCGAGGCCCTTGTTGTGACAAGGGGCAATTTGACTTGACATTGAATGTGCAAGATCCATATAAGATGCTGAGACATGAGTGTGTTCCTTCAATATACCTTTTCGGACACGTAGACCTCCCTCACCTTTCCCTCGTCTCCAAGAGCGGATTGGTCAAAAACATGATTCCACTCTAATTTTAGGTATAATGTTCGGTTGGTCACCTGGGCTAGCTAAGTTCGTTGGAGCCATTTATTAATTAACAAGAGAGGAATCGTCATTAACCCGCACGATTTCGTACAACCACTCGAAGGGCGACTCTGATTTATGACTCTGCAGGTCAATCCAGAAAATTATTCAACTCTCAATGCGAGGAGAATGTATAAATATTCATTTGAAAGCCGGAATTGAGAATATCATTGTAAAACACAGTGGAAATTGCGGCTCGATCATGAGACAAATGAGATTTATATTGCATAAATGAAAAATGCAATCTTTAGGAGAATTATTCACCCCTTGTTACACACGCTAGTGAGACATAAACAAGTACAATGTCATTTTCTCTCTCCTTTACGCTCCTTTCATTCACTCCTACTTCACTTCCATGTATAAACTGCCAAGAATCAAGTAGAGTCCTTATAAAAGTCATTTCTGTAAACGTGTTCAATCCACAAGCAAACATAAGTAGTCATGTGTGTATGTGCACAAGACGATCTGCCGAGATGTCTATGAAGGTTTGAACATATGGAGTCAAGCTCATATTGCACATCCTTTTATAATTAAAAAGAAGAGAGACGACAACACGAGTCTCGAGGAGAAGGACCGAGTTGAATTATTCAAGACGAGGATGAGAATGGAATGACAATTTAATTTTTGCCTCGTAAACCCACATAACTACGCACCTCCAAACGTGAGAAATTAATTAGAAAGAGGGAAAAGAGAGTTAATTGGAATTTTATATAAACGACCCCGCGGTCATTCAGATCCAAATGTAAAAATAGGAAGTTGAGGAGGGAGGAGTAACCCGGAAGAACTTCCTTGCAGATTCCCAACTAGTGTTTGGGATGTGAGGGACGTAGACATCTCCCTGTCAAAGCCCTGTCTCGCATACACACACACACACACATACACACAACATATCCATGCATGGAGGGTATAAGTAGGAAAGCTATTCTTGCGAAAGAGAAACCTCTTGAACCTCTCTGCGAAGGTGAGAGTGAAGTTCTGTGTTGCATGTGTGAATCCCTCCACACACACACCTGATGAAAGTGAGTAAATGAGGGCAGGGCATTTGGCGGTGAAACTCTGGAGGAGTAAAAAAAGAACTGGAGGGAGAAGAAAGTGAAAAAGAGCCCGAGGACGTGGGGATTAAGAAGTTTCTCCCAAGTGTGTGGAACTAATATTAGTAATGAGAAAGTGTGGCGTACGTGAAGGGTCGTGTGGCGGGAGTCCATGGGTCGCCGTGGAGGCTGGGGCTAGTAGAGACCCGTCGGGTCCAGCTTCTTGGGCTTGTCCATCCTGTTGGGAGGAGGCTCAGTAGAGTCCGGTGGGGTCGAGAGTCTTGGGGTCCATGGCGTGGGTTGGAGAGGCAAGTGGACGAGCCGAGGTTTGACGGAAAACTGAAGTCGGGAGAGTAAAAGCGTCTTACTTTTAGTTTTCTCCGTGGAGTGGTCAGATGTTTGGTGAGACCCCCATGGGTAGGTAGCGGCGAGGATCCCCTCGAATGGAGCCACCCAACAGGCTCGCCAACACCTTCCACTCTCCTCCTAAGGTCGTGGTTGGGCTCTCCCCGGAAGTGAATAGGTCCCTGGGTCCACCCTGACCTCAGCAACCTGACCCCTTGGCCGAGAGGGGTCTCGGGCGTGTTCCGACCCTTGCTAATGCCCCCACTTTCTACCCCGGAGCTTTCCCTCTCCGTCCCAGGGGGAGTCGGAACAGTTATGTCCTTATCTCCTCCTCAGATCAGGGAAGAACTGGGAAGGTCGGAATGGGAAGGGAGGGCTCGGCCATTGACCTCTTCCTTACGGTACCTCTCGAGGGATCCCCGGTTTCCTTCCCGGTGAGCCTATGCTGGGTGGGCAGAGTGGGGGAGTTTTGTAGAGGTACAGCTAGTCCACTCTCTCCACCGCACCGTTGGAACTGAAAGTTGTCCAGAGTAACGTTACTCTCTCCCCCACTTCCGGAGCCAGGAGAGGTCAGGGGGCGAGGCGAGTGTCAACAGAGGAGGAAACTTCTCCAACCCGTCGGGGTGCAAAAACCTGAAGAGGACAACTCACACCTCCTCACCCATCACGGCTCGTTTGGAGTGTAATCGAGAGACTGATTTACTAGCCAAATCATCACGATCACTTCACCTTCTCCATCACGTTTCCCTCCGAGACTCTCCAATAGTTCCCCTTCATCGAGAGGGAAGGAAGTCGACTCCAGGAGTCATTCACATTCGACCCATATTTTCATAATATCCTCATAAGTCAAGACCATCCCACCAGCCCCAACAACATTCTCCTATGCATATTCATATTTACTATTCACCAGGATGAACCCTACTCAAGGAGGCAGACGACTCAACTCCAGCCTATGCTTTTTTATTCATAATGTTTGTTCAAGTTTTTCCACTTCCTCCTTCGCCCCATTCACTTCCACACCTCGCCGCAGAAGACTCTGCTAAGGGCCAGGATCGGCGTCCCTGCAAGGACCAACATTGAGCAACACTTGGAACAATTTACATATGTATCCTTCTCTTACCTGTCGCATTGAGTGGGAAATCCCCAGCACTCCCCGCAATCTAAAATACCCAAATCACATCCACGTTAGCCCAAGCTCATGCGAATCCAAAGGACTCTTTTTAATCGTGTTTTAAGAGAAAAAGGAACGTACGTCGAAGTGTGTGTACTTCAGCGGCTCCTTGCTATCCGTGGAATGCTAAAATACCAAATGAGCAGGATGAGCACTTTACAAGTATTTTTACCCTCTAAGGTTCTACAGGGGTGAGTCTGATGTGAAGCGCGTACCTTGTCGAGGCCACTGGATTCAATGAGGAATGCCACTGGGAACTGATGACCTCTTTGGGTTCTCGTGGAGGGAGCATTGTTGCATTGGAGCAAGTCCTCACCATCTCCAGTGCCTACAGCAGGACATAACCAGTCTCAATAATTAATAAATGGTTTCCGCCGGGAAAGAGTCTCAGACTCACTCTTGATGAAATTGAAATCCTCTCGCCGCACAGTGCTGATCTCAATCATGTCCCCGAGCAACTCGCCTGCTGATTGCACCTTGGAGGCGAAGCTGGCCTGCCGGGCCGGCCCATTGTCAATCGCCGCCTAAGATCAGACCTTTAGGACCAAATCCTCTCTTCCGCCGACTCACAGTCTTTCACACTCACCGTGTATGGACCAAGAGCAACGCAAGCGTGCCCAGTGAGAGTCGCAATCGTGAACAAGTGAGGATTCACCTCTCCCCTGGCCAACTCCTTGATCTAAAATACACACAGCTCAGTAACATTATGCTTAAACTCCACCACTTTTCATATTGAAAATATAATATATATGTGCCTATAATTACTATATATTTATTTGTATATAGCTAATAAATACATATTATTTCCCACATGCATTTATTATAGCTAGTGTAAAATAATATTAAATTACCTAAGTACTTTTGTTTTGAAAACATAATAAAGCAAAATGAACATTTTTATCACAAAATATATTTTAGAATGATTGTTGAAAAGACTAATTATTTAGTAATTATGTTATCATTGACTATTCTGCTATAGCTTTTTGGTCTGATGGTCTTCATAAAATTAAACATGTCTTCCCAGTGACTATTACTTATAAATAAATATAAGTGAAGTGTCTATTTAGACACTCTTATTGGACAACATAAATATGAATGAGCATAAAGACGAAGTGAATAGGAAGAGAATGATTAACGAGAGGCTTGAAATATGTACAAAAAACATGAGAGATTCCGTTATGAAGTGAGGGTGGATGGGGTCAACGAAATGGTAAATATTGGTAAAGCAAGAAGGGGTGATTCATCTTTAGCATTGTCTAGCTACAATCAATTAACCAAGGAACGCAAATTTTTTTTATCCCATCCCTTAAATATTTACAGGACGACGACATAAATTTCTGCTTTATGCGAGACAACTCAATATTAACTATGGTCATGTGCTATTTTTAATTTAATAAACTACAAATTTGCACAATATCAATGACCATCTTGCAAGCTAAAGTTCAAAAGTTAAAATGCGTGCGGAAGTCAAATTAATTTCGTTGATGTAATGTACCATGCATCAGTCATAAGATGCCGACAATGCAAAGGTTCAATCTTTTAATATTGTAAATTATGTGCAAATACATATGAAAATAAAACATACCTTGCAAAGCACATCGGCCATCACCATACGGCCCTCAGCATCAGTGTTCCCAATACGAATGCGCAGTCCAGCACGACTACATCATTCAAAAACAAGTAAACGTGTTAAAACATTGAATAATTGCTTTAACTGACACTCAGTTTTAAACTCAAGCACGAATTAATTAATTAATTGGCCAGAAAGCAAGCATTCTGGAAAACTAAATGTAAGTATGTAGAGTAGAACTTGATACACCACAGATTATTATTTATTGTTCACTCGAATGGCCAATTAAAAACTTGTTAGGTTATTGAACAATTTATAATCGATTTAAGAAAAATGTAACATGAAACGTCAAGACAAACCTCTTGATGATCTCATCAGACACGTAGCAGTTTTCTCCCACACTGTTCCTTGCCACTGCCATCGCACCAATGGCTTTTACTCCTTTGGGACGAAGCAAATTGAGCACTTGGAAGAATCCAGCGACAGCCGCAGCTCCACATTTGTCTCTTGACATTCCAGCCTAAAACATTTTAATATGTTTAAGCATGACATCCCAAATAAGCAATAAAATAACTGGAAGTAAAACTTGCCATAACTCCTCCAGCTTTAATGTCAGCACCACCCGTATCGTAAGTGATCCCTAAATAGCAAGTAGTTTTCATTAAGAATTGATCAAATTAATGGCAAATACATATGAGGTTACAATTCAGGATATAATTTAAAGTGAATACCCTTTCCAACAGGCATGAGTGTCTTCGTAATTGGCCCTTCCCCTTCATAACGAAGAAAGATAATTCGTCCAGCATGACGCGGGATGACTATAACGAATAATTATTAGAAGATACAAATCTAGATACTATATATGTGTCTGTTTACATTTTCAGTCCATTATAAATTATAATTAATAACTACGTTAAGTTTTTAAAAAAATCAATTAGATATATGAGAAATAATTATTTATTTGAAAATATGTAGGTACCACTAGCAGCACGATTGACAGCAGCAAAGAGTGGATATTCCTTCTCAAAGACTTCTGGGTTATCAATTGTTTCAACTTTCACGCTTGAGTTTGCAAAGAGAGTATCAACGTACTCGTGGACCATTGGAGGCGCCATTCTTTCAGGATCTCCTCCGCCAATATCTCTCGCGACAAAGCTAAAAAATGATAAAAGCCGTTCATCAGTCATTATCATTATGAAAATCATCATTAAAGTTTAGAAAATGGTCAAAATTGCCCTACCGGCCGCTTTCAAGAGCCGTAGCCAAACGAATGATTTTGTTCATTTCCTTCTCATCTTCGCCGTATATTCCCAATTCGTTGACTTTCGTCATCTTTTTCGCCTCGTCCTCTCGATATTGAAGTGGCTGTTAACAGATATGAAGATATTTGAGTATCGGCCAGAATAAACAATTGAAAAATTGTCTATGATAAGAAACGAACCACATAAAGAGCTTCCAATGCTCCGAGGATTGAGACAAGAGTCGCATTGGGAAACTTGTCACCAACCACAGCAAGCATTGGTTTCTTGGATCCAGCTGAAATCGCGCTGGAAAATAAAATGATAATTTGAACTTGTGTATTTCGATGATATTATACCTATTTTGTTATTGACCATTTAAAATGCATGCTAAATGTTAATAATAAATTTGATAGGAATTTTGAATTACCGTTTGATTCCCATTACTGCAGCGTCAGAGTATCTTCGGACATCATCGAATTCTCGATCAAGAGCGCCAGTTGGAGAAAACACAAGACGTTGAGTCGGACCATCAACTGGAATAACACATCCAGATTTTTCAATGCTCTTGTCGACCTGTTAAGTTGATTAAAATTAACATTTTATATATATTATAGCTACATAATTTTATGTTCATTCAAGAAAAATAAATAGGATTTATATATTCTATCAATTCAAACTTTTTCTTAATAAAATAAAAACGATGGAGTCTCTTACAGCAAGTTGTCGTTGAAGAGCCGTTGAAAAAGCTTGATAGCTTCCCTTTAAGGTCGATACGTTTGGAGCAACAAGAACCACACTGGAATTAATTTCAATCAATAATTAGCGTCAGTAAGAAATAGTAAAAATAAATATATTAATTAACAAAATTCGAAACAAAATTATTACTAAATACCTGTCATAGTTGGCGTTTTCAAGAGTTCCAGAAAACTCTATTGGACATGGAAAGCTAATTTTGAGAAAAGACAATTAAATTATTTCACTGAAGTAAAGGTGTAAAGAGATAATTCCTAAAAAATGATTTATTAAAATTGATAATTAATGTTTTATTACCGTCCCCATTTTGGAGAAGCCATCGCAGCTGAATTTGAATTGAAGCTTCTTATCTGACCAAGAGGAAAAGAATGAACTGACCACTTATTTCCAAGTAGTCTCACCCGATAAAGACTGATAAGCCTAATAATTTAAAGCAAACGAGAAGTTCAATTGATATTTCAATTGATATAAGTTCATTTAATCTTCAATTGCAGTTATATAAAACCCAGCCCTGTTTGCTTCCACATATAATATATGTAATTCGAGAAGATTGAGTTGAATTTGATAAATCTCAAAAGTGAGTGTAAGTATTTGAACTTCATAGCTATCTTAAAGGGTAAAGGGCATTCAAATACACACACAAAAGTGACAAAATATCATGTGTTGAATCTAATAGATCTATCTATATTATTCTTTTGGCTCTTATGATTAATAAAAATGTTATAAATTGCTATTTAGTCTTATTTAAATATTACCTAATGAGTACCTACAACTCATATTTATGTATCACTTGTAGAGACTTGAATTTTTTCTAATATCATTATACAGAATAGTAGAAAACAAAAAAAAATACGACGTTTTTTGTTAAAGTTACATGATTAAATTATACAGCTACTAATAATTGTATTATTTTAAATGACAAATAACAAAATTTATAAAGCTAGGTATAATAAATAATTTTTAGTTTGTCTAATTAAATGTCAACATTTAGAAACTAACCGGAATGTGGGGTCATGTCAAACTGTCAAACCGTATGCTAGTGCGTACCATTATTACAAATATAAATTACACATTCCACGTGGAATAAACCTTAAGAAATCAAATTATAAAATGAGACGAATTAGAAATAATAAATTATATGAACAATCAAAAAGTCGAAATCAATGAAACATGTTAATTACAAGTGTCATAGATAATGTATGACCTTACAATTAATTTGTGAGATTTGGCCAAGTGAGTGGCTTGGGAGAGAAACCTTGAAGTGTCCTCTCTGTGAACTTTTCCTGTCTGAAGAATCTTTATAAAGCTGGATGACCGGATGGAGGTATGTAGTGCAATTAATGACGGAAACGCATGTTACAAATTGTACGATGACATATCAAGACAAAACAATTAACTTTTTAGCAAGAGTATATTGAAAATGATGAGACATGCACATGATGAAAACTTACAATTCAAGTTTAAATTATTCAATAGCAGCAATTGTCATTACCTATTATTAACAACATGCTGTTTTTAAGCTAAAGGAGATTTAGCAAAATTAGCAATTCGTATATGATATACTGTCACAGTAACAAAGAGTTTTGATTAAAAAATATTTTGCCAATCCTGGACCTCACTGGACCTGTCATTTGATTGGGAATTCTGAGATGGCGCGTTGAAGTTCAAAATGGACTAGCATTTAAACTTACTGCATTTGTGAAGAAGTCGGCCGTAAGAGATCTGAAGAGAGTTTTTGTACAAAACTCTCAATTTGTGAAAATCTTGTTTAAATCTTGGATCCAATGTGTGCGTAATATTCGTCGTTAAAATTCTAATCAACAGTATAATCATAACTTGAATCTTTCATACTAGAGTGCTATCTGTCCTCTGTGGCATATTATTTTAAGAGACCAATTGCGCCGATTTGACTCGATTGGCAAATAGAGAAATTCATCCTCAAGACTAGAACTTGGTGAGGGTCGCATACTCAAAATTGAAATCTCATTTTTGCGTGACAATTCTTTCTATAATTATTAATTAATCTAAGAAAGCATATAACTAAGGCTAATTGTCTTTATAAGTCACATTCAATAATCATTAGGTACAAATGGATTACGAATCTTCCATTCCAATTGACATTATTTATATTTCCTCGTATTCACAATTGCTTTCTTATTTCATTATTAAATTCAAACCCTTAATGTTATATTTATTTAATAATAATTTAGTTTTTTTATGCCTCATGTAATCAACTTATTTTGTTTGTTAAATTCATATCATAATGATGTCTTAATTTCAGCCAAAATGTCAAATTTCTTATTTGAGGGAGACTTCTACAGAAAACCTGGGCAACGACTTGGCGGAGTTTCAAAGACTGGAACTAAGGATGACGTGTTAAGGAGAGCTCATGCGGAAAGACGTCGTCGTGAAGTGAGATTCAATTTATAAAATCATCTCAAACATTCAATTATAATTTTAGCATTGAATATGTTTTTTAACAATTAACTTATGTATTGCAATTTCAGAATGAACGGCTGCACGCGAAGTCAGTGCTAGTAATCCAATCAGCTGTTCGCAGCTTCCTAAGTCGCTGTCAAACCAAAAGGGCTCTCAGACTCGAATTCGACTCATTCAAAGACAAAGAGGGAACTTCTCAGGACGAAGGGTCGTTTGAGAGGCAATTTTCTCTCTTGAGCTTCTTTTATCGCCAAGAGGTTGACCTTGCTCGTCTTCACCATCTGTCAACCCTTGTGAATAAAAATAAACTCTACCTGATCAATCGAGCCAAAGTGGATTCAGTCTGGGTGCTCCGAATCATCAGAATCCTTAGAGTCTGTGTCAAGAAGCTGAATGCGTCTAAAGCAAATCAAACTATTTACTTGCGCTTAATAGAGGTCAGATAACATCTAGCTAATCACTGAATTTCCTATTTTACTGAATTATTTTAATTAAACTTCCTCGACAGATGCTGACGGAAGACGCGAGTTTTACCGACGAGGGCCAAATTATCATGTGCAAGCTCTGGCTGGACATCATCGTCGGTTTGAATTTCTTTGGCGAGATGAGGAAGTTGATCGAATCCAAAATCCCAGAGCCAAACACACCGACTCCTCAGACACGGAACTTTGCTGCTCAGCCGCTGCTCATTCTCCTCACTCGCCCATTTTACGTCTACAGCGGTCTCAAAAACAGATCTGATTTCACGTTCAAAGTTGGACGAGTGGAAATCAAGAGCGGCGAGAAGGGAACGAAATTGATGCTTTCCAAGTTCACAGATGTCTTCTCCAAGGGAATCATTCCTCTCGAGCATGACGACCGGCACAAGAAGAACTCCAACGTTTCCTCCTATCTCATCTTTCCATACCTTTTGCGAATCTTTCCTTGGGCCGACCTCATGACAGTTGTAGAGGAAAGAGTTCTCAAAACTGAGGAGCAGACGCGGAATCTCCTCTTTTACACACTTGCTCTTTACAATCCGCATTTCGAGTGGACGAGTGTCAGCGTGCTTGGGGACTTTGTCAGGGCAATAGTCAGACTCATAAAATCGATCGAGTGCCGGTGAGTTTCAATGAATTACTATTTTTACTATTTATAAATTAATCATTTTTATATTATTAATTAACTTGTATTTCAAAGTTGGATTTTAAGGAAAATAATTTTTTTCATTTAAGGTATGAGCCGTTTTATAATGCATGCGCACCTGGGGAACTTGAATATGAAGAATCCGAAGATGAAGATATGGAAGCATCCAACGAAATCATTCTTAAGCTTAAAGAATCTAAAATCGTATGTTTGATTACATAATTCTAGTTAAACTTACAAATCATTCAATGTAATATTGTTGTATTTTCAAAGTTCATAACCCTTGGACAAGGGAAAATATAATGTATTAATAAAAATATGTGTATACATATAATAAATATTAGCACAATTAGTATGAATATATTATTTCACTATTTCTCAGATCTTCAACTTGCTGAAGACGGTTATTAATGTGATTCCATTGACCACGTGGGTAGAAAATCAGTTTGGGAATGAATGGGAAAATTTTCTCAATTTTGTTGGGTCTCTCATTCGACTCGATCCCCGACTTGCCTCCATCCATTTCAAGTTTCTTTCCAGACTTTCGTTTGACAAAAAATTTCTTCGGGCTCTTTTTGTAAGTATTAAGTCTTATTATAATATACTATAAGTTGTTATAATAAATATGTTTTTTTGTTAAGTAGTTTCATTATTTTGATTTATCTTTTTAATGCTGTTTCAGGATAAGCTGATACAAGAGCGACTCACGAATAAAGGCCATGAAGGAATTTTGGTTTTTGCTTGGCTCTTTAATCACTTGATGTCTACGTTGCATGACGCTGAGTTTTTCCAAGAAATTCCTCTCTCCAACTCCGAATTGTCAGATTTCACTGCCATTATGCGCTCCATTTATGTGGATTTGATTTTGAACGACAAGGAAGATGAGCTCAATTTTGAAACCATTGATCTCATTAAGGTGAGGTTTTTCAAAAAGGCTTGAACAAGCTAGAATTTCAAATTCAACTTATAATGATTAATAATTTACTATTCCATATTATGTATTTATACTTAATTTCTTTTAAAAGGTTTTGTCGTTAACGCTGAATTCTATTTATGAGCGAAATACCAGGATGATGGTTTACCCTGAAGAATTATTTGTGTCCAAGAGCTTTTCACTGTGCTTTCCGTTTGATACTCATTCGTTTTTGTTTCAAGATTTCGGTCCATTGCCACCAACGCAGAAGTTCTCTCCAATGGAACTGAAGCTCATTAAGGTGTTGAGAGAATGCCCATTTGTTCTCAGATTTCAGGATCGAGTCACTGTTTGGAATCGCCTCATTGAGCATGAAAAGTTCGATCATTTTCGTCCAGGCAGGGAACACATTCAAATCAGGCGAGAATTCATTTACGAAGATTCCTTTGAGAAATTGTCCCCTGAAAATGGTAAGGAGTGGAAAAGAAAATTAAAAACCTTGCTTGTTAAAATTGAATTAAGAACTTTGTATTAAATAATTAAATAATTATAATACATTGAAGGTGTCTCACTAATTTTTTTAATTTTTTCCGTGTTCAAGTCCGTGACTTGAAGGATGACATTCGGATTTCTCTCGTCAACATTGTTGGTGTTATGGAGGCTGGAGTCGACGGCGGCGGCCTTCTCAGAGAATTCTTGTCTGAAGCGACGAAAGCAGGAGTTCAACCCAATCTTGGATTATTTCGCTATGATTCTCAAAATCGCCTCTATCCCAATCCTATTGCAAAGAAGATTATTGCCGACTTTAAAAAGCATTTTTTCCTCATGGGTCGTTTGGTTGGAAAAGCCTTGTATGAGCAGACACTTCTCGAACTTCCATTTTCTGCCATTTTTGTTCACAAATTTATTAGTGGGAACGTGGCGTCAGCTGTTGATTATTTGGCTATTCTTGAGCCCGAAATGCACAAAAATCTCCTGGCCCTCAAGCACTTCAAGGGAGACTGGAACTCTCTTGGTAAATTATTTAACCATGAATTTAATCACAGTTTAATGACTTAATCATATATCACTACTAATCATTGTATTTTATTTATTTCTTTGAAAAAATGAGTCAACAAAAACTAATTCGTTTTATTCATGGTGTTTTTCTTTAGGGCTCGATTTTACCTTGACTGTCGAAGAGCTGGGCGAAACTCGTTCAATTGAATTGAAACTCAATGGCAGCTCAATTCCTGTTGACAAATCCAACATAATCGAATATATCCATCTCGTTGGAGATTACAAAGTTAACAGGTTGGAATATTGATTTCACTTAAGAATTAATAACGTTGACCTGATTATTAGATTTATCATCTTCTCTTTTGATTATTAATCTAGTGAAATTAAAATTGTGATTTTGAATTTTTTAGAGAAATTGAGGAAGAGTGCAAAAGTTTCAGACAAGGGCTCAATGACGTCGTTCCCCTCTTGCGACTATTCTCTTGGGCCGAAATGCAAATCATGATCTCTGGTTCTGAGAAGCACATTGAAGTGGAAGACTGGATGGAAAATACAAATTACATTGGGGTCTATAATGCAGATCATCCGACAATCATATTATTCTGGAACGTAAGATACACCTTTGCAATATTTATACAAAGATTCATTTACGATTGGGCACGAGTAAAAAGTCAATTGGCTTAACAGGTTGTGAAACGACTCAATGACGAAGACTTGCGGAAACTTTTGAAGTTTGTGACTTCCTGCACGCGGCCTCCACTTCTGGGCTTCAGTGATCTTGTTCCGAAGTTTGGAATTCAAAGCGGCGGCTCTGACACCGATCGTCTTCCTACATGTAAGTTGTCTGATAAATGATTTTTCAATCAATTTAGTTCATGAGAAGATAAGGAAACTTTGGTGATTTTAGCTGCGACCTGCATGAATCTGCTTAAGCTACCTGAGTATACAAACGAGGCAATTCTTGAAGACCGAATTCGATATGCCATCAACTCTGGAGCAGGATTCGAACTCTCATAGTCTCGTCGTCGCACGTAAGATCTTTTCTAACAGAAAAGTTCAATCTCGCGGTAAAATTCTTCAAAATTATGAGTATGATACATAATGTTTAACGATTTATATAACACTTATTTGCTACTAAAATTCTTGTATAGATTCTAACGAAAATTGATATTTGGATTTGAGATAATAAAACATGGAAGATAAAATCAATATAGACAGTGAGTAAATAATTAAATTCGTGCAAATAACTTAAATAATAATAATTGATCATTGAGTATAATGAAAAGACATAGACAAGATGTTTCCATGCAGAAAAACAATAATAAATACCAAAAACTTATTTAATTTTTTACTGTTGGGGATATTAATTAGTTGAAGATTAGTAAGTTAAGTAACTATATTTGATTATTTGATATCTTTTTACGTATTGTATTATGTATATTTTGTAGAAAGGTTTTAGTAAAGATAAATCAATGTTGTTCATTTACGAAATCTTACTAACACCTACATTAAACTTAAAATGGAGGTAAAACACCATAAGAAAACAATGATAAGTTCATTACATCACATATTTACCAAAATATTGTTTTGATTTTATTTAAATGGACTTTTTGACCTTTCTTATTTCAATTTAAAGATTAATTTAGATTGATATTTAGGAACCTTTAATATTTTAGGATTGATATTGGTTTTACTAAAATTGAATTTAGAAGGAAAAATATAAATTGCTTATTATAATGATTTTTTGTCTGAAGGAGCAGTAGGTCACAAATAAATCCATAATGATAGTCATGTGTTTAAGAAGTATTAAACTTTTAAAAATTCTTTAATTAATTATAATTCACATTTTATGAAGATTTACTATCTTTAGTAGCAAGTTAAGATAGTGTGCTTATAAATAGATATTTAATATAACTTACTTAATTAAACAACTTTTATCATTGAATGTTACATTCACCAATCGTTTCGGATTTCGATATTACTTTTATTCATTTGTTATTTTTATTTTTTAATATTATTATTAAGTATATTTTAATAGCTTTATTAATTTAACGCTACCAATCGATGCCATTGACTTTTGTTTTATATATTTATTTAAGTGACATGTGACTAAATAAATACATAAAGTGAAAAGACTGACTTGAATCAAACCATTATTAAAATCCTTTTATTTTCATTTGACTAAGTATAAAACACATGAGATATGACGATTATTTTGAAAAACGGCATGGTTAAATACAATTCTTCGTTTTGTAATTAAATTAGGGAGACTCGTCGTAGTCGACTATGACAGATTTGAAGACGAGCTCAAATGAGGCCAGAAATTGAGGGATTGCCTCATCAACTGACATGTCTGACTGGAGCTCATTGGAGAGAGACGTAACTCCTTTCCCGAGGATCCCACATGGAACAATGTGACTGAACCAAGAGAGATCCACGTTACAGTTCAAAGCTAACCCATGAGTTGTCACGTATCGTTTGCAATGAACACCTGGAGATATTTAAAAAATAATAATTGATATAACATAGAACATAACTTTCTAATAAGCTATTCATTTATCATACCTGCTCTAGAGACTGCTCTAAAAGTTCGATGACTTTTTTGAATAAGTTATACTATACTATACTAACGATTATGAAAAAAATCATCGAACTTTTAGAGCAGTCTGGTATAGTGTTTTATTGACTTTTTATTAAATTTTTACCAAGTGCACAAATTTTTTTCCCATTGGACCATGCCCCTGTGTGGGACACAGATTCGGTGCTAATTTGAGCAGAAACTCCGAGATTTCGGCAAGTGTGAACGGCAAGTTGTTCCAGCTGCCCAACGTAGTTTCGCAGCGAGAGATGGTCAAATTTTCCAAGATGAAATATAGGGTAAGCGACGAGTTGACCTGGACCATGAAATGTCTTTAAGCCTCCTCTGTCAGTTCGTATTACTTCGGCTCCCGTTGCCTTCAACTTTTGCATCTCATCCTCTCCAATGTCTTCCCGAAGTCCAAGAGTGTACACTGCATTGAAGACAATGGAATTAAAATGTAAAGTTTATATTAAAAACTTGCAGGATAAATTGATAAAAATATAAATAGATCACCTGGATCATGCTCTACAAGAAGAAGCACATTTGAACAGTTTGGTATCGTAAGTTGATCATTTTGAAATTTCTTTTGTATTTCCAATGCCTTATTATACGACTTTCTCCCTAAATTATAAACTTTGACCAAATTCCTTATTTTCATTCTACTTTTTCATTCTCTCTATTTTTGTTCTTCTTTGAATTTCTTTAAGCTTTTACTCAACTTTCTCTCGTATCAACACACATCTAAAAGAGAACAATAAGAATATATTAGGCACATGTAGCATGTAGTACCTTGTGCATTTGTAGTAATATTGTATATGGAATGGACATAATTTATAATCATTTTGCTTATTTGTTGTTAAACAAGTTTGATTAAAATAATGTTAGATAATAAATGCAGATTCGTTCAAATGCATGAAGGTATGTTTTATATATAAAGCGTAATCAATCGTTAATTAATGTGACAAAAGTTTTGAGCATATAAGGAATTAATTTACCAACTATGTAAAACTATATTAAATACTAACATTGAAATTGAGCGTTAAAATTTAAAGGGATTTTCACATTTTCAAAGTCTTAACATTAAGTATACAAGAGAGAGAAACCATTGTTCATATTTCATTCATAACATTTTCAGCTCCTCATTTTTATCGTTCTTTCTTAAATTAATCTTAATCTAACCTAAAGTCTAGTCCAATTCTTTACTAATTTTCCTTCAAGATAAACAGTATGCATAAATTTTAATTGCGTCAAGGATTTTTATAGACTGCAAATGATAAATTACTAAGCACGTCAGTTAAATTTATAAATATGAGTCTGTACATAAGTGGATTGTCGTATTCTCACTACTTTTCAGTAGTAATTATTTGACAAGACAAACTAGCTTCGAATCCGGATCAAGATTACGCTTTTATTATAAGACTGTTTCGAAATTAACATGGGAAGGAGGAACCGGATGAGTCATATCAGTCTTTTCTCAACCAGTGAAGAATAAATAAACAAATAAGTCTTTTAAGAATTCCTTCCAAGATTAGTCGTGACTCAGAAAGAAATTAGGTATTCGAGAGGAATTTCGTGAAGAAGAGGTGTGGGTAAGTTGGACTTTTGATTTAATTAATGCAGAACTATTGCCAAAATTACGAGGCGAGGTGAAGTCAGAAAAATAAAAGAATATTTTAAACCATTGAGATTTGAGTCCAAGTCGCCGTGTGGGTTTTTACCAAAGCTCCCAAAAGTTCTATCTCTTAAAAGGTATACTTTACATTTATACACAATATACATCGGGCCTTGATAGTAGATGATATAATATCAAGTATTGTACAGAGAGGTTCAAATATATATATTACATATGAGTATATATACGTATTTGTAAAGTACAATGGCGAGGTGGGGGGATTTGCAGAGCCGTCTATTGCGCTAGATTGAATCTATCTTTAAGGAATTGAATCTCTAAAAGAGGATATAAAAAGAGAGAGCCATATAGTTGTATTATATATAGTAGGCATTACATATACAATACTAAGTCCCTAGTTGGATCATTTCTCCAATCACGATTAACTTGATAATTAAGTAGGCAATTGACAAATTAAGTTCTAAATACCATTGGAAGGAAACTCGAAGTACAAGTTCTCTTTAGCCCACTCGTCTGACATTGTCCTCATTTGAGTCGAGATTGCATTTCTGTTCATTTGTTTCTTCGAGTTGCAAAGCCGACCCAAAGGGACTTTGTGAATTTTAGATTTATTATTATTATTTATTTCAATTATACCAGTTTTGTGCCTGGTTTGTACTTTGAACATAAATATTACATATTAAAATTGAATAATTCAATATTCAATTTTATTATTTGAGACAAGTTTGAGACCATATTTACTCAAGAGAGAGCTTGTTGCGTACTTTCCTTAATTGCTCGTAGAAAGAATTTGAACAAATAGGTAAGACATAAAAATATTAATGAGAAATAATTTAGAATAACATGCTAAATTTGACATATATAAGTAATGATGTGAAATTAATTTAAATAGAACATAGTGAGTGTTGCATTGTGCATGGATAAATAAAATTCATTATACATAGAACAAGGCTAAACAGGTTTTGGGATTAAAATAACATTTTTGTTCTAGATCACATCCTGATCGTGGAGTCATGTAGCGTATATGAAAGTGAAATATTTTAGGAATTCATACACGAACAACATGAGCAAATTAATTACAAAAAACGTGCAAAAGCACAAGAATGTTCATGACTTTCGTTCTTTTTTATAAAAATCCTTGAGTGTTGAATAAAAACAACATGGCAAAAGTTTTTGATCCTAATGATAAAAGAAGGTAATGAATTGAATCTTTTCCCAAAAATCTTTTTATACTTAATGTTAATCCTGTTGTTTTCACACAAAATCACATTCTTTGAGTTACATATTTTAGATAAACAGTTGATTAATGCTCTTATATTTTTAGCTGGTATTTTGGTCGGATATCGCGACAAGATGCGACTGATTTGTTAATGGCTGAAAAAGATGGAGGAGTTTTCTTGATCAGAGATTCTTCCTCTATTCCTGGAGATTTTGTCTTATGCGTCAAGTACGTGATCTAAAAAATATAGAAATTACTATAAAATTTTTCTAATTTTAAGATTTAAAAAAAATATTTTTTAAATAATAATAATTTTATTATTCATTCTTTAGAGAGGACTGTAAAGTTTGCCACTACATAATAAATAAAGTCAGTGGAGATAACGAAGGTGTAAAATACAAGATTGGGGATCGGAGTTTTGCCGACTTGCCCGCACTTCTCTCATTTTACAAACTCCATTACTTGGACACAACTCCTCTTGTCCGACCAGCTGGAACAAAATTAGAAAAGGTCATTGCGAAGCATGACTTTGACGGAACTGTAAGTTTATATACATACTTCAATGAAAACATGACGGCGAAAAAATTATTTCAACATTCATTTTCATTATTTAATGCCAGGATGCTGAAGACTTGCCTTTTAAGAAAGGCGAAGTCCTCACTGTGATTAGTAAAGATGAAGACCAGTGGTGGACGGCAAGGAATGATTTAGGCAAAGTCGGATCCATTCCTGTTCCTTACATCAAAAACGTAATAACTACAATTTTAAGACAATGGCTTAATATATATTAATTATTTTTTACGGGTATTTATTATTATTTATTTTAATATTCATTCTTATACATTTATTTTAGTATGGTGAGGGGCAGCCTGAAAGAAACCATAAAGGAGAGCCTGCTGTTTTGCCTGCAACAAATCAAAAGAAACCAGGAATTGAGGTAATGTTACCTATTAGTTTTCATTTAAATGCATTTATTACTTACTAAATTAAATGTTAAAAACTAATTTTGACTGTGAATTTTCTTTTACATCCATAATAAATCAATTGATTTTTTTTCATTTGCAGCCTAACAGGAACACGTATGCGAGAGTAAAGCAACCAAGGATTCCAAACGCTTACGATGAAACTGCTTTGAGGTTACAAGTTGGCGATATTATTCGAGTCACTAAGATCAACATCAGTGGGCAATGGGAAGGTGAAATCATTCTTGAGGGAGGCGTTGGAGGAAGAGTAAGTTTAACTTTATAAATATCAAAAAAGACCAATGCGTTATAAAGGGTGGTCCTTAATGTAGGCGGTTTCATATTTTATTATCAATTAAAAAAACCGCCGGACCACCCTGTATACTCATATTGTAATTATTTACTATTAATGTTAATATATGAATGCATTATAGTTATATTTTTTATTCATATAAAAACAAAGTCTAGTCTACAATTTCTTCATTATTTTTCCTCAATTACAGAAAGGCCATTTTCCCTTCACACACGTGGAACTTATTGAGTACGACCCATTGGCAGAAAGTTAGAACATCACTAAACATAAGAAACTTGGAAACAATTCCAATTTTAATAATGATAAAATTTCTAATCTCCTCGTGTTATTCACATAATACGTAAAGTATACATTCATACGAATTTGTCATTAAATTCTGTATGGCTTTACATCACATGTAAATTACATTTATAAATATATATAATAATATATATTATATGGAAATACATATTAATAATTATATGAATACCTTATTATCAATAATCATAAATGAACATTAAGCATGTAATAGATAAAATGTGAATGTGTATGAATATGAATTGAAGTGTATGAATTATTAAGGTAATTCAATTACCTTTTGGTACAAATGTACGTATGCATGGGTAGACTACAAAAAGTATTAGTTCTACAGGGTGATCTAAAATTTGATTCCTTTTCTTTAATATCTTTATCCATGTCTATTAAAATAGAAATCAAAGTCTGGGTCACCTTGTATTTAGTCTCTTTATTCTCCGTATTAATTTTTATTATTTAGCTTTTACTCAGATTTAAATATCCAAAGAAAAATCACTCGTTTTGTACTCTTTAATGAACAAATTTTAAGCTCAATGGCTAAACCATTGTTATGAATATATATTAACAATTAACATACCTAATATGCTTATACCATGTAAGGTTAATAAACAAATATGTAGTAAAACATCCTTCAAATTATTCATCTAGTAAATTGCTTACAAAATATGTGTTATTTTTATTTAGATTGTAGAAAGTGATTACACGGTAAATTTATATTCTTTAATCTGTATTTTTGAAAATTATATAGATAGTTACATTTAATATGAAAATTACTGGTAGTTGCTGACATCTCAGAATGTTAAATCATTATTTATAAATGTATTCTGTATATCTAATATTTTTGTATCCTCAAAATTGAATACATATATTATTTAATATAAAACTCATCTCTGAACTTGAATTAATAAAGTTGAAACTCATTGCATTTTTGAATTTTCTCCTCCCATACTTGAACCTATCGAAGCTCTTTTTTGGGAAAGAATTTCATTTTTTTTTAATTTACAATATTAAAATTGAGACGACATAAGAAATATGTTAGACATTTATTTCACTATATAGGTAAATTTGATTTTTTTACAAAAAATTATAGTTATCGGGAATGTTTGAACATACAATACCGTGCATTTTAATTATTGTGACTTTTTTTAGTTATAACAAGAAAACTTGACATCATGTAAGGCAAACATTCCTTTTATGCATAAAATCCCCAGAAGAAGATAGCTACTATCATAAGAAACAATGCGTTGGTGTTGATAAACCTGGAAAACATTTAATTTTTCATTCTTTGGTTCAATTCTACATACTTGTACTACATAGCATATGTAGGTATTTCGTATATTAAGATTTATTACTTGCGCAATCATAATTAATCTCAAGTGAGCATTAGCTTTTTTGTATGTTTTTATTGTTTACCTTTTCCAAAACTTGGTTTCATCTAAAAATTTTGCAGCTGCCGAAGCTTCTTCTTCAGGACTCAAATTTGGTTCATTGTTGTCTTCCTCTGATTTCCCATCATCGATTCCGCATAAACAATTGAACATTTTTTTTAGCATAGTTACATCCTTCTCAACTCTATGTTCTTTAGCTATTCATTGAAATGATATTTTATAAATGACATTAATATCCATATAATTATATTGTACTATTTAGTATGTATGTATCGAATGCATTGATTGAAAATCGTTCATTTCAGTGAGTTAATTGTTTAATTTTTGAAATCCTTATTGTTAGTGAGAGACCTGATACTGTGTCGTCTCTAATTGTTAGTCTTAACGTCAAACACTACATACTATGAAGTTTAGCTTTAGTTTAGCTTATATTATAATGAATGAAACTAATATTTATGTATATATATATATGTTTGTATGAGAAGGTATCTTATCTGTTTCTATCATGTATATTAACTTTGAATAATAAAATTGATGAAAAATTACAGATATTAACATGAAAAATTGGTGTATTACCAATGACGTCGTTAATGTTAGCTTCTTGGGTATCAGTTTCATCATCGAGGGACTGGCGAACTTCTTGACTGTGCCTTGTCCAAAAAGTCAACCGATGCAGCTAGATATTCAAGAGAATTATGCAAGGAGAAACCAAGTGACCGAGGTATAAATGAAAGCAGCTATGTTTCAATTAAACTTTTTTAAACGAACTATTTTAAAAAAGGAATAAAATATTAACCTTTCTCGGATCAATTGGATCTGTCAAAATACTGATAATGTAAGTAATGAGAAGAGTAATGACAAATAAGAAGCATCCATAATGAAGATAATGAACATCTTCAAGGAATACTCTGATGAACTCTGGTCTTCCATCTTCAGAATCTATTGCAATCATAAAAACAAGCATTGGAATCATACGTAATATCTACCACAGATAATTCATTTTTCGATTCGATTAATTTATATTTTCTCGAGTTATCCAATTCTATGTATGTACATAGTATTGAATTTAGTGTTTAAAGTAACCTAACAGATTAATATATAATATTAATAGAGAAATATTGAGTACCTTCGCCACAAACGGGACCGACAAATGAAAATTCAACAATAAATCTTAATGCTCCAAGAAGTAAACCAATTACGAGACCCCAAAATGCTCCCTATAGAAAAAGTCTATCAAAAACCGTGTAATGTGATACAAACATTACATTTATTCCCAATTACCAAATTTAGCGAATAATTTATGTCATTAACGCTGTTAGAGTACTTGTACAAATGAACAAATTAAAAGAGAAGAATCACACAAGAACACACATTCTACAATATTTCAACATGCATAATTATCGAGAACAAGAATCTAGAATGAGGAAATGAGAATTTTTTAGAATAATTGACAAATTAAGAAAGAATACGGTTTTAGAAAGAGGAAGAAGTGCAATTAAAATTAATAAGAGAACGCGCTGGTGAGTGAAAGCGGAGAAAGTTATTAGAACAACACACCTGCTCATTAACCAGAGGAATGAGGATGGCAGAAATGTAAACAGCGCAGACAGGAGGAGCAAGGTAGCTAGTTATGCTTTGAATGTACGTAAAAAGTTTAGACGTCGACGATGATGAAATTATAATTATGACCCAAACGATGCTCACAAAGACAAGGAATATGACGAAGAGTCTAGAAATAAGTAAATTTTCGTGTTTAGCATTTATGTATAAGAGTTAATAAGAAGAGTATTATATAATTACCATACAACTATTATATCAAGTATAAAGCCCCCAAAACTATCACATTCATAAATATATATATATACACCTAGTTATTTTTCATTGCCATTACCGTTTATTACATATTAGGGAATATTCAAGTATCACGTGACGCTTTTTTCGATTTTTGGACCCCCTCCCCCCCTTGTAACGCTTTTTCGCCATTTTCTCCTATACCTTCAACATTACGCGTGACGCTCGTCCTGACCCCCCCCCTCCCCCTATAGCGTCACGTGATACTTGAATGTTCCCTTAGTTATCTGTTATCTCACATACTATGCTCTATACTTTAAATACATACAGTAATATACAATATACAATGTTATATATGATTCTTCTATACATTAACTTAATTTATAAATGAACACAAATACGTCTCAATCTATAATTTGTAAGTATTTGATTTATTTATACCCAAGGGTTTTATGTTAGATAATATAGTATGTAGTTCAAGTCATTGTTATAAGTAAAAAGATGTCAAATGGCATTTTGCTTTTGTATTTGATAGTTTGTTAATGTTTGGGTATTAATGTTTCAGCATTCAGCAGATTATCATTTTTTCATTTAAAAAAGCTTAAGAAAAGGAATAAATTCCTCTAAATATATTTCATACCGGTTCATTAGTTCTATGATAAAATAGTGCCATAAGGAAGACCGCAGTAACGGGAGGAGACAAATAATTTGAGACTTCTTGAATGTAGACAAATAGCTGTGAGGTTTTGAGACTTGAAAGAACGGGGACCCATGCAATTGAAACTCCCAATAAAAATAGGATGAAGACCCTTTAAATTCAGTTTTAGCATTTCTTTACCCTTCTTAATTGTGCAAAATTGCATTTTACTTCGTAAGTGGAATCAAATGAGTTAAAAAGAAACATTGTTGAAATTCTTTAGTATTTTACCTTCCAACAATTAGTTGTTCTGTTTCAGATGGGTTTTTTCGAATTCGAGTCCAAATGTCGATAGTGAATATAGTTGAGCTGGAGTTGAAGATAGAAGTAAGGGAACTCATTAGTGCAGCCATCCTAAAGAAAACATTTGATTGAATCATCAAGACAAGTGAAGTGACAGGTTCATTAGTAAAAATTACATGACAGCCATCATCATTCCAGCAAGACCTGAGAAGCAAATCAAACAATTTAATTGAATTATTTAAGAAATGGACTTTTTTGTCAAAATTACTCTAAATCAAGTAAAAAGTAGCAAGAACATACCAACAGGCATCAAATTCATAACAAGCTCTGCATATGCAATATTTGAACAACCTGTCGTTGAACCACAAATTTCCTTACACACATCCGGATGCGCACATGCAACTATTGAATAAAATCATTTATCAGAATGCTTTAATTTTATAAACTTAATGTAAATCAAATTTACTTTATATGGCAAAAAGTTAAAAATAATTCATTTTTTGTTAATAAATTTTAGTAAAAACAAATACCTCTATCAGTGTATAATACACGCGCTGCCATTCCTGGAAATACTAGAAGATACATTGGAAGGAGTTTCAGATATCCTGTGAAACAAAATCGTGAATACATATTAAACTTTTTGATTTTAATTATATGTTACCATTAAATTAATGAATCTTTTAAATATGATTTGGATTTCATTTTCAATTAACCTGCAAGCATACAACCGCCCTTTGCATGGCTCATGTTTTTTGAAGCAAGAACTCTTTGTACAATAACCTAATAAATTTTAAGGCTCATAACATATTTTTTATACATCTTATACATATTTGTGCTATGTAAACCCAGGAGCACCATAACATTTCCCAGGATTTATAAAAGTCCGTTACCTGGTCAGAACACCAGTACCAGATTGAAGAGATGGTGACGCCTAAATGATTTTTTAAACTTTATTGAAAGATCCAATAAAAAACTTACTTTTTAAGTATAAGTATACATAATAATAACAACAAAGTATTTATAAATATGAAAATATAAATTATTGTACCAAAAATAACACCAGTCCAAGGAAGATCCGACTTTCCTGCATTTATGTCTTTGAACAAATGCATAGCATCATCAGGGACTGCTCCACAACTTCTGTTATTCGAGTCGAACAGAGTGGCATTTGGCGAAGGATTGGCTTCTGGATATTTTCTTATTAGTTCATTATAACCACCAACAGCGTTCAAAGCTAGAGCAATGTTCATTAAGTCGTTAATGAAAAATCATTAATATTGTTGTTGCATTTTAAATTAAGTATAATTTAAAATGGAGTTTACATAGTCCCATGAGGATGAATGCTCCAACAAGCATTAAAATTGTTTGAACAAGATCAGTGAAAATCACAGCTCTAAAATAAAAGATTTCTAGGAGTGATTCTTCAATAAATGAAAAATATGAGTTTTCATCAGTACATAACAGAAGTTCTGTTCATATTGTACACGTTTACCCAACTATTTATCCAAATATTTATAAAACAAATTGAAATTACGTAAGTCCTCCTGCAATTGTGAATATGGCTGAAATGGCCAGTAAGACTCCAATTGAGACGTAAAGCCCTTCGTCACTGTTCAATCCCATAGCCAATTGTATGAAAAGAGCTCCAGCATACAAGTCAGCCTTCAAGTTAAAATTTTGTATTCAATGGTGAATTTATTTCTGAACTTGTCTCTATTGTTCAATTTAAACAATCTTAAGCATTTACCGAAATTTTAGTGAATACGTATAATATGAGAGCAAGAATAGCTAAAAATATTCTAATTCTTTGTCCTCCGAATCTGAGCCTTAAATATTCAGGCATTGTGTAAACTCCAGCAGCCATGTAAACCGGAACGAAAATCCATCCCAGAACCATTAAGATGAAAATTGCCTACAAATTCCATGATATTGAGGAATACACATTTTTCGGTTTTAATTGAATAGGTATCAAGTATTTGTGGGTTTAAACTTAAATACTTCATCAAAATTATCATACATTAAGTTCAAATGCAGCAATTCCAATTCCTTAAAAAGAAATAAAGATTTAAATCTTGATTCAACGAGCGTTCAAACATCATCATAGTTTTGTCATTACCTGAAGCAGCTCCGCTTCCCGCTATAGAAAAATGTTAAATTCAATGTTAATGATTAATGTCAACAATAAATTATAACTTGTATGACCCTTAAATTAAATAGCTTAATTAATTTCACAGTATTTCAAAACTCACCTAATCCAATGAAATGTCCACTTCCTATATTACTCGCAAATAAAGAAGCTCCCACCTGAAGATTGATAAATGATAACTTATCATACATGTATATAAGGTTAATGATTTTCAATTATGGATCAAACGAGATAGCTTTTAATTAATGCATGTTAATCAAATAGGTTAAATAGCCATGTAAATCATTCAGTAAACTACCGGAATCCAGTGCATGCTTCGGGATGCGAGGAAATATCCCTGTACACTGGAACGTTTGCTCTTGTAAGATGACTAGAATAAAAAAAACAAGTTGGAGTTTATAACTTAGGTATATATAGCTTAGGTTAAAATAGGTAAATCGAATTTAAAATGCAATTTGTTGACATTAATGAATTCCTATTGTCAATCACAATGTCATTCAAGTTTCCCATAATATCTAAAGATATAAAAATAACTTTACCACGAAAATCATCCAAATTTTCTTATGTATAGATCTTCTATCAAAACTATCTATCTATGAAATATGAATTACCCTAACAATGAGCACTGAAGAATGTGCGATAAAAAAGACTGAATTCCACAAAAGTTTTGGAATTTTAGGAATGAACACCAACATGCATAACTTCTTGTTCAAATTCAAGGGCATTTTCACATTTTCAATAGTATTGAGTGATTTGAATAGTGAACTAAATGCATGTTAAAAGACATAAATACATTATGTGCATTCATACCACCTATAGATGTATTTAATGTTTATGGTTTTATATTATTCTATACAATTTTAATTTGTAAAACACCTTGGGAGGAAAGAAAAAATTCCAACCGTTCATTTTATAACCCAGTTTGTAAATTCTTGAACTTAAATGAGGTATATAAATGTATATCTATGTACTTAAGTATTAGTTAAGTATCAAAATTGATAAATGTTTCTTTTTTTTAGAAAAGAACACATGGTGTTTGCATCAAAAATTTTATTTTATGATGATACTTATAAACTTATGTATAACATGATCCTATATACTTAATTTTTCATTCTTATTCTCAAAAAAGATGATTAGGCGTGCATACGTGCATACTTAATACATACATACATATACATACTGCATATTAGTATTTGAATCTAATTTAGTAGATCATAGTATATTCATTTTAATTGCCTTTGACGTCAACCATAAATACTTAAAACTTTAATTTGATATTTACTATGAGTTAAAAGAAGGCTGACTGAAGTAGCACTCACCAATAATCCGACTCCCAAAATAACAATAAAATAAAGTGCAATGACGACGAAGTCAATCCAGCTAAGCTGTGCTGTCGAACTTCCATTCTCCATTTTCAAATAAATTATTACACAATCAATTGAATTTCTTTCAAATATTACTTCAAAACTTTTATTCAATGAGAACTGAATTACTCAAAGTCGACGGTTTAATCATGTTAATAATAAACTCAATTAAAGTTGATAATCATATAAAAATTATGTATATGAAGGAAAACTGTGAGGAATAATGTAATATGAACTGGGGTAATAAGAATCCACTTATTCCACTTAGAAGATTTGACGTCGAATGAAGCTCAGAGAACATTGGATCGAATCTTAAATACAATTCAAATGTTTTAACATCCACTACTCTTAACTTTCCTACTATTGCATTTAAACTAGTGAAGTATCCGTATTTTGCTCCTGCTCCTCATCACACCTCGTCTAGCTAGGACGCGTCATTAACGCAAATCTAACATAACCTATATAGCTCAAAGTCAAAACTGAAGAACAATAGTGGAAGTTAAATGCATATATGTATATTTATCACATACAATCATGCACATTAAAAGAACATCATTAGTAGGTACATTAATATACATTGTACGTATGTTTGTATTTGTAAATGTATCGACATAAGCGTACGTACGCGTAAGCGTATAGCGTCAATCGCAAACAAAAATACAAATAGAATAGAATATTCCTTTAGGTAGGTATAAATTAAATTATAAAGTTAATAGTTTTATATTCCCCATATTTCATATGTTGTACATAAGGAATCCATTTACCGGACTTTTTTCATTACCGCTAATGTTAATTTCCTATCTTAAAATTTTGACAAATTTTTTTATATATTAAGATTTTTAAATTCAAAAACATTTGAAAACTTTCAAATGCCAATAAACAATGGTCCTGCTAATTTAATTGAATATTTAAGTGGAAATAAAATTAATTTTAATTTTGTTTTTAACATTAGAATCAACGAAAAATGAATATTTATCATTAAATTGACCATTCTACGTTCTTTTAATAATTGACAAGATTAATTAATATTTTCAAAATAGCCAAATTTCCATAAACATTTATAATTACCGCAATGCGGTGATACCACATTTGCATTACCGCGGTTGGACTCCCTAGTTGTGCATAACATGAATAAACCTAAATCAATTTATAGGAATTGTAATCCATAAAATATGTAAAATATAGTAGGTTTATACAGAAACTAGAAGTTAAAAGTAGACATATTTGCTTTGATGTGAAAAGTGCAAATATACAGAGCTGAGTACGAGGTAAGCATATTTGGAGAGAATTAGTAATTCATTATTCTAGGTTGGTATTTACTGATATGAAAAGTGATTTCCCACTCACGCTAATCCTCCTTGTCACACTCATCGGCTCATCATGAATGAATTTCATGAACTATCATCACTTCAGTACTATCATCATAAAAGTTGTAAACCAAATAACAAATAAATTATACTCAAAATGATTATTCACCTTATAATTTTCTAAATCTTTTTGAAGATAACTCAGCATTTGGAATCAAGAATTGATATCAGTACCTTTTATAATGCATATATGTTATAAAAGGACTCATCTTCTGACTCGCATCCAAACATGCTGGTTATAGTGTTTTGTGAAAGTTGCTTTACTTACCCTGTAAAGCAAAAACCGCTTATTAATTTTTCTGACAGTTAATGTATAATAAATTTCTCAAGACACAGGTTGAATAATTCTAGAAATAATTTTAATTAATTAATTAATTGAACATGATTCTCATTTTTGTTTTAACAATTTTGATATTTTCATTTCAATATAGATTGTAAGAAAATTACATTTTTTTACCTATTTTTTTATTTTTGTATCTATGGTTAAATGTTAAGATTCTAAATTTGAAAGGGTATGTATTGGGAATACATTAAGCTATATTCTCGCTTCGTGCGGATAAGGAATACGAAAAATTGTTTCCGTACAATTCGCTATGAGGCTATGATCGATTACTAATTATGCTGCTACCACTATAATTTATTTAAATCCAAATAATTTACACGAAAGGCTAAAAAGTATTATTTAGTAATCTTAATATAATAAATGGATCTTAAAAATAATCAAAAGGGTAAATTATAAAAATATAAATCATTTCTATAAGTGTATAATATTTGTTCACTTTTATTTCAATAACATCAATTCCAATAATGTTATGCCTTTTGTACTTATGTTATATTTAAGTATATGTAAGTTAAGACATTAATTTTTCAGACCTGTTACTTTTATATTTATTTCCGAATAATTAACTAGAAGTTAATAATAATATAGTTATGCTTCAATGCAATGAGGCAAGTAGATAATGCAACTTGAAAGAACCTCACTCTTTTTCTTGCGATCTGTAATAGACAGAACTTAAAAATCGTAAATCGGCAAAGGCAAAATGGCAAAGTTTCAGCCTTGGGTTTAAGAAGGGAAGGTTTTAAGAAGGATTACATCAAGTGGAGTCAATTGCCTGGATCAGATTCCGTTTTCCTCGTTGTCAGTAAACCATTTTTTACACTTTTTGCTATTAAATTAATACGTCTAATTACCTAAATACTAGTGACACGTATTGAAAATAGGTTCTTTGGCGTAATGAGACCAAGAGGAAATTGCCGAATGCAAAATTTTTACAATTGAATGGCTCTCATAGGACACAGACTATTAATCATAACTAAGAAAGCAGTTAGGCTTATAGACTCAATTAGGTAAGGAAAGCCACTTGGAAAATACGTAATAAATGAACAATCCATAATAAATAAACAATGAATTGTAAACTCGTCTCCAAATGTTTTTAGATTCTCGAGTAGAACCAGCGTCGCGTCCAAAATGAGTGAAAACTTAGTAACGAAGAAATACCCCACGGTTCAAAAGTCCCCTCTTGACAAGAGAGAATATCGAGCTTTGGAGCTGCCGAATATGCTCAAGGCAATTTTAATCAGCGATCCACATACGGACAAATCGGCGGCTTCGATTTCAATCGCTGCTGGTACAGTACATATTATGTGTATTTGTATTTCCATCCATTTTGTTCTCATTGCCATTTCTTCCCCAACGCTTGTCAATTATTTTGAGATATACACACGTATGTGAATGTTGTAGGAAGCATGAATGACCCAGAAGACCTTCCAGGCCTTGCTCACTTCTGTGAACATATGCTTTTCTTGGGAACGGAGAAGTATCCAGAAGAAAACTGTTACTCAAAGTATCTGTCCGAACATGCTGGATCGTCTAATGCTTATACGGCCCGAGACCATACAAATTATTACTTTGACGTCGCTCCTAAACAACTCTCTGGGGCTTTGGACATGTAACATTTTAAATTCCTCGAAATTAATTATCAATTCATTTGGTTATGGCATTGATTTTGCAGATTTTCCCAGTTCTTTTTGAAACCGTTGTTCACGGAATCGGCAACTGAGAGGGAAGTGAATGCCGTGAATTCCGAGCACGAAAAGAACATTCCATCTGATCCATGGAGAATTCATCAGATTGAACTATCAACTTCAAACCTGGATCATCCATATTCGCATTTTGCTACTGGTAAATCAAATTCAACATATTTTATTCTTGCGAGATATAATGATGTAATAAAATATTAAATATTTGAATTATGAGTTTGATGAGCGATTTCCTTTAATAGGAAATTTGCAAACTTTGTGGACTCTCCCACGTGAGCGATCAATTGATGTTCGGGAGGCTTTGATGAACTACCATCAGAAGTTTTACTCAGCTAATCTCATGACTCTGGCTATCCTTGGAACTGAGACTTTGGACGAACTCGAGGAGTTGGCTGTCAAGATGTTCAGCGAAGTTGAGAACAAAAATGTTGAAATGCCCAGGTGGACTCAAAGCCCTTATACGGAGAATGAACTAAAAAAGATCATCAAAGTTGTTCCCATCAAAGATCTCCGTCATCTCACAATTATGTTTCCAATTCCCGATACTGTTTGTCATTACAAAACGATGGTAGGGATTATACAGCGATTACACAAAAATGGCATTTACCTACATTATTTTCAAATTAATGAAATAATCTGAATTTTTAGCCAGAGGGTTACCTTTCTCATTTGATTGGCCATGAGGGACCTGGGTCGCTTCTCTCTTTACTCAAAGAAAAAAATTGGGTAAATAATTTGGACGCTGGTTCACAAGTTCCAGCAAGGGGATTTGCAAAATTCAAAATCTCAGTGGATTTGACCAAGGAAGGACTTTTGCATACGAATGAGATCATTTCTCATATTTTTGAGGTAAACTTAATTAGAACAGAAAAGAAGAAGTTTTAATATTAATTGAAAAACATATAATAATTTGAAGTATAATTACACAATATTTTAATTGATTTATATAGTATCTTGAAATGCTTAAACAAATCAAACCTCAAAAATGGATTTGGGAAGAGAACAGGGATTTAAACGCGATTCTGTTCAGATTCAAGGACAAGGAAAGGCCACAATCATACGTTTCTCATCTTTCAAGCGTCATTCATGTAAGAATTTTTATGGTCATTTCGATATTTTAATTTATTACTCCTAATGTACATCCATAAACCAGATAATTCATAACATTTAATTAATTTAAATTATTGCATAATTTTTTATAAATGTTTATTGCAGGATTATCCTTTGGAAGACGTCCTCTCAACTGGTTATATTCTCTCCGACTATCGCGAAAATTTAATAACTGATTTATTTGGTTACTTGAGCCCACAAAATTGCCGGTATGTTAATATTGTCTGGACGCAAAAGTTTCTTAATAGTAATACTTTTATGCGGTCATTTTATATTTCCCATCTTGTAATTTTTTAAAATATATTTTTTAATCACTAAAACATTTTTGATCATGAGTTATTTATAATTATTAACTTACGTATTTTTACGAACTTATTGATCAGGATATTAATGACGGCGAAAGAGTTCGAAGACGGAGCCAAATTAACGGAACAATGGTACGGTGTAAAGTACAGCATTGATGACATTGAACCTTCTCTGCTCAAGGTAAGTCCATACGTGTTAATGATATTTCAATTCAATTCCTCTCATTTTGTATTATAAGCTCCTATTTACATTTCAACTTATGTCATCTTGTTAATCCATACTAATTGTTTCGCGTCAGGAATGGACCGAGTGCAAGTTGAACGACAAATTGAGAATTCCTACCAAGAACGAGTTTGTACCTTCGCTCTTTGACATGAAAAAACGAGAAGAGAAGGTAAATTGTAAATCTTAAAAGTGGTTATGGTTAAGTAACCATTAAAGAAGATTCTTTATTTTTGTTAATTTTTATTCTTCATTATTATGTTTCTTGGATTTTAGACGGGAATAATTCCTCGGGTCATTCAAGACACTTCACTCTCTCATGCTTGGTTTCTACAAGACAACGAATTTCTTCTTCCTAAAGCCTTGGTTCGACTTGAGATTTACAGGTAACAATAGAAGAATTCGGACTATTCATTGGAATGTCAAACTCTCGTTTTGTTGATTAAAGTTCTTTGCCACTGTTGGATCCTCTTCATGCTAACTTGAATCACATGATGGTATCGCTCATCAAAGATTCCTTAACTGAATATTCCTATGATGCTGGATTGGCCGACCTTCACTACAACATTGTTGACACAGTTTATGGGCAAGAGGTAATTTAGGCAATTTAAAATTGGATTTGCTAAACTTGTAATAATTCCCTCTAGGTTTTGGTCAACGGATACGACCACAAATTTGATCTTCTCTTTGAGAGGGTCATCGAACGAATTTTGGAGTTTCAGGCAACTAGTGATCGTTTTGACGTCCTCAAAGAAGTCTACGAGCGAACCCTTAAAAACTGGAAAGATGAGCAGCCTTATTCTCATTCCTCCTACTATATGACTTATCTTCTAAGAGAGAAAAAATGGGCAACTCCAGAAATGCTCGCTGCATTGAACGGTGAGTAGGAAGTTGGCTTTATTAGTTTTAACTATTTTTACCAATTTAAGTAATTTTCCATTATATTATCATCCGTTACAATACATTTTAATTATTAAATAAATCGATTAAATAATGATAATGGTATTTTAAAAGGAATGACTTTTGATAAGCTTGAAGCATATGCAAAGAACTTCATTTCGAATGTTAAATTGGAATGGTTCGTGTACGGGAATCTCTCGCAAGAAGTATGTAAAAAGATACAAGCCTCTAACACATTAACAGTAAATTTGAGCGAATTTAATTATAAATCTTCTTTTTCTTTTACAATTTAATTTTATAGGAAGCAACGAGTCTCGTGAGCAAGTATGAAAAGAGATTTGAAGAAAAAGGAGCAAGGGCTATTATACCAGCTCAACATTTGCGCCTCAGAGAAATCAATTTGCCAATTGGTATTATGCATAAACTTACAATTAGTTTTATCTTTCACTCTTTATTAAACATTATTTATTTTATGTACCTCTTACTGATCAATGCTAAGCTAATTGGTGTTATGCTTTTGTATGTGTTAAAAATTAAATTGGTGTTAATTTAATATATTTTTTAAAGGATCGTGTTTGTACAAGGCCACGCATCATAGCCATCTTAGTTCTTGTGCAGCCGTCCTTTATCAGACCGGGATGCAGAGCACTCACGAAAATGTGATCTTAGAACTCATTGAACACATTGGAAACGAGCCATGTTACAATCAGCTGAGGACCAAGGAACAGCTTGGCTACATAGTATTCACCAATGTCCGGAAAGCACAAGGAACCCAAGGTTTGCAGATTCTTGTCCAAAGTGACCGCCATCCGGCTTTCGTTGAGAGTCGTATTGAATCCTTTTTGGAAAGTCTTGAGGTTCGTGGGATTGGAATATGTTTAACCAAATTATTCAGCCTTTATTACATTAAATGGAAATATGCTAAATATGGGGAAATCATATTTTAGGAGATGATGATGAAGATGACGGAGGAAGAATTCGTTCAACACCGAACGACTCTGGCTGTTCGAAAGGCAGAGAAGCCAAAGAAAATTGCTGATCGGGCAAATATTATCTGGAATGAAATCGCCCAACAACGCTACAACTTTGATAAGCAGAACGTTGAACTGAAGGAGATTGAGACTCTCACGCTCAAAGATGTTCTCAAATTCTTCAATGTGAGTCAAGCGACCAAAATAATTATTCCTTTAAATGACCATTTTTCTTTTGTCAAAGGATCATTTGGCCAAGGGGGCTGGGAAAAAGAAGAAGCTGAGTATTCATGTCGTTTCGATGATTGAAGGGGGAGCCGGAGCAAATGCGCAAGAAGAAAACCTTATCGACGATTCACACGTATTGACCTTATTATTATTTATCTTGTTTTGGAAGAATGACTTTCAAGATAATTTTTTGCTTAGGAGCTCGTAGAGAATGTGGAGGAGTGGAAGAGGCAACAAGGACTTTATCCATCAGTGAATGTGATTCCAATGGACGCGCAACTTGTGGGGAGCAAATCTAAACTCTGACAAATGACGGATTTATAGAACAAGGAAATAAAAATTCTACTTTGACCATTTGACCATTTTCATACCACGATGCTTGTTCATTGTCATTGTTTACTTGCTTTCATTGTGCATTCATTAATCTCACATTCTCCATGTCAAGAATAAAATATCATGATCATTACATTGATTAGGTACATATTATATATGCATAAACTTTTTATTGGTTATTGGTGTGTTATTGTTATTAATTATTGATTTTACATACGTATTTCATGATATTTTATCTCTAATTGAGAAATTTAATATGATTAACAAGATTTTAAATATTTATACATAATATGGTCAAGCCATAATTGTCTTCTTGACATCCCTTTCAATCAAATAAACTACGTTTCTATGTCCTGGTATAGCCAGAATGTAGTTATTGTATTCATTTATTGAATTTTGATTTTATTGCTTTGAAGTAATAAGTTGAAATGAAATTATTCACATAGCAAAAATTTGCACATATTGTTTATTCGCAAAAGACAGGAGACGGAGGTCTCACTCGCTATTGAGAAGCTTATTGTCGAACATGAGCTCGTTCAGAATCATGCTCGATTCAGAACTCATCTCAAGGTTTTTCTTCAGAGTAACCATATAACCTCCAAGCTGTCTGAGGCTCTCGTGTTGTTCTTGAAGGAACTCTCCAATAAGATAATCATTTGCCTGAAAATGTGTTCATTAAAATAGGTATATCAATGGAACTATGCATATAGTAAGATAGTTTGTCTCTAAATATTGTCAAGATAGGTAGTTTAATTCACTTTACAATTTGTGAATTGAGCTTTGAGATTATTTGAGAAGCAAAAAATATCCTATTAATAGCATCATTTGTATACATACTTATGCTTACATATGATATGTATGCAATGTTATATTTATATTAATATAAATAATAATAAATTAAATTAAAACAAAAATATAGGAATAATTTTTAAAATTTTGTGATTTTCTCACTTTCTTTTAAACATTTAAGTAAATAAAGTCATTTAAATATTTGTAAATAAATAGTATCATTGTATTTTAAGTAAATTCAAATAGTAGTTTGAAGGTAGTTTGAAGTATAAATCGTATACTTATAAAGAGTTGAAAAATTATAATAAACAGAAGGAACTTACATGAGGATCTTTTTCGCATTTCTTCACCACATTCACGATTTGCACTGTGACGTTCTTTTCAAGTTGATGGGCTAGATCCATTCGATTATAATAATCATCTTTACTTTGTGGCGGGAATTTATTGAGCAGCGTGGTCATTTCCTCATCTGAATACTAAATGATACATATAACATATTGAACAACGCAGATAGATACTCTTATTTTCAATTATTTGATGCTTGTGGACAAACGTTTGAAATGAGCTAAACACAATTTTAATTTAAACAAAGCCATGAAAAGATTTGCCATTGCCATTATCGAAGTTTTCATTTCAATACAAGATACAATCTTTCAAGTTTAAACATGATTTGTCAAAAAGGTATAAATCAACTCATGAAGTAAAATTACCAATGTTTCAATTAAATTGTTTTTAGTCAGATTTCCTCCTCTCATAAGAAAGTATTCAATGAGCTTCTTAGCATGGCCTCTTTCCTCGTTAGCGCTATCAAAAAAGAACTTTGAAAGACCAGGTCGATAGTTGTTATAGCTTGAGAAGTGGGCCCCCTTAAATAACACGGGTTTTTTAATATCGGACTATTAAATATAAGGTATAATATGGTATAAAAGTATAAATATGTATACTCTTACAATTAGCATTAGCTGTGCTATTAAAAAATAAATGTAATTTCACTCACCATTACCAAATACTTTAGAGAGGCCCTGAGCTCTTCTTTTATGTGACTCTCTATTGAATCTGCACAAACCTTATTGAAGCCCGTTGCTGCTTCTTGATCAAGTCAAATAAAAGGAGAGTTAATTAAAGCAATAAGGCAAGACAACAAGGAAGATGTTTATTGATTACGTAAAAATTAGTAAATTGAATCAAAAAGAATTTCAAATAGTCTTTTACCTGATTCAATTGTCAAGGACAGGCAGGAAGAGAGGAACGACAACGAGACAACAAAGAGGAAACTCTTCATCTTGATGCTTCCGCCAATTCCTAAGGGAAAGTCTCTTGTGACGAAGAGAACTGGGAACGGAAAAACTAGGATTTACCCTGGAAGTGAATGTTGAGATTGAACTTTGCCTTGGTTGATCCAAACTGCCCCTCCACAGTCAATGTTGAAATGAAGGGGTTTGAGGCCAGAGTTCTTTATTACCAGTTGATATTTAATGATAAATAATTGAGAATGGATCAATCGACACGTTCGTTCTCAATAAGAAGGGAAAATATATATGTGGTTTGACTCCACCAAGATCTCATTGGTCGAGTTGAGTGCTGAGTCCGTGGGTCCAAGCTGAACAACCACCCGTTTTATCTTATCGGAAGTTCGTGTGGAGTGAAGGAGTCAAGCTCATTTCACATTTCATAATCGACCTCAGTGAAGATGAGGTTCTTTTTTATATTTCTCATAGGTTTTGTGGGCCTTACAGGACCCGGGTTGTCGGACGTACCAGAAAGCTCAACTCAAGCAAATCCAACCTTCAGCTCCAACACCACCAATGACAAAAAAACACAGAGTCCACATTCACCGTGTTTTAACGATGGTAATTCTCATTATTAATTACTATAAAATAAATCATAATATTATATGTTATGTCTACAACTTACTACTAAACAAATATCTGTATTATATATATATGAATATAGGTGTACATATAATTTGCAATTTTGATTTGAAATTTTAACTTTCAAGATGAAGGAAACAGCTACAAAAGCAGTTGTGAACCTTATGAAACGCCTTCAAACTTGAAATCCACGATCCAACTTATCCAAAAATTATTGAAACGACAACTTGACTCTTCCATGCTTTATCTCTTTATAGTAAGTTTACAAATATATTTGTTATTCTCATCTAGCAAAAATATTAAACCAATGATACATATTACTAATCAAACTAATCGTAATTATTATTACCACAATAATAATCGCATATTTTTATACGCTATAAATATTACTTATTACTTACTAAGCAATAAAAGTAATACCTCATATTGTACCTTATATAAGTATATAATATTCAGTTTCTTTAAAAATAACATATTTATAAGATTATAATATTATAATAGATTTATATTTTTGCTCCTATGATTCTACTTATAAAAACAACTAATGGAAACTAACACAAAAAAGTTTTACAGGGAAGTCAATTCAATGCTATGAGTGCGAGCAGACCAGGCTTTCACCGTTTCTTCATGGAATTGTCAGATGATTATTGGAATGACGCTATTAAACTCCTTCATCACATTGTTCTAAGGGGAAATGAAGTAAAAATCGAAGAAATTAAGGCAAATCTCTATTTTAAAACTCTAGATTAGACAGTTTATAATTATTTTAATTGACAATGATGATTAATTGATGTTCCTGGTTGTTGTATTTCAGGCAAATGATATAACAAAAAACGATTATAATATTAACAATATTGATGAATTCAAAGCACTCAGAAAAGCGCTTGACATTGAGAAAAAGACGGCCCATGACATGACCCACATCATCCATCTTCTCAATCAAGGCAATAGTTTGACACTAGACAATGAGGAACATCATGACGTTGAGGTGAATACTAAAAATACTATAATATACTTTATTACATATCATACAAATCGATAATATTTATATATCTATTATAATTAAAAATTACTAAATGGATTATTACTAAATTAATGGTTAAATTAATATTAAATAGATTAAATTAATTGGAATTAAAAACATTTGTTTGTTTTAGTTTGCCCATTTCCTCGCTGAAGAACTGTCAGACAAAAACATAGTAAGAGTTAAAAGGCTATCGAATTTAGTTCACATATATGGAAAACTAATTGACGACCATAAAAGTGGAACTCGTGTTTCAACATTGAAGTTGAGCACCCATTACTTTGACACGGAAATTATTAACTCTAAACACTTTTAATTATAATATGGTTTGATTAAAAGTAGTTGTCCTACCATAATGTTTGGTTTAATAAAAGGCCGTGATTAAAATGAAACACTTTATAAATGATTTTATTCGTTTATGATATTTCATTAGTTTTCAACATTTTTAAATTTTTATATCTCACTTGTTCATATATATATAACTCTGTTTCCGAGTCCACTTGTTTTCAATTTAATCGGAGGCTTCGCAGTTAGGGGTTAGCTTGCTCAATGTGGGAATCGTCGAAAAAGTGAAGATTCCTGTGGACTTCCGCCACGTCCAGTTCCAGCTCCATGATGACTTGTCCCATCTTGTACATCATCGCGTTGTCGTCGATCTTCGTGTCCAGAAGGATGTGCACTTTGTCATGGAACTCCCAGAAGTCGAGATAAAGAAGCTGGTCAGTGGCGACTTGATTGAGAAAGAAGAATTCGAACCACTCAGCAATCGGAATTCCTTCGTCGTACTCAACGATCACGTCCAAGATGTCTTCATAAGTGATGTGACCATCCTGGTCAGAGTCCAGAAATCGAAACACGCTTCGGAATCGTCGTCCAACTTTGAGGCAAAGGAACTCCGAGTACTTGTTAGACAATGTCAAGGCGCTCTTCCTCATCTTGATCCCTTCGTTCCTCACAATGTCAATATGAACCTGGAGCTTTCTGGAGTAAAACTCAATTTCAAACTCTTCCTGTTCCCTGATCTCGTCGAAGGCGTCACTTGAAATCTCAACGTTGCTGACTTGATCGCTCATAACTACGCTAGAAGAACCGTAAAAAACTCATTAAATTAATTGAATTTATAAAGATCTCGGAAAGGGGAGTATGAGTGTTCAATAGCCAGGTCAGTGATGGTCAATGTTTAGGTCTTACCTTTGTGTGAACTGCCTTTGTTGCATTTAAATCAAATGAAATTTGACCCGAGAGACTGAGGACACCTTCTTTGTTTCAATTCCAATATTTTCTCCAATGTGCACGTGGATCGATAAGGAAAAACCAGAGATAATTCACAATTCATTTTAATTACTTATCTTTTAGTGAATTAATTCGAATGAATTTATGAAGAATCTAATTCTCACTCAAGCTTTCCATACTATTAATTGTGAAAGGATTCATATAATTAAAATTATTATTCCTATTGAAATTGAAATATGAGATCAGTGGCTAATGCTCTTCATCCTTAAAATGGAAAAACGCCTCATATGCTCTCTACAATAATGTCTTTATCACTGACAAAATTTAGGACAATTAAAAGTAATTTATTAGGACTCTATCATAAACACGACTAATAAATAAAATGTTTTTTTACTTAATGCGTTGTGAAAAGCAATTTTTATTAAAACCGGAAGATAAATAACTTGAATTTTAACATTATTTGAGTAACATGAAATTCACTCAATAGAAGATCAAAATAACAACAGTAATTAGAATTCAAATAAACAATTTCTAAGAATTCACAATGATCCGATTTATAAAAAATTAAAAACAAATTTAAGTAAATGAAATACAATTATTGAGGAATAATACTAACTAACACAATAAATTTAGGATTTTCATGATTAAAACAACTAAGTTTTCAAATTAGCTCAAGAACTTTGATTGCTCCCTGGCTATTGGCCGCAACAACCACCGGGGAGTTTTTTTTCCAAGCGACGGCTGAGACGAACTCTGTGGAATCTTCGGGCTTGGCCTTTTCCACCATGCTCTTGTGATTGTCAAACTTGAAATGGAAGAGGGGCTTTGGAAGTGACTTGTAGTAAACATACAAAGAATTGTTCTCCGATCCGCAAGCTATGTAGTTCCCATCCGTCGCCAGGCCCACGAAGTTCTTCTCGTTCGTGTGACCGCAGAAAGAGCGGACGCAGTCCATGGTCTCCAAGTTCCACAATTTCAAATGGCTATCAGTCGAGGCAGAGACGAGCTCGTACTTGGAGGCAAACTTGACATAGCTCACGGCCTTGTTGTGCCCTGAAAGGATCCCAAGGGCCTCCTTGGGATGTCGAAAGTCGTAGTAGTGAACGCAGTGATCCGCCGATCCAAAGGCAATCATGTAGCTATTCTCAGGACAAAACTTGACACAGCAGACGTTGGCTTTAGCCTCGAGCGTCCCAACAGAGCGGTCTTGTTGGCAAGACCAGAGTTTCACCTTGGAATCATCAGAACCAGAGGCCAACAGCCTTGGGTCCCCATTGCTCCAATCGACGCTCCAGACTCGTTTCTCGTGCTCACTCAGCGTCCTTGACCATGGAATTAAGCATAAACATTTATTTACAATGAGTAATTTTTAATTTAAGCATATTTAGTTAGTATAAAAGGATTTATTGAAAAATGATTTCAAAGATTTGATACATTTTTAATGTCCACATCCCGGACTTGAATATTTAAATAATTTCTCACCGTAATTTTGCTCCAGCGGCTGCATCCCAAATGCTCACATTCCCATCATAATCCGAGCTGGCAAGATTGTTTTTGTAATAGCTGCTCCAAGCTACGCAACTTATTTTGGCCGCGCAGGAAAGCTCAGTCGTGGGGCAATGGATGTCCACAGAGGAGCCAATGACTGCAGAGTAGTCGAACAGCTTGATTTTCCTTGTGACTCCGGCAATGGCGAAGAACTCGCTGTCTTTGTCAAACTCAATGCTCGAGACGATGTTGGAGCTGGAGAGATGGTCGGGACTGTAGGAAAGGGTGGCGAGAGGTTTCAGAGCAGAATAACGAGAAATTTGCGAGAGCGTTTTCCCAAACTCGGTGAGGGAAAAGAACTCTACGCTTTCCTGCATTTCGTCAGGTACAAGAGCATCATTGATGTCGAAAAGCTCAGAGTTCCGTGAAGTCAAGTAAATGCGACTCAGTTCATCAAAATGAGTTGCGATTCTTCTCCGACGATTTTGAAGGGAATCTTCGGGATTGAGGAAATTCGGAGTCTGGGTGTTGAAGCCGATGATGTATGGAGCTGGTATGCCTTCCTCTTCGTTCCTCGGTGGCGGATCGCTGGAGTTGTTCTCGTTTACCCGCTCTTCGGCCACGTAAGAAATGTCGCGATCAATGAGAGCCACTTCTCGCTCAAGCTGCTCCTTCTCGGACATCTTGATCTTCCGAACGTCGGATAAAAACTCGCTCAAAAGATTCCTCTGGCACTCGGAGCTCTCAGAAGTCAAAATCTCCTTCTTTTGAGTCAGGATCTTGATCAAGGCATCCACGTCGTTGATGTTGAGAAGGTTCGTATTGCTGGTTGAGGCCACGAGTCGACGGATGTCAATCTTGTCCAGAAACACGCTGTAATGGAAATTATTCCCAGTCCGCTTGGTTTGTCGACGAACAAGAACGGCCTGATTCATGGCAAAATTCGGAACGAGTTCGTCGGTCTGGATCGCAACCCCGCAAATGGGACATCGAGAAGACATCTTCAGAGAATTCAATATACATTTCTGACAGTATGTATGCCCACATCTGGTGATTTGAGCCTCGGAGAGATAGTCGAAACAAATTGGACAGATCATCTCAGGTGGTTTCTCTTCTTTCGTCCAAGTTGTAGGATCACCACTGAGAATAGGGCCACCTTGATTGTTTCGCTTCACGCCCCGCATGGATCTGGCGATTTCGACTAAAGAAGCCGGATTCGAAGTTGAGGGCCCTGGTTGTTCTGAGGAGGTCGAAGATCTTTGAGACATTTCAAACCTTGGAACTAAAAAATAAATAATTGTCAACATTTTCCTTTATAGTCTTATTCCATTAGACTTTCAAACTAATACGAAATTTAATTAGTTGAATTAAATACAAAAATACAACTTGGTATTTCAATGAGTAGAACTACGATTAAGATTCATGATTTATTTTTTGACATAAGCAGGACTGTCAAAATAATATTTTATATTTTTGGATATCGTACTTCCACTTATTGTTAATTAAGTAATGTGATGAACTCAATTACCGTGATGTGACGGAAAAGCAATGTGCAAAAATTCAATTTAAAAATGCCAAAAAAGTAAATAATAATAAAATAGTAAGTTTCCTTTCACGCAGATTTAAAAACAAATACACGCAAACAAATAGATTGACTCTCAGAAATAAATATAAAATAAATATTTGATTCCCACTTAAGAAATTTAAAATTTAGAGATCACATAATTTAAATATCTGGTAATTAATTAATTTGCATTGTGGCCAAAGAAGAAGGATTCTTCTCCTGTCTGCCTGGTCCGGTAATAAAAAGGAAAGTGCGAATTCCGAAAGTTGGATGATATGATTTGAGCATCAAGATCCTAAAATCCGATCTTACAATTCTAAACCAAAGGCGCGCACCAAATACGTTCGCCGGTCGCCGACAAGCAAGCATCGCTCAAATTCTCACTCAAACTAGAATCACGTTGAGCCAAGTCCAACTAAAGAAATTAGAATAAAAGCCTTTTTCCTTACATTTATTTTTCTTTAACTGACTTTTCTTTGTTTGTCAGGCAATATTACATACTTTGCCAGTTGTATCTTAAATAACTTAAAATCAAGAGTTACTTAGTGAGTTTGTTTGATGTTCCAATTTATCACTCATTTTAAATTCGTGCCTAGGAAGTCAAATCAGCTTTATTCAAAATGCCTAAAAGGAAGCTTCCCGACAACCAAGTCTTTTCAAATGAGGATGGTTCTGAGGTTATGATTTATTCAAAAATATTATAAATTGTATTTATATTAAATTATATTTTCTTACAAATAGTTTTATAATAAATTGCCAAGTTGGTACTAATTATCAAATCAACATGTGTATAAAAAGCTTTAAAATCACTTTTTAAACTTGAATAATGGACGAATGAATAATTTCAAAATCAATTTCTAGAAACCTAATGCGGAATTAACTCCAATACTCGACTCGGGAGTTCATTCCAATGAGGAGAATGAAACGAGCAACTCTCCCTCCACTTCTTACGTTCTGTCTGAAGATGATTTCGGAACAGCAATAGGACCATTGGAGCGTTCACTGGAATCTAAAATTGAACACATGAATTTGGAGGAGAAAGAAGAAAATAAAAATGAGTTGTCCAAGAATAGAAATTCTCTCGAAAGAGAGGATAAAATCCTGTATGCTTGTAGCATTTGCCACGATCGATTCCCTGAATATTCAAAATTCAAAGAACACATTGAAAAGATGCACAAAAGGAGAGGAGATTCTGACGACTTCGTCGATTTGTGAGACATTACAATTTTATATTATTAATTATAAATATAATATTCTTTTCTTTTATATGTCAAGTTTTAATCGTACTAGTTAATAATTTAAGTTTGAATTTATTGAAAAGTTGTTAACGGAAAAAATTCTAGTTGTCTCTTGCGAATTTACGAAACCGAAGTAACGGAGCTTCTCTTGTCAGCTCATTGTGGCGATCGACGGTTGAGTATTATGAATTTTGATAATGGAGAACGTGGGGTTATCACAGGCGCAATCATCCCCAAAGGAGAAATAATTATACAATATACTGGAGATGTAAGAATTATATTGTATATATATTGAAATTAAATATAACTCGTTTTAATAAATATTTTACTATCATCTTAAATGCGTGTTAATTAGTCATTTATGATTTACAGCTAGTAAGTCACGAAGAGCTCAAAAGCAGGTCTGTAAAATACGGGGATGTTGGGATTTTTATGAGACTTAATGAGCACAAGAAAATACAATACATTGATGCGACCATTAAAGGCAACTGCTCAAGATACATTAGACATGGTCATCCAGTAAGTCATTGTTGTACTTAAAGTAAATTTTAAAAATGCGATTTTAATGGAATATTTTTCAATTTGTTTCAACTACATCACTTCTTTCATTTTGAAATAGGGAAATGTTCATTCACTCGTCACAACCTGCGGTAAAGAGAAAGTGGTTTTAATTTACGCCAAACGAAACATCAAGAGAGGAGAAGAACTTACATACGACTACAATACATTTTACGTCCCGACGAAGGAAGACCTTTATCCTCTCGATAAATTGTAAAAACTTCGGTTATTTATTAGACCATGCATAAATTCTTTTCCAAATTGTCAAACTCTTCTTAACTTATTTTCGTTGTAAAACTGTGGCAAAATATCTTAAAATATCGTACCTTTTTATTAATATTTATAATTTTCGTGACACGTGTCAATGATCTTCTTTGTAATGGTTTTCTTTGTAAGGTTAAAAAAAACGAAGAAAGCTCATATCTTATAATTTATTTAATCGCAATTGTTTTATACTTTTTATTGTAATTTTTCATTAAATAAATCAGTGATTGGCCTGATTGATTGATTTGTATCCCTATACTGATTGAATTTCTACCCACTGGTGGGGACTATTAAATTATAAACTTTTAAGATTAATAATATCATTTTTATCAATATTATCAATTTTTGAATTGAATAAAGAATTAATCTTCGTATATTGTTTGGTTTTTAATTTATTTTTATAAAGTGTGTGTGGATTTTGCAATAAATAATTACATTTTGGTGATTTAATTGTCCCCACTCTCACCTTGCATTTTTACTTTTCAGAGAATGTAGAATAATGGATTGATAAATAATTCTGATTAGTTTTTCAACTTGGATGATGAAATAAGCATGGAAAGTATTATTATTAACCATCTTTTATTTAAAAACAACTTTACCGACTCTAAACCTTTGTCATATATTTATAGTCTAATTCTACAAATGCTATATATTTAACAAAAATAGCTAAATTAACAACTATGTATGTGTGATTAGGAAAATTGACATCTCTAAAGAAAGTGATAATTTGATCAAGTAAGAAACAGTGGACTCAATATTAAGGATTTGCTTAATTGGGTAAAGTTTATTTTGAAGAATGACAATGAAAAAGACGAGAGATAAATTTGAAAATTAAATTGACCAAAAATGGTTGAATTCATAATCAAGTCCATTTTAAGCGTGACACAAATAAAAATTATTAAATTATTCTGAGTGTGCTAATTTTTATCCTTCTTCTGTTCTGATGAAGTGTCGTCTGAAGTACTGGAAGCATCAGCATCTTTATTGGAATCACTACCTGATGAGCTTCCTCCATCTCGTTCGGATGCCATCTAGTCAATCATCAAATCATATTCTCAGTATTAATCACACAGGAAATTCGCAATTTAAAAAATCTATTACTAGGGCTTTTGCCCTTAATACCTTTTTATAAGCTAATTCAAAGAGCTTCAAGGAGGCTTGTTGCAAAGTGTTGGTGGCTGTCCTGATTTCTTCTGAGGAAGCTTGATCTTTCTTGGCCATAACTTCTCTAGTCTTGACAATGAGGTCTTTGATTTTGGAAACCTCCTCTGCGGGAAGCTGGTTTTCATACTCGGCCACTTTGGTTTCCACGTCATGGACGACGCTCTCAGCTTGATTCGCTGCCTCCACAGCTTCCTTCTTCTGCTTGTCTTCATCTGCGTACTGCGCGGCATTCTTAATCATATTCTCAATTTCGTCTTTGCTCAGGCCTCCAGAAGATTGAATGACAACTGGTCAAACAAAACATTAAAATTAATTATATATTAGTCAAGTAAAAAATTATAAAAATTATACGACTTACTCTGCTGCTCTTTTCCAGTTCCCTTATCTCTTGCGCTCACGTGGACAATGCCGTTGGCATCAATGTCAAAAGTAACTTCAATCTGTGGGATTCCTCGTGGTGCTGGAGGAAGTCCAACGAGAGTGAATTGTCCCAAGAGTTTATTGTCCAATGCCATTTCTCGCTCTCCTTGATGAACTTTGATTTCTACTTGGGTCTGTCCATCAGCCGCTGTTGAAAATACCTATAATGGAAATAAAAACACATTTATGCATTTTAAAAACTATTCAAATTACGATATTTAAACAGAGAATTCATCTTATTTGACTCTGCTACAGCTAGCTTTCAGATTTTTAACAATTTCATTTTACCTGGGATTTCTTGGTAGGAATGGTCGTGTTCCGGTTAATAAGCTTGGTGAACACTCCACCAAGAGTTTCAATTCCAAGTGAAAGTGGAGTGACGTCAAGAAGGAGAACATCAGTGACGTTGCCGGATAAAACTCCACCTTGGATTGCCGCGCCAACCGCTACAGCCTCGTCAGGGTTCACAGATTTAGATGGGATTTTTCCAAAGACTTCTTGCACCGTCGCTTGAACTTTCGGCATCCTGGACATTCCACCAACGATAATAACTTCTCCAATCTCCGTCTTCTTAATTTCCGCATCCTGAAGGGCCTTCTGACACGGGCCAATGGTTCTTTTAATCAAGTCTCCAACAAGGCTCTCGAGTTTTGCTCTTGTCAACTGAATATCAATTAAAAAATTACCAGTCAAGCATGCGAAAATGTCTCAATGAGTAGTTTGGCTATATAATTAAATTAATGAATAAATTAATGCCTTGAGATTCATGTGCTTGGGACCAGAGGCATCGACGGTGAGATATGGTAAATTAATATCTGTTTGAATGGCAGATGACAACTCGATCTTGGCCTTCTCAGCTGCTTCCTTCAATCTCTGCATGGCCATGGAGTCTTTTTTCAAATCGATTCCTTGCTACAGTCCAACACAAATTAATTTTTGAAATTAAATATTTAAATAAATATCTACATTACTTCAAATTACTAAAACGTTGTATTTGTATATTTGTATGTTACATACCTCTTTGTTAAATTCTTGGGCGAGAAAATTGACAAGAGTATTGTCAAAATCCTCTCCTCCGAGGAACGTGTCGCCATTGGTGGATTTGACCTCAAAGACTCCCTTCTGAATCTCTAAAATTGAGATATCGAAAGTTCCACCTCCCAGGTCATAAACGGCGATTCTACAAGAAAATGCCAATTTTCTCAATGAATGATAAAGTACATATTAGATTTAGTGCTTTACAAGTAGTTGTAAAGAGCGAACTTACATTTTATCTTCTGATTTGTCCATTCCATAGGCTAAGGCTGCTGCGGTAGGTTCATTAATTACTCGAAGTACATTCAAGCCAGAGATTTGACCAGCATCTTTCGTAGCCTGAAATTTAACACATTGATGATGTAACAATGAAGAACTTTACGTGAGAAAATATCAATTTTACCTGTCGTTGAGAATCGTTGAAATATGCTGGAACAGTGACAACTGCATTTTTGACAGGAGTTCCCAAGTAGGCCTCGGCCGTCTCCTTCATTTTGACCAAAACAAAGGCTCCAATTTGGCTGGGTGAATAAAGTTTCCCATCCGTTGACGTGACCCAAGCGTCTCCATTTGATGCCTTAACTATCTTATAAGATACTGTTTTCCTGTAAATATGAAAAGAACCTTATTAACATCAAAATTGAACATTTCCGTTATTCTCTACATGATAGATTTAGGTGATCAGTAAAAATATTCTGCATTTCGAAGAGTCATTAAATGACTTGTTCGATTAGTTGACGAAAAATTGAACATCATGTGAAATGATAATGTGGAAATTTGAATTTAAAAAACTTCTTACAAATCCTTTTTAACTTCAGGATCATCAAATTTTCGACCGATAAGACGTTTTGTGGCATAAAAGGTATTTGCTGCATTTGTTACGGCCTGACGTCTCGCCGGCATTCCCACCAACCTTTCCCCATCTAAAACGATGCATTAAATATGGCATGAAACTTCCCAATTGACTAATTAAAGACAAGTTTAAACAACATGTAAATGAATAAGTAAGTACCTTTAGTAAAGGCGACGACGGAGGGAGTGGTTCTAGAACCTTCGGCGTTTTCAATGACTTTCGGGGACTTTCCTTCCATAACAGCCACACATGAATTTGTGGTTCCAAGATCGATTCCAATGACGGCCCCTCGCAGAGCATCCGACCTTTAAACACCATCAAAGGCTTTTATCAGGATTTTACAACTAAAATCAGGATTTTGCAACTAAAAACCCAAGTAGAGCCTCATTTTTTACGAGGTTTCTTGGAGATGGGAAGTGGACGAGACTCACTTGTGTCGGACGACATTTTTGAAAGCAGGGGACGTCGGGAGGTAGCGGAGGACCTGAGGTCCTTTGAAAAGACTCTTGATCATTTTTGCCCGAGTTGAGGAGATGACGAGGGACGACGAGGGACGACGAGGTGACTGAGAGCGTGGTGAGTTAAATTCTGATGAAATGGAGCTCTGAAGCCGGATCATGTGTCTTGGACCTAAGGCCCAGCCACGCACGCGTCTCCCCAATTACACCTTCATTCAAACTGGAATTGGTCCTGCTCGCAGTATTTAACCACCAAATCTACCCAATTTTATTAATTTGCCCAAGACAAGCTTGATGATTGGTGAGCTGGCAATTGCGACGCAAAGTTAAACTTGCCTAATATAATATTTTAACTTCTATGATAACTATATTTCGTTAATTTACTGGAAAAGTATAAATAGCTTGAAATATGAGGGTATGATGGAGATAGATTGGTCATAAAGTTCTGTATACGCGTCTATTATAATACAAATAAAAAGTATAAAAAATAACTTTTTAAAAATTAACAGGATTTGTCGTTTATCAATTTATAAGTAAATCTTGGACTTAAATCTGATTTATACCTAGCCTGTTTGATAATGTGATTTGTAAAAAATGCTATTGATGCAAAGATGATCGTTTAAAATAGTAAATGAATTGTAAAATATTTGATATGGTTTGTTATTATTTGTCGAACACAATTCTAAGAATACATTTTATCATGGTATAATTACGTTAATTTAAAATAGCAATGATCATAATTTGGATGTTTCTTTATAAATAGCACTTTAGATTTTAGTTCAAATATTTTAGTCGTATCGTCGTAAATTACATAGTAAGGGATATACTTGCGCTTGTAATTTGACACTAATAATTTAAACATTTATAATTAAATATAAGAAATTTATCATTAAAGTAAGTATATAAAACCCCCTTGATACCGTTATTTTCACTTATAAACATTTAGCTATAGACACAAAAAGTATCAAATGGACTTAAAATTATTATTTGGGGAGCTTGAGTAATTTAATGGAAGGCGAATACGATGAAGAGGAATGTACAAACGCCGATGACGAGCCCGAGAATTATAGAATCCTTTCGCTTTTTAAAATTGATTTTCTGAATCAGATTGTTGATTGCAGGAAACCGAGTCGTAATGTCATTGATGCGTGATTGAATCTTCTTAAAGGCGACTCTCTGAGTTATAAGGTTTTCTTTTGTGTCAATAGCAATGCTGATTTGTTCATCAATCATCATTTCAGAGCTAGCGAATCCAAAAGACAATTATTATAATGGTTAAAACATACTTACAACCATTAATTATATTTACATTAAATGTAGAAATTTTAAATGGACCACAAACTTCTAAGCATTTATACAGTCTGTGTGATTTCTAAGATGGCCCTTCATCTCTAAATGGTTAGAGAGGGCCATCTTAATAATCGCTCAGGCTGTACAAAAAATTACCTTTTCAAGTGATCATGTTCTTTGATATAAAGATCCATCCTTCGATTCAGAGCAGATTTGCTCGCACTGCAATATAAATTAAACATTTATTCATTCAGAACTTCTTATAGAAATTATAATTTAAAAAATTAATCTTCAAACGAAAAATAAGTAGAGGAATAGTATTACTATTCTTACATTGACTTCATTTAAATTAACATGAAATCCGTATGCTTATTTAGCTTACTCAATTTCTTTCTTGACTCCTTGAAGAAGTTCTTCTCTTTCTTTTCGACTTCTCAGGTTGTTCTGAGTTTTCTTGAACTCTTGTGAGTAGTCTTGCAAAATGTCTCGATGGCGCTGAAGCGTATGGACAACTGCGGGAGTCCCCAATCCTGGTACAGTTGCGGAGATTTCATTCATCTCTTCATTGACGTTTGAGAGTAGTTTCAGAAGATTTTCAATCTCCTCCGAGAGCGATTCAAACATCCGGTCACTAGAAAGTAGAGGCGTCGTGTCATTTTCTCTGTAAAATCACAAACATGTATGTAAGATTATAATTAGTGTATCTGGTCGTTTTATGATCTTAATAAATGACATTAAAATATTATAAAAGTTTACGTCTCAGGTGCAGCTAAGAAAGTTGTGTTTGACCCAACTTTGCTATACGACACTAGCTTATTGTCAATTTCATTTTCAAGGTAGCGAGCTTCCTTCCGAAGATCTGATAAAGAAAACATTATTGATATTAAAAAAAATTAATATATGTATCTTAAGCATAAAATTAAAAATATAGGCACTTATGATGGCACTTAAGATTACGAAACCATAATTAATGATTTCACATCACCTTCCCACTTTGATTGTTCCATATTTTGGTCTGGTCTTTCCATAAATGAAATGATAATCAAATTTATTCACAGCTTTTTAGACAATTGTCTAAATCAACAATTGCTAGTGTCCAAATGGAAAAGTAAGAAGTCCAAACGTCGTTAAATGAATATTTCTCAGAATGTGGCGTATTTCTTTATCTCAAACTATTAGTTTTGTCTGCCTGTAATAATTGACATAAGAAGTCGAATAAACAAAATGATAAATACCACCACAATTGTCAACTGTCTAATTGACTTTAATTGGAACAAATGGCTGGCTCTTCCAGCTCATTCACTCACACACTCAATTCAATTTATATATATATATACATGTATGTGTGTGTGTGTCGTCATATGACATGACAGTAATCTGTAGTGTAAATCTGTAAATCGTATAGTTTACAATACGCAGTGTATTTGGGAAATGAATTCTATGTTTCGCGCTCGGAAATCTCAGTATGAAGCTTCAAGAGGATTCGGATATATCCAATAATATGGCCAAAATCAGATGAGAATCTCACTTGAAACAATAGCAATTTGTAATGAAAAGAAGTCAATATAAAAATTTAGCTTAATTTTTCGACTTTATAATTACTTATGCTTATATTTAATGTATTACTAATTATTTGTTCATCAATTTTATACTAAAATTAATATTTTAATGAAAATAGGCTAAACTGCTAAAATGCAGATGAAGATCGTCTGCATCCCATGAAGTATAAAGCCTAGTCAATTTTACAAATTAAAGCTATATATCAATATCTTTTTGCCTACTTTTAATTTATTATTTATTAAATAAATTATTCGAAATATATTTTAATCAATTGACATACACATGTATTGCTAACTTTCTTATGTTGTATTTGTATAAGTATTTGAGGAATTTGAGAAATGTCATCTCATTTATTCTCAAAGAAAGGTAGAGCTCTCATCAGGTAGATGACTCCTACTATTTCTCTCAATGCTTCGTCTTTTTCGTTCCGTTTCCTGTGCTGAACTCTTTCTTCTCGTGTGCATTGAAATTGAGTGAGAGGAATTGGGAAATCTGCTACCGTGCTTTATGGAACTTTGTGAGACATTGTATGAATTCCTCTCATTGCAATTTGCAGTAGACATACCAAGTTTGATACAGGTATATGTTTGTAAGATGTGAATTTAAAATAAATTGCTCTGCATAATGTGTTTTTGTGTTTGATATGCTAAACAATATAGAGGTAATTCTCTTTCATCTAAATTTACACAAACGAATTTCTGGCTCTTTAAAAGCTTGCTCAAATGGAAATTAAAGGGATTTAATACATAATTTCTTTTCTGCATATTTGGCATTCTTTAAATTGTAAAGGAATCGAGAAGACGATTAAAAGGGTATTGGATATGGGAAATTTCTTAAATATATCACGTCAAAGCCATTCTACAAAAATTACTTCTTTAGCCTTCATGTTAAATTCAATGGAAAAAGGAGTTTAAGAACCTATATTTTACATAAAATGAGAAAGAAGCTTTAGAAAATAGCGAAATGAAAATAGGATATATGTATTCTATAAATGTTTATTCTATTAGAGCTCTGGCCAAGAAGAATTCGGAATGGCCCAAATTTCTCTGAATTGGCGAATTGAGCAAAAGGAAGAAACACGAGGCTCAAAATCGAGTCTGTGTGAGTTCAATTCAAACTATCGTCCAGGAGTCCAGCAGTTGTTCAACCAGAGTTTCCACGGGTTCTCGACTCGGATTCTTTTAATAATATTCTTCAAATTTCCATAAGGTAACGAGAGGCTGAGTTGAGATTCTTGGAAATTGAATTTGGAAATATCAATAATCGATATGCAAAGTGAGCAGGTGGAAGGCAGGAGCTTCTGTAATTGGAGGTTCTGAAAAGCCGAGGAGAGTGAAAAGATCATGATGGTATTTTCTACTTTGTTGAATATTGAGTCAATTTGAGAACTTGCCCTGAGAATTCCGAGTCTCTCAATGTCCCGCACGGCATCCTGAGAGGAAGCGGAAAAATGTGCGGTAGTTGTAATACACCTTAACTTCCCTAAAGCCCTAAACAGAATGACGGCGAATTGCGATATGAAAATTCCTGGGGGTGAATATAGGGGGTGGAGGCACCTGAGAGTGGAGAGGCGAACCAAGCCAAATTTAATCGCAACTTTCTCTGCGAATCGCTCACAAATTTTCGCAACGCCAGTCAGAACACAATGTGACGCGGAAGCCAAAGAGTCAATTCGCAGCTTCCAAAATCGAGACCTCAAAACTGAAAATTTCGGTTAAGGAGTTGCGAATTGGAAGGGAAGGTAATAGGGTTGTACTTGTGGGGCGGAATGAGACTGAATGGACGGACTGGAACACGCATGTCAAACCAAGTTGTTTTGTGTTTTGTATTCGCGAAGAAAGCAACGCCTCATTGTGGCCTGAATCGGCATTTTAATGTTTGCGTTTAACGTTGGGAGCCGAGCTTCTAGCTAGACGCAAGAAGCTGCTTCACATGGTGTTTCCCGTTTAACGTAGGTTAAGGTAAGGTTAGGTTACGTAGTAAAACCCAATCCAGGAGGAAAATGTTAATACACCAAATACGTGAGAGCGTATGGTGTAGCTTGAACTTGTGGACTCCTGCATGTTCTTCACTACATAGAAGCTTCGTATAGCCGATCCATATTTTCGGATTGGGGATTTAGTGAAGCTGACCGTATTTCCTTAGGCTTCATCCCCTCGCCTCAGTACAATCAATCAAGAATTTTACTCAAATCTCTCACGGTTTAAGGCTCAGCCCAGCCCAGACACTCATGTACCCCATGCAATTTATAGAAAATATTAGACAGGTTGGGGGGACGAGTGGATTCCAAGTCCAGTTCAAGTCCAACATGACGGAGGGAAAGTACAAGGAACGATGGGTCCATGAAGGTGGACTGGACTCAGGAGAGAAATGAAATGCGACAATGGGCTCCTTTCTACTAAATTACGCTACTTTTCAAATTGGCCTTTGTACAAAGAGCAAATCACGACCAATCAAAGTTATTTATCTCTTGCTTTTAATTAAAAATGGAAGAAGACAGGAAGAAAAAATTATTTTAACAATTTAAATTAAGAAGAGTATCTCGTTAATGATAGAAATTCGTGATGAATATCCCAATTGGGAGCCTGAAGTCACAACGAAAATCTGTAACAAGTGGAAAATGAGTGCAAAAAGGTATGTAATTTTATAATTTATATTAAATAATACTCACATTAAAAAATTACAAACAATGGGAAATTATATTTATATATTAGAACTTCTAAAGTGTTGAAAAGTTTGTGATTGTTTTGTATAACTTTTAGTTAAAAAAAACACAAGGAGCACGAACTAGATAGAGGAATTTGATCTGGGACCTTTGAATTTGAACGATGAAGACGCGGGTCCGATTCTTGGAGCCTTGCCTTGCCCCAACTCAGTCCAAAGGCTCTAAACGGACTCATTGCGCAACTGCAGCCTATCGTTCCCTTAGACTTATCTTTGGACTGGACTGGGCCCAAACCTCTCAATTATTTATCATAATGCTTCGTTCCTGTTTATCCGCTGCTTTGCGGTTTAACTAATAAATCACATGTATTTTATGTTCGGTTTTCCAATCTTGGGAATTTAATACACTCGCTCTATAGGAGTCTTCTGCGTCCCATTGAGGTCTTGAGTTTCGTTGGAGGCTCCGGTACATTGGGAAGAAACGCATGAGCCCAGTCGTTCAAGATTGTACCCCTTATCCTTCTCCGGGTCCTCGGGTGAGTCTGACAAGAAGCGGAGTTCGGAACCAATTGAATAGAACCTCCCGGAGCATTTACTTCCTCGGGACTCGTGGTTCTATTCATGGTAAAATGCGTTGATAAAAGTCTTCGTCCTCAGAACCCACAAATCTCTCAATTGGACTTTATCCGAGAAGTGCAGGAGTGAGGCGGTCGGAGGCCAGCGGCCCTCTGGGGACCCACGCCCTTATAATTACCCACCCAACTTGTAGAACTCCCACATTCCTCCACCACCCGGAATTTAATTAGGGAGAGAGGAAGGAAATTATCCACCCTCTCCTCTGATTTATACGGGAGGATGGCTCAAATATGGTGATTCTATAGCCCATTGTCCCACATTTCACCGATTGTTCGAGGAGACGCGGGGGCGAGCCCGCATTTACGGCCCTATAGCATCTTGGATACATCCGTCGCTGGCCTCCTGTCTCCCCCTGATTGCTTCCCGTTGGATCAATAATCATATTTGGGATCCATGTCTCGACAAGGCGAGTGTCCTTAATTGAGAAGCACATGCATTCCTTGGGCTCATTGTTGTGAGGGGGAGGTTGGGCTGGCGAGGTCTTCTACCTGCTTCCACTGACTACCTGTGGGCCTCTCCCCTCCGAGTCGATTCCCCTCTTCCCCACACTCACTTCGCCAAACACTTGGTCCGAGTTGAGGCAGTGCCGACGAGGAGCTCGCCGAACCTCCTTCTCCCACCAGTTCCCCCGATTTTCGGATCAGACCCCATGCGGACTCTCCCGCTCACGATCTTCAATAAGGTACGCTCCGATGTGATATTTCCCCTTCTCGATTCCTCAGGAAACCAGAGAATCTCCAACCTTGTGGGAATCCGTTTTAATCGCTTCCCTTCCCCTCGTTCATCTTCTATTTCGGCTTAATCTCACTTCCGTGAGCCACGTTCTTGAGCAGTCGGCTAATCTCCTCTCTCCTCACCGTCACTTTTGCTCATCATGTACTCAAGGCATTCTGTGTTGGTTACTCGAGAGATCCTCTTATCTGAGCACTTGAGGCCTCAGGACTTTCAACCGTTCCCAGCCGACTGCGTAGTTCCTTCCTATATATTTCAACCCTCGGAGAGGAAGATGAGAAACGGAGATGCGAAATTCTCCTTCATGACATCTGACATATAGGGGGAGTTTGAAAGAACTTGAACCTTTATAAACTTGTTGAAATCATTGAAAGGGAGTTTGCCAATTCAAATGCGATTTTCAAAATTCGCCTGACGAGATTACATACGTATAATTCCATAGAAGCCAAGGGAAAAGTTTTGTTCACAAATTTGAGTTTGTAAAGAGTAAGGAGGCATTGAGAGACGGAAGTCTGAGTTGAGGAACAGTTAGATAGTTTCTACATCTACGGACTATAAGCCTTCAACACGATGATGAGTCTTTGATCACTGAATATCCGAGGGAACATTTCTTTCAAACTTTTCTTCTTGGCACGTACTTTCCTTGACTCAGGGCAGAGGTGAAAGTGAGTGATGGGCCCAAGTTCGTTTTATTGTCTTTGTGAAACAATATAGATTTTATTCCTCTTCCAATCCAGAAATCCACAATGGGAGCTTTGGCACTCAACGAGTTTTTACCCCATTTCTCACGCATAGTGAGTTGGGTTCGCTAGGTTTCCTGTTACCTCTCCTGTCTTCCTTCCCACCAGTCCAAATGCCTTTCATATGGACTCAAGACTACCGTAATGTCTGCAAGACGCAATAAAAACCTCCGCACATACCCTTTTTACATGATCAGATTTTAATTGGGCCTCACTGGCGTGTCAATGGACACCCATGTCATTGGTCGAGTTCAAAGGCTGGACGAGGGAATTTGACTTTCAAATGGCCCAACTTCGCGCTTTCCGTCTCTCAACATCCCTTTTTGACTCAAATCAAGAAATTGTAAATTCAAGAGCCACTCATACATTAATTCATGACGATTTTTTTTCGCCAAAGGCCCCAGCTCCCTGGGCACTACCCTTAAAAGTAATCCCTTATGCATTCTTGACATTTATTGTGCATTCCTCCACAATAGGGCTTTAAATATTAAACGAGGCATCCCTTGAATTGTGAGTAATGGGACCAGCACATTCGACTGAGGTCTCATTTGATTACAAAGAGTATATACATACATATTGCAGAGTTACTCGACTCATGAGAGGAGTTTCGAACCTTCGTCAGCGGAGATGGCGAGCATAAGAGAATGTGAGTGGTGGTGAGTGCGTTTGACTCCCGCATCATGTTGGCACGTTGGCAAGAGCCGTGTAGTTGAGACTTATGGGAGCTTCCTCGAATGCCCGTCTCTTGTAAGGATGAAGAGGATGAGGGAGGAACCGCCTTTCACTCTCCCTCGCCCATATGCTAGACCCATGTAGGACTTATATAGAGAAATCAATAAGGAATTTCACAAAACTCCTCTTTCAGCAACTTTGGATGAGAGGGAAGATTTGTGATGAGAAAATTACATTTTAAATTTATTTCCTCGGCTGAGGTTGAGGAAATTTGGAAATTGTAAAGAGAATAATGGGATTTTAAGCTTGATTTAACTTCCCCTGCCATTCAATTGGTCTGTAGAGGAGCCTCGCATGGAGCGAGTGAATGAGGAGGAACATAATGGGCACAGAAGTGGATTTCCTAAATGTATGGCCAGAGCCTGATTGACTCTAATAATCCTCTCATTGTTCGCAGACGGAAGAGGAACGCCGGTGAAGATATGTAGATGTTCTTAAACCCGTGGTTCACATCAACCGTGACCGGGTCCGCGAGCTTGACCCGGTCGAGAACCTCATCACCTGCTGCCCTCCCCAAGGAGAATCTCGAACAGAGTACAGTAGTTCCGGAAACGACGGCCGGATGCGAGATTCATTCCACGGCGGATGGCCGACTTTTCTACTACGAGTAAGTGAGGGGCTTCATTTATTTATTGGAGGCTCCTCTTGGAGATCCAAGGAGTAGACAAACACAAGGGTAATTGCCTCCTGGTCACTCCCGTGGATCTCCACAATCACCCGAGACTCGGATGAGGTCAATGGAAAAACCCTCTTCCTAAATGACATAACTCTTTAAAATATTAACCTTTGGCCTCAAACCTGAAAGGCCCATTTGCTATTCACCTCAGCCTCAATTTATTTACAAGTCTTGAGTCCTAAATAAAAGGGCCAATTACTTAAATCACAAACTCGCCATTCGTCAAATTCATTACAATTTCCTTTCTTCGCCTTTCTTGCTTCGATGTATTTCGTCTCACGATGAGGATTTGGGCATTTTGGAAATCGTCAAATTACCTCAGTATGGCTATGTTGAGCGGATGTGAGAGCACGCGAGTCGAGGGAAGAGAAAAGGCAAACAATAAATAATCTCCGTATGGAGAAGAGCGAACAAAGAGCTTTCGAGTCGAAAGAAAATAAATAAATTTGTGAAGAGGCCCAAGCCTTTAACTTCATTCCTCCTTGGTTTGGGTCTTTCGTAATGGCCCGCCCGTTCCTCTTCATCTCTCCTAACGACGTCAATGAAGTCCTAATTGATAAACGAGCGAGAATATTATTATTCAATTTTCCCCCTCGATGGATGATGCTAATTTGGTTAGTTGCCTTCAAGGTTCGATTTTATAAGTTCATTACAAGTGTCTATGTGTATCCTCATTGGTTCGCTCGAGAGTTTTTCGGGCAATAAAGCACGGAGAAGAAAAGTCTCTCTCAAGACGCGAAGGAAGATCAAGAAGAAATTGGCCAAGCGAGGACGCTCATTTGATCTCCAAATCCAATTGTGATGACGAGGAAGGAACACTGGTTACTCTCATGCATGATTTCTCTGTTTACATTCCATTTCTAATCTACTAACTCTCCGACTCGCCCGAGTCCTTTCCCTTCCTAATCCAAATTAATCTTTGATTCAGAGTTTGTGTAAACAGAGTGAGGCACGAGCGAGGAGAGCTCCCCATTTATTCCAAGAGTGTGTGGTGGATTCCTTCAGTTCTTTTTGTCTCTCAAAAACTGGGATTCCATTGGGGCGAGAAGGAGAAGATGTGACGATCATTTGCTCCTTTTAAGACTTTTTGATATTTTGATCCACTTACACTTGACTATGTGTTGGAGGAGAAAACTTGATCTTCCTTATTCAATTCCTCCGCCTTCATCAGCCATATATGATATTAACATTCTTGGTACAGAAAAAGTATAAATACTCCCTTTAAAAAAACTCTCACAATTGAAAAAGTTTGGAATGAAGCGCATGAGGAGATTTTGGAAGTTAAAGTAGGTAAGTCAAATAAGAGTTGGGGCCATCAGAGTACTTATAAACTTAATCCTATCATTCCCCACTTTTAAACTTCTCTCCTTGTCTCTCGCCAACTTCGTTGGTTCCCTGATCAATATAAGCTCTCCTTTTACCTTAATTATCTCACTCTCGAGCACTATGAATCTCCAGACGAGACTCATCATTTCAAACAACTTTTCAAACAAAACACATTCGACACTCGCACTTAAATACATTTTGCATACATGTAGAAGCCATTAATAAAAACCAGGGTTTTTAATCTCATTTGTCCAGATATATAAAATGTATAGATGTATACATATATAGATATGTAACATGATCTTCCTCCATTTATATGATTATAAATAAGCATTTCTCAAGCATCCGAAGATTGAGACGAAAGTACGTGAGATGAAAGTGAGGTTGCATTCAAGTTAATGGAATTCTCCACATTAGTAGACATATGTGAATGTTCAAAGTGTAATGGAACGTTGATGAGATGAATTTTCATTCCTCCTTCAAATTTACAAAATGTGGAACAAAAGTCAACATTGGCTCGCGATCTCGTGTTTGTATCATTGTAATGAAAGAATTCATAATGACTCTATACATATAATAAGTATATGACAAACACGCTCAGATTAGAAGAGTAGCTACAACCAACTTGTAGACTTGTAATCCTTCAGTAAATACGTTTTGTATGTACCTAGGTATACAGGAGAGCATTCCATTTCGCTCAGCCTGATTGAGAGTCTGAGAGGGAAAGACGAGAGACGTCATGGACTTATTGTTGGAACTAATAGTAAAGCCTCAATAGGATCAAGAGCTTAATATACAATTGGCATATTTGACACGGTGAATTCGTACAGGATGAGATTTAAATGAGAGATTAAAGTGCAAATATGAGGGAGTTACAATTGACCTCCAATTCCCTCAAGGCTTTTCCGATTTCTGGCCCACCCGCTGTCTTTTCACCTCACTAACGTGTAAATGCGTTTTCTCTGATAAAGGCCAAAGTTGTGGAATTTAAATAGGATAAACTTGAGATTAAATGTTCCATGGAACCAAACTCCACTTTGGGGGTTTTCGCGGAATGCGGTTTCAAATGGGAAGAAACTGATGCATGTGGCGATGCCTTGTATTTATTTATGAATTGAATCAAAAGAAAATCAGAGGAGGATCCAGGGGGCACGCGCCCCCCCCCCCCCATTGGTGTCAAAATTTAAAATAAATAAATAATAAAACAATAATTTTTGAGATATATTTTGAAAAAAATTTCTCCGGACCTTCGGTCTCATTATTTTTACGAATATATTGAAAAAAAATTTGCTAGACCTCCGGTTTAGTAATTATTTTACCGATACTATGAAAATATTCCTCTGGATCTTCGGTCCATTAGTATATTATCGAATTTTCGAAAAGTATTTATAAATCTGGTATATTGATTATTTTTTACTATTTATACATTAAAAATATATCTAAGGATCTCTAAGGTCCTATGTAAAATATTTTGCGAAATATACTAAAAAAAACTCAAAAAATTAAATTGTGACTAGATATTATTACTTTTTGGGACTGTGCCCCCTCCCCCATTGCCGATTTCTGGATCCGCCTCTGAGAGAAATGCTCTGCATTTCGTCAATCTCGAGATTAAAACAAATGAATTATCAATATGATCATGAGCCTTAAATACACGTGTCACGTTTATTGACATAATTTGCTTGTAATAAAACACATCAAACTTGTCAATCTCAAGTTCATCTCAAGCTAAGCTTTCTAATATCGATGGGTAAAGGATTTCATTTATGTTTGTATTCATTGATTAAATCCTGATGAAAAGTTTTATTACTAAAATTAATTTGACCAGTTCAAAAGATTCAAAAATTGAATTACATGAATGTTTATAAGATATGAGTTTAAGAGCTCAAAAGGATTCTTGAACATGTATATTTATTAAAGAATGTTCAATAAATCTTGTTCCAATTTGGAATAAATCCGAATAAATTAAATCTCAATTTATGTTATTGGTGTTTATTTTTAGGATTATTGCATTGTTCCTTCTCGTGAATTTTTCATCTAATGAATTTTTTGCGTATATATTGAAAATTTGTTCATCCGACTATCCAAGTGGACTGGATCGAAATGAAGATTAAAAAATGATGAAAAGGTGTAAAGTTGTGAAGGAAGGATGAAAGGAGATGTAAAATGTATTTATGTATAGGACTGAAGAGACAGGGAAGCCTCTGTGGTTTCTTGAGCTCCTCTTTACACAAGAAAAACCATTGACAGAGTTCTTTGGGGAAAGAGTCGAGGGCGGCGAAGAAAATTAAACAAATTCTCCCCGCCTTTCTCGAGTGGATGGGTGAGGAGCGTCGTGGGGTCTTTGGTCTTTCTCGTGTCAAAGCTTTATTATTTGGACAATGAAAGGGAATATGAGATGAATACGACCATTTTTCAAGACTCCTCTTCAATGAAGAGAAAGAGCAGGGGAATAAATTTGGGAATTAAAAGCGCAAGCTCGTGGGTAAATCTGCCCGCCGAAAGTGTTGATTTCTTTGCACCCTCTCCTCAGGATTATTAGTATAAAAAGATCCTCTTCTCCCATTCTGATACTATTTTTGTCACCATGAAATCCTCTGGTCGTCTCGTAAATCCGCCACTCTCAATGTTCCCTCGCGGGCGGCCGAAGCTCCCGGAATCTCCCTCATTGAGCTCCCGTGTTCTCGCCCTCATCCCAATATCTCTCCCAGCCTCAAGGACCCTCATTGTTGACCAAGTGAAATGAGAATTAACTCCTTTCGCGGGTGTACCAGAGATAAAAGTGGCTCGTGCTCCACGTCGGAATTTCCTCATCTCCTAACTCCCCCTTAACGTGGCCCAGTTCAAAACCCAGTTTATTCCTTTGAAGATTATCGTTCTTGAAGTCAAGTGATCCTTCGCGCCCCCATGCCGCCCGTCTGCCCAGTCAGGGGCAATTGGGGAAGATGACAACTTGTGGGAATTTGAGACAACTTGGGAATTTCTTCCGGAGTAGATCATCGTTGGCTAATAGCCACGAGAGTGGTGACAAGATTTACCAGGCTCAGCGGACGCCCTGTTCATACCAGAAAGATTGGTTAGCGATAGATTTTAATAAATCTCTTCACCTGCCACATCGCCCGCCCTTTCCCCCTCCGAACTTCCCAACTCATCTCCTTCATTTCCTCCACCTCGGAGACTCCGCAGATGATCAAGATGCAATAAAACATTAATCCCTTCGTCGCAATCGCTCACATCGGCTCCAGGGCCTACAACACATGTGTAGCTTACAAAGACTCTCTTTATTACATGACTAATTAATTAGGGAACACTTTGCTCAATTGGGTCGTTGAGAAGGTCGAGGGGGTCTTGGAACACAATTTGTCGCATGACAAAAAACCTTCGCAAAGAACTCGACTTATACATAATAGCAGAGGGAAATTTGTTGGAATCGAGCATATCCGCACACGAGTGCTCATAATTACGTCAAGAGAGCGTCATTCTCATGTACATACTAATTAGGCATCGTTGGACGAATGAAGTTAATGAATACTAAATTGTTTCCCCACAGCCAAGGGAGTCAATCAACCTCGTGGGTTCCACCAGCGTCGGAATGGAGTGATTTCTCAATTGGCTTCCCGTACGGTTGGGAACCAGCTCTCGATAAGAATGGGAAAGAATACTACATCAAGTGAGTGAAAGAAATTGAACGACGTCGAGGAGGGAGAAGTGACGAGTCTAATTGGGAGACAACTTTTACCTATTTTTATTCCTCGATCCCCCTATTCTTAGATCATTAGGCCTCTAGTTCGGATCTTCTCTCTGGATGTATTGAGTCGTGGTGCACTGGGTCGTTTCCTCCCTCAGTATTCTCCCCACTCTCTCCGACTTGTAAACTTTTACCTCTCCTTCCTCCTTCCGTCTCGGGACTCGTTTCCTCTTGTTTTATTTCAGTGTAGGAATTGGGCTTTCTTCCAATAATTTCAGGTGATTGAAAAGTGCTGGCAGGAGGCCATTTTATGATCCCTAATGCATAATCTATAATAATGTTAATGGCCCTTCTCCCTGAGATCACTCCCATATTTATTGAGGTTCATCCGGGTGAGGAGTCGATGGCGAGGATTGACAGCGTGTGGGTCGGAATCGCCTTCCTCGCTCCTCTCCAGAGACCCTCATCACTCAAGGACTAATTTTAGACAGCGACAGACGCTTAATGACTAGATGCTTTTTATGAGAACCACCAGGGTTTCTTATTTCCTCCCCCATAAATTAAAAGGTTTCCTAGAACCTCCATAGTCTCCCCATATCAAATATTGACACGATCGGCGGAACGGCCCCTCCTTCCTCTCCAATGCATCTTTAATGAGGCTGTTAATCGAGGCGTCTCGCCGGTCAACTCCGATCACCTCCTATACCTACTTACATAATATGTCGTCTCAAATCAGCTCTCTCACATTCATCTCTCACTTCCTCTCCTCCTTAACGTCTTGGCATAATGGGCTCCTTTGCTTCCAATCCCATTCACCTCCATGCTCAGGGCCCGCGTTCACTTTCATGCACTCAACTATTCCGCCCGAGCCCTCCTATTCCCCTTAATTGCATTGTAGTAGGCGTCGAGAAGGTCTCTTTCTCAGAATAACATTATTCTTACGACACTCCTTCATAACAAAGATCCTGGGAACTTATAGCATATTATTCCGCCATCCTAGACCTGCCTAATTGCCTCTTCTCAGAAATGAAAAATCAATTGAGTTTCTTCCACTCATCCCAATTACACTTCTACTTTCTTCCTTCTATATATATCTCCTAATATATATGGGTATATCTCAGGAGTCCCCGCTCGTAATTCTCTAATTAAAGAAAGAGAGCATGTATATACATTGAGATTCTATTCAATGGGATTATATGGCTACATGCTTAAATAGCCTTCTTATGTATTTACTTTGACAATGAATAGGATCTCGCCATGTTCATTTCACGAGAGAAATAAAACTCATCTGTTTTTCTTCATTAAAAATTTTAGCAATTTTCTTCAATGTTCATTTAAGTTTGGAAATTCGCTGAGTTTTATTCCAAAGGAAATGTCTTCATATTTGAATTTTTAAACTAGTTTCTATTCTGTCTCATGATGCTAAATGTCAGTTTCAGTTGGAACATGTGATGTCAGTAGAAAAACTTGAGAACTTAAAAGTGAATTAAAAGTAATGGACGATCATTCAGTTTGTTGATGATTCCAAGATTGGTTCATTAAAATGAATATACATTTGGGTATGTATTGTGAATGAATGACGTGAATTTACATCTTTCATCTATACATACGTAATCGCACACGAATTCTCTTAAATTGAATGATGAATTTACGCTGCCTTTATGGTTGAATACACTAAAAAATGATAGTTTCGTGTTAACGGTCCATTGAATAAATTGTAAAAAAAATCGATTCGTTCGTCTCTTTTCCTCAAAACCTCATGCTAAAGTAAGCAAAGTGCGAAGGAAACTACCAATTTCTAGTGAATGGAAATTTTGCAAATAAATATTTGTAATTCAAGAGTAGAGTTCTTTTATAAAAAAGAAATACAATTTGTGAGATTGCATAAATAGTAGGTAGTTTTATTTTTTGAAGAGGAAGAACAACTTGGGCTCATTCGCTCAAAAACACGAAACTTGAAATGTTCCATTGAGCTTTATCGCATCATGCGGCATAAAGTTCATGTATTTCATAATAGCCCAAATGTAAACTTTGTATATACTTATATATCGTTTTAAGTAAGTACAAATATTTTGCTCGCAACAACTTCTTGCGAGCACTCAACTTCTTGTTTATGAACAACTCTATTGCACAAATCCTCTACTAAATATGGTACATGGTAAAGAGAGGTATTAAAATAGACGTGGACGTGTTTATTAGCTTTTAAAGCTCAGAGTTCTCAAAAACCATGAATTTTAATTGGCAGAAATCCCAATATTTATTTGTACAGTTGAGCAAGTTTTTGTTCGTTTCCTTAAATAAGTAAAGTAAGGCAATGATTGTGATTGTTTTGAAGTCATTTGGCCAAGCGGACGACTTATGACGACCCGCGGAAGGCCCTTGATGAATTTCCCAAACCGAGAGAAGTCGTCCTGGATCGTCATGACGCCCTTGGCTTTGGATTCGTCGCTGGATCCGAAAAACCAGTCATTGTGAGGTAATGGGAATTTAATCCCTTGTCATGTCATATGTGGCATTTAGATGTGGAGGAAGCTGGGATCCAAATCTAGAATTGAAATCCTCCGAGTCCCCTGGAATTGGACTCGGTGCGAAGTGATGAGGTTTTCTTCTTTGCTCACAGATTCGTAACTGAGGGAGGACCAAGCGAGGAAAAGCTCTTACCCGAGGACCAAATCTGGAATATCAACGGCGAGGATGTGAGGAAGGCCCCGAGAGAACATGTGATTCAGCTAGTGCGCTCTTGCAAAGACACGGTTCGATTAACAGTCTGTCAACCACCTTTAGACAATGTGAGTACTCATTTCTTCTCACCCATCTCTTCTTATAGTGCCAATCCCCAATGAGACCAACGCGCTCACCGAGACTTCATTTCCAACCTTTCGCAATCCATCTCCATTCCCCTTCGAACGCCATTCATTATGGCCTAATATGACCCAATGAGTCTCCTTTGCTTGGCTTCGGATTCTCCGAGTCAGAATGATTACAAATCTCGTTACTATGTTTGGTCCGCAGTCCTCGAGGAAGTCGGCCCTTCTGAGTGCTGCCAAGAAAGCCCGGCTCAAGACGAACCCTTCGAGAGTCAGGTTTGCTGAAGGGGTTCTCATCAACGGATTAACCATTTCCCATGTGAGGCCATTCTCATTGATTATTCATACAATCCATGTTTGACTCCAACCGGTGGGTTTGTTTACATAGGGAGCCCAGTTCGAGCAAGAGAATAATGATAATGGATTAGTCGGCCCAGACTCCTGTCTCCCACTCATTCCAAATGCTCTCAAAGTACGTGTTTCACTATTTTCTCCAACTCCATTTGACTCCATTAATGCCACGAATTAAAATATCACCGAGCCCAATTTCTCATAAGTGATCAAACATCTCATTTTGACAAGATGAGCATTAAATGCAAAGAGCATCAAACCCGTTGAACCTCCTGATGGAAATGTGTGTGTATAGGTTTTCCTTGAAAACGGACAGACGAAGAGCTTCAAGTACGATGGGTCAACAACTGTTCGAGACGTTCTCGAGTCTCTTCAGGAGAAATTAACCGTCCGGTGCATACATCACTTTGCTCTGGTCGTCGAGCATGCCAAGAGCCTTCGGAAGAACAAATTGACTCTTCTTGATCCCGATGATACTCTCTGCAAGGTTCGTCCATATAAACTCTTATTTTTCAATTCTCAGAGGATTTGCATAATATATACACATCTCCGCACATTGGGCCTTGTTCGGAGTAGTAAGTAGGAAAAACGTTCGAGTTCTCTTCTATAGGAACGGTACGGAGTTGGAGTCTTGGTTCCCTCATTCCCTGAATGGGCTCAAAGAGATTCGCCATAAATTTCACGAGGTGACGGTTAGGAGGAAGAGTGAATTCCTAATTTACTGGATTCATGGGAGAAGATGGGAAAGTTTATAAGTGAAAATGCCAAAAGGATCCTCACCGCCTGAGTTCAAAGTTTTAGTTGTGAAAATGGAGTTTGATGAAACAAAGAAATGTTACAGGTTGCTTCACAGCCCGGAGCTCACAATCTGCGCTGTCTGTTCCGAGTAGCATTTGTTCCCAAAGACGCTTGTGAACTCCTAAAGGCCGATCCCGTTGCTTTTGACTATCTTTACATTCAGGTTCGCACTTTTCTCACCTTGTACTCAAGAATTCGACTCATGAAAATGAATCTTTTATTCGAGTCTTCCTCAACAATGATGTGGGGCCTAATGAGACTAAACACTTGTTCTCTCTTTCATTCATCTAGTGCTGTAACGATGTTGTTCACGAGCGATTTGCACCAGAGCTTAAGTACGAGATTGCACTCAGGTAGCATCACGAATTTTCAATCTAACTAATTTATTATTTACTCGCATAAGAATAGACTTCTTCTTCTATGTAGATGTAATTTCTTTGCTAATTGAATTGAATGTAATTTGAATTTATCATTAAGAATATATACATTTTGATATAGTAGTGATGGGTTTAAACCTCATTGCAGCGTATGTCCTTGTATGCATTATTTGTATATTATTTATTGTAATATAATAGCAAGTTTTGTTCAACATCATTATTCAAAGAGATGAATAATTAATAATGAGAATTTTATGTCAGGAAGGAAAAAGGGAAATTCTTGAAAATTAATTAATGAACACATTGACGTAGAAGGAGTTGAAAGCTTCGTTAAGCTCCGGCCTTATTCCTTTTTAATTGAGCCGAAAAGTTTATTGAAGCATAATAAATTTATTTGTTTTGAGACTGAATGTGAGTTTTGAACCTAACAGGTTGGCAGCTCTCCACATTCACCAACACGCCTTGTCGAATAATATGAATGGGAAGTTCTCCATCAAATGTATCGAGTAAGTGAAAGAGTCCACAGTGGAGTCCCCGTTGTTGTAGGGCTTAATAAACTTTGGAATTATTGCTAAAACAAACAGAAAAGAATTTGGGCTCGAGCGGTTCATTCCCTCATCATTGGCAGAATCAATGAAGAGAAAGGAACTTCGGAAACTTCTTCAGCACTTTACGAAATCCAATGCCGGGTTGGTTCCGACGGGGCAAAAGAGTCTCACGGCCCTCCAAGCCAAACTTCACTATTTGAGAATTATCGGGGAGCTGCCTTCGTATGGTGCCAAATGCTTCTCGATGAACCTTCGGGTAACTCAATTCCCTCCCTCGTCGCCGTCTCAGACCCTTTCCTTTGAACAGGAGGAATCTGTCTCGGAGAATGTGCTCCTGGTGAGCCCTAAGCTAGGGATTTGTGAAATCAGCGGTGGTGCTAAGAACAGCGTGGTGGGTCACTTATTATCTCAAATACTCTTTCCCCATCCCGTGCTCCGTGAATATGATCATAAAATGAGATTAATGTCTGGGAATTGACTTCTAGCCGGAACCTCTCTGTGAAATTGAAAATGTGATATCTGTGGAGGCTAGGCGAGAAGACGCCCTTTCCTACCGCGTCGAGTTCTTCTTGAAAGATCCTGAAAGAGAAGTGCTTTTCCTATCCTTTAAAAATCTTCATAGACATCCCCATTTGGTCCCACTTCATCCCTTTAAATTCCCTCATAATAATTTCCTCCTCACCACACCGTTATCTTTCATGAGAGACAAGAACAAATGTTCGTGGCTTGAATCTCTTTCTCAAAGTCGGAACTCGAACTTGTCATCGTGACACTAATAGCATAAGTTTCCTTCACAGAGTTTCTCCATAAGCCTCGAGGAGCGGGACGCTGAGGAATTGATACTCGTCCTCCAAGGCTACTACAGTCTCTTCACAGATCACCCACTCAAAGTCTACTTTGAGAAGAAATTCGATTCGGACTCAGGTGAATTAAGGCTAATTTATTTGATCCGTGGAATTGAATCATCTCCTTGCAGCTCCGCCATACGAAGGTCCTCATCTGGTACAGCCGGCCCCTTGGAGTTACCTCTTGCCGCCCAAGGTCGAGAACGACGTCGGTTTCTGCAAGCTCATCGACTTGAGATTTTCCCCGCCATGTCCGCCGTTGCAGTCATCCGAGGTTGTGGCCCGGACTCGGCTTTCCCTTCCCAACCCCGAAAGTCAATGGGAAGGGCTGGAGGGGCACCAGAAGCCATGGCTCCTTGACAGGAACATGAACAAAGCGTAAGTTGGCCGATGCTCATGTGAGAAATCACTAACCCAAATTTGGTTGACAGGAACTTGAATGAGCGGAGTTCACTTCAACTGCCGAATATGATCAGTCAAGGGAAGGGCCTTTCCTCCTTCACTCCATCCTCACCCGCGCTGAAGAAGAAGGGCCCATTCAGACTCGGCTTTGATCTCCAATCAGTCGTTTCGATGGAAATCCTTGAGTGCAACAACGACGAGACTCACCCAGACTCCATTAATGGGAGCTTAGAGGTGAAATGGAAGTTTTTCCCAATCCCCCTTTGTCATCTCGTAATTGAATGGATATTGTGGTGGGATTAGGCTCTGAAGCGAGTGACGGACATGAAGCAGCTTGTGAGGGATGCTGAGACCTACTTAACAGATCAAGACGTTTCTGACACTGTCTCTCTCCACTCGCAAACGGACTCGGAGACGTCGAACTCGGCCTCTCCGCCGCAAACAACCGGCTTCCGTCTGCTCGATGACGATTCCCCCTACATCCTCGAACAGGTAGATATTGAGAATCGATGGACGGAATGAGCCAGTAAATTCTCTTCACATTTGAGCAGGACGAAGAGGATGAAATAGCGGTGAAACCGGGGCTCGTAGAGGTCGAGAGTGACGATACGGACTCGCTAAGCACTCCAACCGGAAGCCCCATAAAGCCGCCGAGAACCGGGTCCATGAAGCCGAGCGACTCGAGCTTCGGCCTCCACAGCCCTGATGCATTTTCTCCTGACTTTAACGACGGCGACTTTCAGGTGAGGAATGTGATTCGACCCGGGTCAAAGGCTATCAAATGTGATTCCTATAGGAGATGGTGAAGAAACTGAAAGGAGAACAAGGGCTCGAGGGGACTCTCTATTTCGACCCGGATATTATCGACCTCACTCTCATCCCTCCCCCCATCACTCCTGAGGAAGTGAGGGAAAATGTCTTTTCCTTTCAATTACTCACATCATCTCTGGTTCATTAATGCAGGAGGCTTTGAAGTCACTTCCCACTCAGCTCTTTGTGCGAAAGCCCCCGGTCCTCTTCGCCGACATGCCCAAATTGGACGAGATGAGGGAACTCTCCACGGCCGTGATCACTCCTCCAGGTACCGGCCAAAAGTGCTAATCCGATGCATATTCATGAGCCTGTCACAGAGTTCGGGCGCGGAGAGGAGGAGGGTTGGAAGTACGACGAGTTGGAGTCGTTCATCTCCATGACCACGCTGCCTCCTCCACCGGACGAGTCAGGCGGCGACAACACGGACCTCTCGTCCCTCATCATCCCCCCGCCGCCCTTGGCCTTGGACGAAAACTCGCGCCCGCCCCTTCCAGACCCAGAGACGAAAGTCACAGTCTCGCCGCGGATCGCCCTCCTTCAATCTCAACTCAAAAATAAATCTAGTCCTGAAAAAGTGCAATCTTCCAGCTCTCAGAAGTGAGTTCACGAGGGCAATGGGACAAATTTTCTCAATTCCCCTTTTCAGAGACAAGTCTGGGCACGAGCATGAGTTTCAAAAGGGAACTGGTGAGGGGCTTTTGCACAAAAAGGCCTTCGCTCAACGTCGGGAAATGTTCCTAGGGAATTCCGCTGAGCCTGGCGACCCCGTCGTCGCTCTCCGCGAATCGCTCCCATTTCTGGATACTGATTTTCTCGACCATTCCCTCGACGCTTCTGCCAACTACGCGACGGTCAAAGCCGTGCAAATGGACCCCGCTACCCTCACGACGTCTCAACAAATGAAAGCATTATTTGCTCAAGTATAGCTTCTTAATTCATATATACACTATGTCTAAACTACACTATACTCTACAATATTCGTTTCAATGCTTTGGAATACTCTCCACCTAGTTTCCCTTATGCTCTAACTCCCACTTGTATCGTTAATCCACGAGTTTCCTCATCCGTGAACAGGACGAAGTGGAGGCCGTGCCGAAGTCAAGTCCGCGTTGGAGAGGATCCAGCCCGGCTGCCCAGGGAGACAAACCCCTCTACATGAGCCCAAACTTGTCAAGGAAGGCTCAAGAAAAGGAAACAGCGAGTGAGAAGTTGACGAGAAGTCCGAAACTCATGAGATCATTCATGAGAGATGACAAACCTGACCTCGTACTCAACCTCAATGGCCAAAATTCAAACTTCCTCAATTACTTCGACCTTCCTGAACAAGCAAGTTCTTTATTTGATACCAGTTGCTCAAACTTTCCCTCATCCGAGAAATAATGGCTAAAGTCTCGGGTTTTTCATTTTACAACAAATAGAAGCAGAAAGCGGATAGCTTGACGAGATCCGTGTTTGGAGAAAACAGTCTCATGATTCCGTACGGGCTGATGGACGACATGATTGGGAACATTGTTCAGCGGATGGAGGAAATCATCGGGCAATGCGGGAAGGCTCATGTGGCTGGCGGAGGGATCTACATGAACCCGGAGAAGTTCAAAGGCTCCAAGGAGGCTCTGGCGACGCAGGCTCGTCAATTGGTCGGAGCATCCAAACTCTTCATGAGGACAATTACAGAGGGGAAAGAGGACGAGACGGCTGGAGTCAAAGAACGTCTCGATGCTTGTCTCGACATCCTTGAGAAGATGAAGGAGATCAGCGAAGACCTCGTCAACCTCACGACGAATCCTCTGCAAACGCAAAATCTGCTCATCCGAGTCAGGGCGGTGGCTCACGCCTTCCGCCTCTCCCTTCAAGTCTCGGCCCAAGTCCTGGAGAAACGCGGAGAAGACCGAGATGCCCTTCTGCCGCCTCTCATGGAACGCGCCACGTTGCTCTCTCTCGACCTTAGCGGACTTCTGAGGGCTCTCAGGGTCTTTGCCCCGTGAAATCACAAAGTCAGTCATTACTAGAACCAGTTTCTACCAAAATAAATATATGCTAAAAGGAAATCAAATCCTACTCCTTACTTCCTCGTAATAAATACTATTCAAAACTACATAAGGACTGAAGGCTCATTACTACGCTTTTAATTCATATCTGGAATGAATGTTTGGTTGGAGAATTAAAGGAAATTCATGTCTGTTTTCTGGTCCTTTCCTTAAACTTGACTCGAGAGTCGCCTTAATTTGCTCCGGGATCGTGAAAGTCTGGTGAACACCGGATTCCATTAATGATGACCACCTGCTATAAAATAAATTAATCTATAGGTCTCTTTCATTTTAGATTAGAACTATTAAGAATAGCTTTAATCTTTCCTCGTCTCTCTGGGATCTTTTGAACATATAGCTGAACATCAAAATTCGTTTACTACCAAATGTTCATATTCACAGCCGAAATTTAATTACATGAATTTTTGGTTTTAGTTTAACTTTATTAACAAGTAATAAATTAGGTAAGTGTAGGATCCTAACCTAGGTAAGCTTTTCTATATATGTTTATGTATGTTTCTGTATGTTTTACCTAGTCCGCCTAGAAGATATCCTGAGATTAAGATAAGAGAATGGAAGAAATTAAAAAGAAGAAAAACGACTTTCTAATGAATACTTTTCTATAATTGAATATTATAATTCCTTAAAAGATTATCAATAAATAATACGATTTAACTACTAATATGATAAATACAAATAACATGAAAAATGAAAAATACTGTGTGAAATACAATGTAAATAGTAAATAGGGATAATTTCGAGATGAACCACAGGCGCAGAGGGAGCCAATGAGAAACGAACATTTCTTTGGGTCCACTTCGAATCTCCGGTCGTATTATAAAGGGAACTTTTCATCTTCCCAACTGCCAAATTCCATTTCTTTCTCACACCCTGACTGACTCAATTTCAAGTTCAAGATCGGGACACTTTAATCTTAACTTCTTCTTACTTTCATTTAATCCTTGTTTAGTTAAGGATACTTTATTGGGACTTTTATTCGAAGTCTTATTAAAAGTTGCTGTATTAAAGGTTAGATATTTAAATTATTTTTGTTTCACTTGTAATGTATGTTTTAGCCCACTTTTATAACGAATTTTATTATTCTTGAGCATCTCATGAAAAACTCAAATTAAATAGTTTATTTCATACTTTTTTAATTGGTAGATTCGGGTTTCGTTTTTCGGGTCAGGTTTTAAAAATATTGTTAATCCTCCTACTTTTACCATTAAGGGGATTTCTCTGGAAAAAGTTTTTAATTTCAAATACCTGGGTGTTAACTTCGATTCGACTATTCACTTTGACCAAACTATGAAAAAAGGGAAAAACTTAACAATTTGGGCGCAGTGAGTTAATCATGATTAAAGAGTTTTTTAAGTCAATTAACTAGCCGCGCGGAGGTTAAAATGAGTGCAGTTTCTCACTCAAACCAACAGAAGAGATAAGGAAACATAGTCAACTTTAAACTTCTTTAACTCAGAAACTATGAGTTTCCATTCTTATTCTATAATCGATTTTTTCTCTGAAGTTTGGTTAATTGTTTCCGACTCCCAAATCAACTCTTTACGACACAAAATCAATTCTTTTATCGTCAATCATTTTTTTTATTCACTTCTAAAAGAAAAAGTCATCTCCCATTTGAAAAGATCAGATTTCGCTAAACATTTGTCATCTCTTAATATTATCTCTATCTCTAATCGGGCAAAACTTGTTATGCTTAAAAGAGTGATAAGTGTTTCGCAAGATCGGGAAAGATGCCCAACTTTTAGAGAGTGGGTCACTTTGTCAATTTTTGGACGTTATCTAAAACTACCCTATCCTCCTTGCTCAACTGAAATATATAACCTGACAAGGTCGTGGCATGTAAGTCGCCAAATGACTAATGCTCAATTAGAGGCTTTAAAACATCATTAAAAATGACTATTGTCATTGTAATTTCATTGTCAAAATCATAACTCGAAATTTTAGGAAATTTCGAAAAATGAGTTTTACCATTTACAGGGTCGTCAAAATCTTCTTTTCACTTTTCTGAATTTCTACAGTGCGAATTAAGAGTGAAATTCAGCAAGGCGGAAAGTTATTAACAACACTTTACTAATATAGGGACCTATTACAAGACATGTTAAACTCCTATTGATTTAAGAGAAATCAAAATATGAATTTCTGGATTTAAATGTACCTTTATTATTATTACCTATGTAAACGTAAAGTTTGGATTAAATTAAAGTGAAAAATAACAGCAATTTAACATTTCGCATCCATTTTCATTAGCACGCAGGTACACACATCAAATTCGGATAGAGCTAGATTGTTTAATAGTATGTAGTACTAACGGAAGCGAGATGTTATATGACCAAAGACCGTTCCTTTTCACTTTAACTAATTCAAACTTGATTTTAATTAAATTTATCATAATTTTATTAGATAGTATGTTATTAAAGTGAAATAGATTGAAATGAGTAATTAAGGAATGAAGAAACGTTCAAGTTTACATAGGTGGTTTTAACATGCCTTGTAATAGTCCCCTATACCAGTACATGGTAAAACTCATTTTTCGAAAATTTTTGAGTTATGATTTTGAATGATATGACAGTGCCAATGGTCATTTTTAATGATGTTTTAAAGCCTCCAATGGACGATTAGTCATTTGGCGACTTACATGCCAAAAACTTCAATAATAAGTTCTATTCATTATAGAACTTGTCTTTTATGGGGGGGGGGGGTCCCTTCCTAAAAGTTGGATTATAGAGGATAAATTTTTACAACGAATTGATCCTTATGTTCACTACTTGGCTCGCTGATAAGGACTCTGATTTGTATTGTATTGTGGTTAATTTTTAAGTTTTATGTTTTTTGGTCACGACTGTATTGTTTCTTTGATTGCTGTTATAGCTATTAATTAGGTCTAAGTTGGAAGATCATATGTATGAAATTTTTGGCCTGTTTAAAATAAAGAACATTCTTATTCGTCTAATCATGTGTTTCGCTCATCGGTTAATTGTATAATTACTAATTAATTCATGAAATAAGGATCGAATATTCAAATGTATAAATGTTTCATAGATTTAATTATTTATAAGAATATTATCATCAAAGGAAAATTATTGATTTGAACAATTTAGCAATTGACGTTTCAATGTTTAATTCACTCAATACAATTAATTCACAATATTTCAAGGAATGGCAATTTGTAAATCGTATATATTGTTTTTAGTCATGAGGCCCGACGCCAGAAGTTTTTCATTCACTTGGTTTCGTGGACAGCCGACCCAACAGAGGAACCTTTTGGAGGTTCACAATGAAGAGGAAAACGTGATCGCGGAGAACGACTGCGACATGGAAGGGGTTGAAAACGTCCTCAACGAAGTCGTTGAAGCCGTTGAGAAAGGAGAAGAGGAGAACCAAGGGCCCGTTGAGAAAGAAGGGAAGGGGAGTTTCCTTCGTAGGTTTGGAACTTCTTTTGCCCAATTCGACCGGAAGTACTCGACCTTCGAGAGTGGGAAAGAGGAAGAGGACGATAATGACACACTTCCTTCGATTACGAGCTCAAAGACCAAGAACTCAAATCATGTTGGTTCTTTGGGGAAGAGGATCAACAAGACTGTGCAAGACATGAGAGCTTCTTTGGGAAATTTGTCACAAGTGAGTTTTATTATATCGGAGTGTAATCATTTTATAAACATATTTTTTCATGTTAGTTTTTCTATACATATATATTAAACTTATCGAGACTAATGGCTGAATTTTTTAATTTTAAATTTATTTTTTTAGAAATTTCGACGCTCAACTCGCCGACGCTATAGAATGGAAACACCAAATTCTGAAGTTAGTCCAACTCGTCGCATTTTGGGTCGAACTCCAACTAAACTCTACAGCCCATTCGGATTTGATTCTCCATTAAACAAAACTCCAAAGAGGTTATTGTTTTTTAAATTTTTACTCCATTATATTTCAATATTTATTAATAAAATTATTTTTTTAATTAACGAAAGCTATATTCCAAAATTTAATTGTTTTAGATTGGGAACCCCCTCTACTCCTCGTCTTGGAAGGGTAAATTAGGTCTAAAAACTAATAAAGATATTGTTATTAATTAAAGATTGTTTTCAATAGAAAAACTTCAGTAGTTCAAAGACGTTCAGTCCAGTTAGCAAGTTGATTGGATCAAACATGAAGGATCTTGAGGAGAGCGGACATTTCCAAATCGTTTCTCGCCATGTGACTCGCCGAAGTGTTCGGTTTTAAGTTTTTTTTGAAATAATTGATCTGCTCAAGACTAATGTTTTGACAATATTCTTTAATGGTTAACGAGACTGGGAAATAATTAAGGGTCTACTTTCTTTTATAATATAGGTATTTGTAGAAACCCAATTTCATAATAATAATTTTTTGGAGTTGTTAAGTGTATCTTTTGTTAATACTTAAATACTTATATACAAAATAGTATTAAGTAATATTTTGATCTGAACCTTAAGTAGATAAACCTGACTTAAAGTGAGTTAAAATAGAGTCTTTATTCCTCTGAGATTCTCAAATCGTGCGCCACGTATTTATAAGAAATTTTTATTTTCGATTTGAAATGTTCATTTTCAACTTTCAACTTAACATTAGAATTAAATTGTGACGAATGATTAATATATTTTGTATGTGTTTATATTACAAGTATGTATATTTTCTACTTTATAGACACAAATTTAAGTAAATGAACTATTATATTTATACCTTATACCTTTTATACATTATATTATGAGTATTTTACCTTCTCAATAATAACAGAGATAAAAAAAACAACCATGCAAAAAGAATTATTATTGTTCTATTGCCATTTTCGCTTGAATTAATAGTATGTAAAAGTTTTATAACTTAAAAAAATAAAGGTATTATTAAAAATATTTTCTTGGAGTATTATTTTAATGATTTAAAATAAGTAAGGTGTAGCTTATGCAGTAGTTTAATTGGATTTTTCTTAAAAATTAAAATTAATAAGTATGTTATATTATTTAAGTTAGTACACTTTCAATAAATGATTGAATAAACCAATGCTCAAATACGTATATTTATTTATATGTATCCTTGTTCAAATTATGCTATATGAATTATTTACATAAACTCATAAAAACAATTAAATAGTTTAGAATGAATGTGTGAATTTGATTCTTTATTTTGTTGTTTTAATAAAGCATTCATGCATGTTCCAGTTTTTAAATGTTGATATTTATTTCGAAGACGTTTACAAGATAACTTAATGTTGGACATATTGGACAATAAGTTATATTTTTAATATATTTTTATTTGATTGTAATTTCTTATTAACATGCTTATAATATATAAAATCGCTAGCTACTACAAATTACAATTATTATTTTTAAGTAACCCCTTATTGTTAGCTTGACGCATTGCGAGTCGCATAAACGTAAAACTTGCGGTAAATAATAGTTATAATCTTACAATGATGGAAATTAATAAATTAAAAAACAGAAAACAGAAAACCCAGAAAATTAGTATTTAAATTATCCTTTTTAAACTTAAGCGAAAGTTGTAAATTCATCTCTTAATTTTAGTTAGAAAATTATATAAGATCTTAATTAAAAAGACGTAATATATGAAAAACTCGGTATTTGATTCTTCTGTTATTTTGGGCATTATCTTTATCAATTATGTAAAAGTTTAAAATTATTATTATAGAATAATTAAGTTAACAGAGGCAATTTTTAAAATGGTAAATATAAAATTGTAACTTTCATGAGACTTGGAATGTCATTACAAACAATTTGAAATACAGGTTAAACGAATAGGGCATTTTATAATTCACACATTTTTAACATACGGCGGAAAAATTTCACTTCAAATTCAAATATTACGCAATTTTGTTTACCAATATCAAAAAACTCCTTGTAAAGTATGAATAACAATTACTAGAATAACAATAATTCTTACATACACTTGTGAATATAATTTTTTATATTGAGAGACATTTTATTGGCACTTGTAAATCATCAGTAAATTGCATTATGTGGATCTTGTGTCTTTCCAATAGAGTCTCAAAAAATGGAAAATGATGCGCGTGTGAGAGGTTTAAAGGTTTTGAAGCCTTTTTAAAGGCAATAAGGCACTTGAAATTACTTGCGAGTCCAAATCGTATAAATAGGTTTAAAGTTGAGTCTTTAAAGTTTACATAATTTTACTCGCCTTGTAAGAGGTAGTAAGTACAACGACTGGCAAGGCACGGGGTTCTGGACTTCATGATACATATGGATTTTTCATAATTCATTATACTACTATGACCATTTCTGACACATGACACGTACAAAGTCTTCCAGGGATGTTTAGTCCGTGTTTAAACGCACGGTCACACACAAACGCACAGTTTTAAACAATTTTTGATTATTTATTATCCTATTTAGACCCATAAACTTTTTAATGTATGAATTCTCTTAACATTATTTTAGAAGCATGTCACAATCGTGAATGTGTTTCTTTCTCTTAATGGGAATTCGACTCGGCTTGAAAAGGGTTTCCATCATTTCATTATTATGCTACTTATATTTTTATGTATTATATAGATATAACATGTTTTCATTTTTTCATATGCGACATATAAAATGTTCTAAATTAATTATTCGTTTAATCATGTTATATTAATCTTTATAAAAATTTATAGATTAGCGATTTATCTAATTTATAAATATAGATTATATATTTATTAATTAGCGATTTACAGAAACGTTCATCATTTGCTATCACAACTAATTTATTGTTCATTGCTCTTTAGCAGAGTACAATAATATATATATGTAAAAGTCTTCTTCCCAAATATTTTAAAAAAGCTTCATTTTCTTATAAATTTATATATTTTAAATGTAACTTTTGCTCATGTCTCTTGAGAAAGTGAGTAGAGGAGCATATGTAACTATTTATATGAAGTATCTAGCTATATAATCTATACCTATATACTTACAAATAAAACTTACATTTCTTATGTATTTTTATTTCAATGATAGCATTTTGTTTCCACTCTTTCGAGTAAGCACCGGAAAGTAATTTGTTTAGTAAGATATTTTCCTATACTATGACTTACAAAAATATTGATTATTAACATTTAAAGTATTTTAGCATGTATCAACAATAAAAAATCTAAAGATTACAATGTTACACATAATTTTACAATTACAAATATACGATTATATCCATATATATTATATAAATCAAAAGTTGAACTACACATCTTAAGATACACTTTTTTATTTATTTACGATTAATATTAAAATGATTCATTCCTACTAATGAGATTATACATTCTGAATGAATAATCAAAGATATGAGTTATTTTGTAGAATTGAGAGTTGTATAATTTTGTTATTAAATTATTACTTTCAATTCATTTTTATAATTCACTTTAAGAATATTTAGTAATTGAGAAAGTTATATAAGTATGCAATTACATACAATTTTATTAATTTATTAAAGTTGCATTGCATTGTGAGTATAAATTGCTATGCAATGATTTCAATGTAAGTTATATTTTAGGTACACAATTCGTGTGCTTAATTAGACAATAGGCCCCGTCCAATATCTATGTGAAATGAATACCTATAGCCATCTGGCTGATTTAGCCGTGAAGTGGAAATTCCATAATGTTGTAGATATGAAATTCGGTTTTTCTCTTTGAAATTAAAAACGTCACATGCAAGAATCCAAATCAAATGTCTAAATTGTGCAACTCGAGGGGCTCTATCCATTGATTTCACATAGATAATGGATGGGGCCAATAATTAAATTGATTAATGAAAAAATACGAAAGAACCATAAATTAAAAATATAGAGTTTGTAAATTTAATGATTGGTTCGTGAGGGGATTTGAAGACCTTGCGTAAATTCTCTTTGCATATAATAACATAGCTTTAGTTGTAATATACATAAACTCACTATTTACCATTTGGTATTGAATTATTTATTCTTATGATTGAATTTCAATTCCTATATTAGATAGAGTCCATGCTTTATATGATAAAAACAAGAAAGATTGTAGCAAAAGTAGAAAATCTCAAAGATCAAAGGGAAGGAATAGCAAATAAGCATAATCCGAACTTCATCACTCATCCACTCACAATTGAATAGTTTAATCGTGAATTTCATGCGTGTGTGCGATTCATCTTATGCGAATGAATTCCTTCTTGAATCTCATTCTCTGTAGGATAAATAACCTTCGGTGGAGGAACCTTATTTAAACACCTAAAGGACAAAAGGTTTTCACCGAGGCTTCACGTTCCTTGTTAAACTTGTCTCTCTGAGGATTGACACTTTGTTGAAGAACATTTATGATACATTATTCATGCATTAAAAACAAACATTGTCTCATTCTTCCTTTATCTCTCGAACCGCTAGTTGAATTCTTTATCATTAATCATTATCATGAAAAAGAACTGAATCTAATTTCCATTTATGAATTTCGGGTCAAGACTCGCTTTGAACTCTTGACCTTCTTCGTCTCTGAATTGAGCCTTATTCTCTATAATGATGTACAGATCAGTCTATTTAGTTTTAATGTGTTCCCAAATTCCGTTATTGCTCAACTAATGTACGATGAATATTAGCTACTAAATATTTATCAAAACTATACTACCTATAGTACCTAAATACACACAAGTTTATTAAAGCTTGAATAGCAGTACATCAATCTAATTAATTCAAGTTGCGAAAATGCCCGGCTAAATCTGATTCAAATAATCCCTTTTGACAATTCTCATTAACTCTGACGATGAGTTCAAGGTATGAATTTCCTTGTTTAATTTATTCTATTGAGTTTTTATCCTAATGTGAATCTCCTCTTGCTTGATTTAAATAATTCCACACAGAATAGCAAGAAGTCTTATTTGGGATCTTGACAAATGAGCAATTTAAAATGTTCTAAATACTTAATAGATTGGTGCTGTTTGTCAATCATTCAACCTTTGGAACTCTTGAGTTTCTTTAAAAGGAAGACTTGAATATTTAATCGCGAAATAAAGACGGGAATGAAAATTGGGATGAAATTGGCCATGCAACCCTCCAAATTATCCTAATGATTAAAATTGATGAAAGAGAACGAAATTTTAGTAAAATTTTGGCTTGGGTATTTTCGTCGCTCCGTTTTCTTTCCTAGTACGGAAAGTGAGCTTTGGAGTTGAGCGGTAATCGTCACCGACGTTGTTCATTTCGTTTTGTCTCTGCTCAAATTGCTTGATTGCCATTTCGATATGAGAGATTTTGTCCGCGTCGGACTCCAAGTCCAAAGCCTTTTTGATCCACACTGCAAGATCAGGATTTTCCGTTTCAACCGGCCGATTGGAGAATTCCGCTTCAAAAAGATTAGGCCGAATTCTTGTTCTACCCGAGTTCGATCCGCTCCATGTATTCTTCCCTGAGAACTGACTCACAAATGGGGGAACTTTCCCAGTGTATGGACGAACTTTCTGAGATTTAATCCCGTTTGGGGTTCTTGGAGGGCCTTTAAAAAATTCTGCTGTTCCACTGGCAGAATAGGAGCGTGTGGGTGGGCGCATTGTAGTGACTCTTCCCTTTGGCTCCTGCTGCCTTGGACTCGTGGCAACGCTTCTTTCACTAATAGGAAACCTTTGACCTGTCTTGGGCCTCTCGCATGACGCGCTTCTTAAATGGGAGCTTGGGGTTTCGAGACGGGACGTTCTGCTGTTGGTGCTCTTCATGGAAATTCGCTCTTTGGGGGGATGAGTAGTTTCATCGTCGGTTGATCGAGAGTCGGGGCGTTCTGTGAAAAATTAAATTCGGACTATTAATTTCATAATTAAATCATTAATCAGCTTTAATGATTTAAATTTATTAGTGATCATGAGCATGAGAGCTTGGATTTCATGATGACGTGACCGTGCTTATATGTATATTTCAAATATACATTTATGCCGTTTCATTTCTTATGCAATTTATCATAAAGCAAGCATCGTAAAGAAATTTTCAGTTAATGAATTTACAGATGCGTATCGAAAATGTTGAAGTAGGCAAATTATATACAATTTATATTGCTATGTATATACATGTAGATTTAATTTTAGAAACACTGAGCAGCAACTCTTGGAAAGCTGGAGCAATCAATGACATTTTATGCACCAACTAACTAAGGATTTTTATGGAACTAGGTATTAAATAAGCTTAAATCTCTCCCAAACGAGCCTAATTTTCAAACACACGGTGGAAAATGTTGGTTTGGTTTTTTGATTTTTACGTTCATTTTACGATCGCTCCAAAATAATTGATAGGAAAATGAACTATTCCAGTTTCTTATCAGTGAACATATAAATACTTTGGTGTAGACTACGAGTATCTTTGACAATTTTATGTTATTTCAGGACATAAGAAATGTAGTCAATGATAAAAAATAACACGAGGAAATAAGAACCAGAATTTGGTCTAATTTACTAAATATTTTATCCCTTCTCGTTCGTGTATTTTATCTTGGAGTCTTTGAAAAGCCAATCTATTTTGAATCTCTTTTAAGAGTTAAGGAACAAGTCAACAAGTAAAACTCCTTTCGTTCCGGTTCTTGCAATTCGGAGAGGAAGGCTCAAAACTTTCTGCACAGTCACCCAATACTAATGTTTCTAAAATATGAGAGTTGTCCGTATATAAATACACACGAGATTGGTATGTGACACCTCGATTTGATTCTCACCAGCGTTGACATCGTCCCAAGAATCTTTTGAGAATCCAATAGGTATACTAAAGTGAGCTTATAGCTGATAAGCCTGTCATGTCTTCAATTTCAATTGGATTGCTCAAATCCGTTGAGAAGAAGGTGGGAGTCACTCCGACAGCAATGATTGAAAGTTTTGGTGTCATGAGAAGCCAGTGAGAGGATTATTGAATGGGAAGGCTTAGAGAATTTATCAGTTCTTGCAAGCGGATAATCTCGAACATTGTGCAAAGTGCAGTAGTATATACATGTTGCCCATTTGATGATTCTAATAATTCTGGGTATATACATAATACCTTAAACGAATAAGTTCTTCTATACTGAATGTGGAAGAGAACAAAAGGAAGTAAAATTTGACGAGGCCCAGCTGAATGAGTCAATTTCTCACACGACATTTGGGAGAGATAGTAAATATATGGATTGTTCAATGGAGACCATTTCTCATTCCCAAACGAACTCAATGGGCGAGAAACGGGGAGTTGAATGAAAGTTTTGTTCATTCAACTCTGAACTTTCCTAAATTCAAAAGGACAATTCAATAGGAGCTAATAATGCCTATACCTACATACCTATTTAGTAAGTCTAATCGCCTTGGATCAATTTATTTATTACCTAATAAATTCTCATCACAATTGTTCCTTTAACTTCACCTTTCTGCAGCAGTGGTGATTTGATATATAATAAATAAAAATGATTTCTCTTTGGACTCGCCGACGCCTCCACTCGTCATAAACTGATAGAGACCGTTATCCCTTGTTTAATAAATCATAATATAAATAATAGCTCTGAGCTATTATTACTTTATACATAGCCATTGTACTAAAAGCTATTAGCTTAAATACTTACTTTATATTGTGAATTGTGCGAGGCTTTTGGTCCTCTTACTAGAAGCTCATGATTAAATTAAAGCGAGCAATAATGAAAAGACTAATAAAGAGGATAATAAAAAGATGAGTGTCTTGACCTTCATCTGTGGAGAGGGACTGAGCTCTGACGAGCGACGACTTCCGACTATGGTGGTGTCCTTTAGCATCCTTATTCGTCCCGACGCTCGGAATCGACGTCTCGAAAAGAACCTTTGAGTTGTCGGAAGTCTTGTAGCCTTCGTCGGAGATCTCGGAACTCGAGTCACTGAGGTCTGTCTTCTTCGTGTAGGTCGGAACCGGAGGAGTCACCGGATCAAAAAGGTCTCTCCTGTGTACAGAGTAGGATTCCCTTGTTAAAAACCCATTCTTTTTTACGATCCTCATTTCTTCTTGGCAATTTAAGGTCGGTCATCCTATTCAGGAAAACCACAAGAAACGGCTAATGTCCATATAATTAAGGCCAGCGTCCTAAATCGTTCTTTTTGTGCGAAAAAAGGTTTGTTTATTGATATCGGCCAATTTCCGTGCGACAACACGACAATTAGTGTTATGTTTGGAATTTGCCAGATTCGAGGTAATGGGGTCAGTGCTTCAATTTGAAAGATTCAACACTGACCACAGTAGGTTCTATAGGGAGATAATGATAGGGAGGAGTGGGAACTCGCACTTATATTTCAATTGTATTTAACATACGTACTCGTGAACTATACTCGTGTACAATGCGTCAATATAATTTTTTGAATAAAAAAAGATTTGCAAAATAAACAGAATGTATAAATGGCAAAATATACATAGGTTCTAGTGGGCTAATGTGTTCATTTAATTTCACTAAAAATACGTGTATGTGTTTTCATTCAAGAAGTGTGTAGCATGTAAGTTCATTAGTCTCACTCGGCCAATACGCTCTTCATACAGGCAGGTATACATGAACTGAATTTAGCGAAATCTAAAATGAACTATGTATAGAATGGACCACATCATCATCTTTTGATGTGGGGGATTCAATTAAAAACTCACAATTTGTGTCAATTTCAACCCTCTCATTGAGTCATGTGCAGAAGCGTTAACAGATTTGAGCCCACATAATACAGTTAATACGCACAAGTAATTATGAATGTCTCTGTGAAAAATTCCATATCAAATTCCTGGTGAGTATATGAATGAGAAATTGAATAAATTTCCCCTGAGAGTAACGTCCTAAAACTCCTATAGATGATAATCCAATGAACAAAGGGGTTCTAAAGAGATTCTCATGTTTGAAATAAAAGCTGAATGGAACGAAGCTTTTTTGACATCATGGAAGTGCATCAGCTCGTAATATTGACGATCAATGGCAAACTATGCACAGTCCATCACCCAAAACACGAGATCTCGCCTCGACTTTCATACTGAGAAATCTCATGTTCCATTTTCAGCTCAAAACTCCCTTTGTCCCTCTCATTATGAAACATTTCGTTGGGTAGACCCTTTACACTAAAATTGGGTCAATTGTATAATTAAACTGTAATGGACCCGAAAAGTCAATTAAGTATAATAAGAGAGAGGAAATAATAGAAATAGTATGAGATAATAAGGAATCCATGAGAGCAATTTCATTTTACCTTTCGTATTCAACCTTCATTCTGGGAGCGTGACCGTCGTTGTTCTTAATCATAAACTTGGAAGAGACCGTCGCCCTGTGACCTGCCGAACAAAGTAATTAGTTTAAATCTATTTTCAACTCCATTGCTTCCCCTCGACTCTCATTAAATTACCTGATGAACACCGGCAGGGATCATGTTTGTCGAGGTAGTGCGAGAGCGTGTCCTGGAAATAAATAAAATTATAAAGTCTCTTTCATTTCCCCTCACCAATTCTAATTCAATGCAAAAGTGAAGGAAAGCCCAGAAGAGAGCAAGGATAATACGAGAGCATAAAAATATGAAACAAAATTCAAGGAGATTTCATAATAATAAACATAAACAAAAAATGATAATTTCATTACCCATCCTCCGCCAACTCGGATCATGCAATGGCTTCGAAGTATCTAAACAAATAAAGCACATTCTCATCATTACACGATCATTGACAATTGATTCTATCGCGTACACTCGACGTTTGAATAGTGACATTTAGAATACTTTATATATCCTATGTAAGATTGCAATATAAATCTTAATTGAAACTTTATAATATAGGCTCATGAAATATAAATGGCCAAACACATATTTATTGTATATTGTGTTTTTTGACATGTGATAATATTTAAATAATTGTTCTTTTGTCGTCATTTAAATCGTGCAAGTGGTAGTCAGAAAGAACAATGTTTTTTAAATGCCGTTTAACAAATATATCGCCTCTATGTTTTCTCTCAATATGATCCTCATAAGCTCAACTGTAATAGCATATAATTTTATTTGTACTTATCCTATTATACCCATGCTTATTCTATATTACCTACATTGCATTGAAAAATCCTTCTCAATTTCTTGTTCTGTTAATTGTACATGAATTCAATTAAAAATATATTTATATGTAAGGTCCGTACGCAATAATGCTGGCTGACTCGTATTTCAAAGCACATTCTAGATTATAATGATTTCTTTGTACATACTTATATTACGAATGGTTAAATGGACTACATTATTAAATGATTGTCCTTTCAAGATTGAAGTGGTGGAAGGAAATCGACATAGGTGCGCCCTTGCTACTTACCACTAATTGTATATTTCATGTTCCTCTCTATGTATCTTGAATGTCCATACATAATGGAGAAGGCAATTTATGATTAAGAGTCTAGCTAAACATAAGTAGTATGTAGAACTAGTATTCCTTATGTTGGCCTGTATTTCTTTAAATCAAACATCAAATTCATAGCGTACAGTCTGTACCATTATGCATGAATTTGTGCAAGACTAGCTCATTTGTTTTGCATTGGGGCAGGCCTCTTACTTAGCATAAGAAAATGTAGTTTAATGAATGATGAAAAGGCAAATAGAAGTAAGAGCCATTGCGCCACGTTTTGAGAAATCTTGAAAAATTGGGTTTCTTCTTTAACAAGTGGAATATTTTGATTGTTACAATAATAAGAATCCAAGATGTGCTATGAGTAAATGTGAATATGAAGGAGTTGCTCAGAGAATATACATAAAAGTGGAAGGAAGAGCGTAGATAAATACAATATGAACCCATACGGAGAAGATTGAGGTTGGAGACAAATGAGTGAGACTCGACAGTTCTCTGAGACGCTCACGTTAGAAAGAGATGGAAGAAATTCGGAGAATGAAGCAACAGTTATTAAAGGAATTATCAGAGGAAGAAATGTCACCCCTCTGTTGTCTTCTCTCTACAATGGAAGATTCATCGAGTGATAATTTTTGGCCCTCCCTCCTCGCCGCTCCCATCCTCATTAGAGCAAAAGGCTTTTGTTTCTCTGCTCATCTCGTTGGGCTTCTATAAGGTCAACAGTGGGCTCTTTAATGTAAATTGCATGTTCGAAACTCTCCGTTTGATGGGATCATTACGGGCCTTTACATATATACATTTAACGACCGGACCATTTCATGTCAAAACGATTCTCATCTCTCAGAGTCAGTAAAAGTCCTAATGGGCTAAAAGTGCGAAACTTTCCTGCTTAACCTCTCTTGAGCCAAAGGGTCTGGAAAGTGTAAATTCCTCCTTTGAAGCTCATCTTCTTTCCGCATGTTTTACATGAGAAATGATCAACGTTGTGTGAGTGGCTTGTGAAAAAGACACGTTTATCTCCACCTTCAAAATGAGCTCCTTTTCCATCATGAAAAACTTTTCCTTGTTAGTACATAAAGTTTAAAAAGGGTCGAGACTCACGGCGTCTCGACCATTTAACTTATCTCCCACTTTTCTGCATATTTTGTAAATATAATATAAATAAGAGGATGAACGTATGCTTGAGGTACTTTTTTATATATTCAAATCCAACTCTCATAATACAATGTCTCATTTTTCCAAAAGTGAGTTTTATTTTATGAGTCTCTGAGAAGAATCATTATTTGACGCCCAAGCAACTTCTAAAATCATAGTATAGTCATACTAGTATATTTATAAAAACCTTTTAAGTATTACCACACGAGTTTATAAATTACATATTGGAGAGTCAAAGGCGTCTGTCAGGATTGACCTTCGATACCTTTTTTGATATAATTAAACTGATTTGTTACCTTCTCAAGTCTTTGGAAAGTCAAGTCTATGGATATATTCTAGTTTGGAGTCGTGGAGAAGAAATGATCACTTACCCGGACGTAAATCATGACTTTTGTATTTCCTATTCTGTATTTCCCCTCTGCAACTCGAATCATTTGAAATTGGGTGGGACAAGTGCAGCGCTCGACGAGTTCTCGGACCTAGACAGCAAAGCATGTAGGTAAGCAAGTTCATGCATACATCATCGTTATTATATATGTATGCGTATGAGTATATTTTAAGCAAACTTTCACGAAAGTTCTCATTTTTCCTTGTTTTTCATTGCCAAAATGTCTACTTTTGTTCATTTAACGGGATTGACAAAATGTAAAAAAAACTATGATCTCCGTAGAATCTTTTAAAACAATGTGAATTTTTCAGATCATAATTTCTGTACTCAACAATGCATATTGTATTTTAAATCGACAATTGCTTTACTCTTATTAGTCATTGTTTGAGAAGGGAAATTGGGAATTTGAGGATTTTTCCAAATGAGCTTAGATGAAGGAGTGAACTTGTGTGAATTACCATTTCATCGAGAGATCTTAGGTCGTTTGTGATGATTTGTGGTGACGGGCCGTACTCTTGGAAGGACTCTTCTTCTTCTCCCGAGCTGCTCAGGTCGACGCCAGTGTCTTTCGCAATGTCCCGGTCGATCTCCTTTTCAAACTGAACAAGGAGTGGAGTTGCCATCCCGAAATGCGACCCACGACGAGCCACCTAATTAATAATTCTCCTCAGTTTTCCTCCTCATTTCCATAATTCTGGAGTCTCTCGAGGAGACTATCTCTGGGCAGGGTGAATTATAGGCTAGTTAATTCTCCCTAAAGCTGCTAATGGCCACATTGTGGATGATAACTCGGGAGGTCGCCAAGGCGGACGTGTGAGAGTAAAAGGGGTAATGGATTTGGGGCGGAGACATGGGAGAATAAGTTTGTTGGAAGTGTCACCTCGAGGAGGCACAGGATGACATTCTTCTCATTCTTCCTCAAGATGAGATCGTCGGACTCGAAGAGGAGGCACTCAAAGACCCCTAGCTTCCGGCACCACGTGATGAAGTTGTGGACGTTGTCTCTGGCGAAGAATGTCTCCGGGCGGGCATTGGGGTTGTAGACGACGTCTCCAGCAGGGAGCTTCCAGTCCCGTCCCCAGCACTTCGGCAGTTTCCCACCCGACTCCATCCACTCGATGCATGACCGACGCACCTTGTTCGCATGCTACAACACCAAAACACATATCATCGGCGGCCAACGTCTTATTTTTAACTTTCTAGCGTCAACGAGGCTCTGAGCCTCCGGAGAGCCGGAAGACAATAGGAACGGGAGCCACATGCAACACCAGCGAGCCTCTCCCCATCCTCTTCTGATTACATCTCGAGTGAAGGAGATGGACAAACCCTCGTGAATCTCCTCCATCTCGCCCTTTGTCTCTGGGCCCGTTCAGCCTCCGGCCATCATATTCATCTCTCCACATTTCCCCGTTAATCCAGGCACACCCAATGCCTTATTTGAGCCTCTCCGGCTCCTTCAATTAGCTTCTCGGAATCTTGAGCTCAAGAGGTGAAATCTCATCGTCATTTTCTCCATCGGCCACCTCTCAACGGGAGAACTCGAGTGGGCCCTCGAGTCCCTAAAGAGCAAAATGATATCTCTCTCTCTCTCTCTCTCTCTCTCTCTCTCTCTCTCTCTCTTCCAACCCTCTCAGACGCGGCCACCTTCCCTTTCTCATCCTCCCATTACACTCCTGCTCCTCTTTACAACTCTATTGAAATATAGTTTTGTAAATAGTTAGCGGACGTCAGAGCGTCCAATGAGTCTCCCCCAGTCTCAAACTCGCCCTCAATCCACCAGCTCGATCCAAAGAATCGAGAGAGGAAATTGAATTTAATGGAGTCAATAAAAAGAACAATTATTCTATCGGGCCTCAATCAATGGATTCATATATATTTTATATGTAAATGGAGCAACGGACGTCTCCCCTTTGGAGATCAACAATTTACTATTTACTACTTATTAGGTTCAATAAGAGCGAGCTGAGGAAGGAGATGAGGGCGAGCGAGGGGAGAGAGAGTCACTTCTTATTTGCCTTCATGATGAATAGGAGATTGAGAGGAGAGTGAGTGGAGGGAAATTCCTCGCTTCCCTCCCACTTGTCTGCCACTACCCAGGGAAACACATTCATAAATGAATTGGAGATCTGACGTGAGGAATCAATCGGAAGGAGTGATTGAAGAACCAGTTAAAGCCATTCCGTAGGCCATAATGAGAGAGGCTCAAGGTCCACTCGTACTTTTACTCTCTTCTTTCGCTTCCTTAACCTCAATCTTCATTTCTCTTGGTATCTAGGGAAATGGAAGATGAAGAAATTTTGGTAATTGATCCCGTTAATTGACGGGGTGCTCCAAAGTAGGTAGCCGTGTAGCATTAGGCTTGAGAGCACTAGAGTATAAGGGTATTGTGCGTTGGGCATCAAAGGGACGTCCCAGGGTGCGGTCTTCCTCGTTGACCAACAAAACCAACGCTTTGTAATCAAAGACTTGGTATCTCATGATGAATGATAGTCCTGACTCGGTTTATTTTTGTTTTGAAGGATGAAGTCGGGAGGCGAGATGAGCAACAGCTTCCTCGACGTTTTATGGAAATGAGGAAGGAGAACAAGTTGTGGGGCTTAGAAAACTGTACAAACTCCTACACAATAATACACCATAGTTTAAATAAGGACTATTAGGGGTGAGGTAAGATAGGAAATATTAAATGTATTTATTCCAAGTTATTTTATATTCATCGTTCCATTTGTTATTTGAGTATTTAATATCTAGTCAAGTCAAAACATGGACAAAATAAGAATATATTATTGTACATATATATGGCTCTGCATTCATTCGATAGTTGGAGAATTAACTTTACGAGAGATGGTTATTTAGGAACTTTAACAGTTGTTTGTGACTAGTTTAACATTAATAAGTTAGAATAGATAAACTTATTTAACTCAATACTTTGTATCCATTAACATTTTCATTGCATTTATTTATTAATGAATAAATAAATTCATCTTTTAACGTGTAATAAAGGTAGGTTTAATAATGAAATTCACATTGTTGTTTTTGAATTCAATCACATTCAATGATTTGACGACGTGCCTGTCTTGATGCTCGGTAAAACAAGAGTTGATGAGTTGAGTGAATAAAATATTGTCTTACCATACAAAGTGTGATTCCGGTCTCAAGGCATTCCATAAAAGCAGTTGGCTTGATGCAGAGATCAGGGTACAAGGTATTGAGCCAGTCGGACAAATCTTCCTTCATCGCCCAGAGATACTCATCACTCGACTTGAAGGGCCTGAACTCACGAAGAGTCAGGAGCTGGGGACGAAGGATTTCTTCAGACATTTGAATCCGATCCATCTTCGGTGACAAGTTGGGATTGAGTGTTTAACTCCCACACCGCTCGCTACTGAAATGCACAAAATTCAATTGAGCGCCTCCATGATAAGGTGGTGATAATAGTATGCTTTGGGCTAGTGCAAACACGAATAAAACTAAAAATTATATAAATGTACTTATGTGTTAAAACCATTATTATTGAAATTACAAGAAATACAATCTAATCATTTTTGTTTACTCTTCATGACTCTCCTAAAAGAATAAAATGACATTTTGAAATGGATTGTTTGAACAGGCAACTTGGTTAAGCTTTAATGGTCTATAATATCTTTAATATTGTTTAACTTGTCGCTTCACAAGATACCTAAATGGCTTTATTGTTAAAGCGAAACTTTTGTCCAAGCCCATTCCGACTTCATTTTCATATTCACTGATAATAGGCTGATTGCCCTTTTTCGCATTAAATGCACATCAAATATAAAAATTATGTGCCTTGTTCATACACTACTTAATAACTTTAACATTGGACTATTAAAATCATTGTTTGCAAATCTATTGATTCATTCTTAGAAATTATTTGATTAACAAATGAGTGTGATTGTAGCAAAGGTTTTTATTTTTCCCATTCTCTCAGTTAATTAATATTTTACATCCATGTTAATTACCATTTCCTTCAAATACAAGATATAGGTGTTAGATAAAATTTACGAGAGCAAATAATGATATTAAATATATGCTAAGAATGTTTACCTCATCAGTGACCTTTGCATATGTGCACAAATATGCGAGTTAATTACACTAATGAGTGTATTTAGTATTTGAATAATCATAAGTAATAACTGGTATATGCGTAAGTACAAGTGAATGGCGAATTGGTGAGTCAGATAGAAAATAAAGTTGTAAATTTCCACAATTTACAACTCGCCTTGATATGATGAAAGCCGACCGACGTCGTTCAAAAAGCTTTTTATTCTTTCATCTAACAACTCACTCACAGTTACAAATATTATAAGAAGGCTCTTTTCTTCACCGTGGAGCCAAACATTATCTAACATTATAAGAGTGGTAATATAACTTTAAATTGCCAGGCCACTGCGCACTGTGGGAAATTGGTCGAGCCGGAATATACACTCTTAATAAGCTAATGAGAATAATTAGCAAAAAAGGAGATTTTGCAATCAAGCGAGTGCTAACCGAGTTCTCAAGAAGGAGCTAAACTCTTCTGTTAATGATCCTTTGCATACAACTTTGTCTCTTGGATGTAAAAGTGGTGTGAGAGTGACTTTAACTTTATTGTCACTCCTCAGATTGCTCAAAGTTCCTCTGAGCTGAATAACGAACAGCGGCTGAGTGAACGAGATTAGCACAAGAGAGTGGACAAAGGAGACTAAGGTGAATTCCGCACTCGGTTTTTGCAGAGTAAGTGAACGGTCTGAGACCTGCTGTGGTGGCCTAATGAAACTTCATAAAAAGGTTCACACTTCACACTTTAATGAGAAAAGTTCCTGGGCTCAATATCGAGGATTTATATTATTTTGGGTAGACGAGGCAGCATTTCATTTTATAATATGAAAACTCTGACGTAGCGGAGTGAATCGGATGGGATTAACTGATGTTCATGAGTGGCCACTTTATTTCCATACACTTTGTGGAAAAAGTGAGGCCGACAGGAGCAACTATGTGACTTACTCGTACTACAAGTTGTAAACTCTTCACTTTGCTTCCAATTGAAAGATACTGGGAGTTTGATAAAGGCAAAAGAGCACTCAATGGAGATCAAAAATGAATAACAACGAAATCAACACGATGAATCACCCAATGTTTAGGACTCAAAGTGCCTTGAGAGTAAAATGATGTTCGAATTCAAGCTAATGGACTTATCAAGTGCAGGGAAATTGAGTGATAAAAAATTGCACCTCAAACTGAAAAAATGCTCTCCGAGCTCGTGAAATTATGAATGGGTGCGCAATAGATGATTAAATGCTTCCTGTACAAATAATCGTTGATGTTCTCCCATAGTTCACCAAGTGAGATAAGTATAGAGAATGGGTGAAAAGAATGGGGATTTGGGAAACGAAAAGGCAAGCAAGGTTGAAGTTCGGCTCTTCTCGCAACGATTGCACGACTTTGCAAAAAGGTTTGTGAACAGATAAAGGCTTATGCTCTTTATCTTCTCCTTTTCTTCATCCACCTTCATCCACCACCTTCCATTGTGGTCCTCTGGTTCACTTCAATTCCCTCCAACCAGCCACTCGATGAGAAATGAACTCAGGGACAATGAGCAACACACACTTCTTGTGAGAGTAAATTACAATTTATAGCGAGTGCTCTCTCGAGCGCCCCTTCACTGTGGCGCTCACGATGAGATTTGTTTATACACAAATTCAAATGGCTCATCATGGGTCATTCCAACGGACTCTTTGGCTCTTTTGGGCACTAGGCAAGTTTGGGATTATGTAGCAAGGAACAAGGGCATGATGAACAAGAAGGGGATTGACTTCTTTTGCATAACCACCTTCATACCATTTCCTATAGATGTGTTCATATGGGCTCTTAACGAGCTCACTGGAGGCTTACTTATTACATGCATAAAGAGGAACCCCCTGAGAACATTTGTAAACTTTGAACCAGGGTCATCCATTCATCCTTATCGGCTGTGAGAAACGGCCGAAATGAACTTTATTAGATACACTTTCTTGATTCTACATGTGTGCTCTGGATCACTCAAGACTCTTGACTTAATACCAGCTAGTCACCACTAAGAACTCAGAAATGAAATATGCCTTTTTACTTCCATTTGGTCTTTTAGGTAGGCATGTGTTCATATGCTCAATGTGAATGACAATAAGGGCATGATGTATACCTATGGATACGTGTATGCCTTTTATATTTTTATTTGTATGGTATAAAGTAAGAACAGATCCGTAGATCCTTGTCTGTAGGAGATTGTTCAATTTGGAACCTTCGTCGTTGGTGAGTCGTTGCGGACATTGGGCGACAGGATGACTCAATAAGATTTCCTCTCTTTACAAACACGCTGAGAGTATCTCTCCCTCAATCACGTTTTTCTCATCTCTTTCAAATGGCGAGATCCAGATGGACGCAAATGAATAAACCATTCCTCGACATGTGTTTCTTCAACATGAGTTGACTGATCGCAAGAGAAAATAGGAAAAGGAGAATCCTGTCCTACTCCTTTGCTAATTAGCCACATGTTATTTGTATACACGCACAAAGTGAGACATCACGACTGGCTATAGAGTCAAATGTCATTAATTATCTTTACCTGCATTAGCATTTTTACCTGTAGATTCCAAATCGGGTCATTTGTCAATTTGAAATTATTTTAAAAAGGATTTCTCCGTGTTTCGTGAACATTGCTCTCATTATTTGAAATCCTATGCTGTTGACTCATTTGGGAGGAAAATGAGCAGTGGGATTTATTTCATTTAGAGCGAATGAGTGAGAAATTGTAATTCCCCCCTTTAAACGTCTTTCTACCCCTTCCGCTTTGAGATGAGTTGCCAGGAGAGAGCTGTAAGAAAAACATTTGAAGGAACAGCTGGAGAAACATATCATTATTTTTTCCCTCATCTTCATCATATGTAAATAGAGTCAACAATGGGAAAAGGGTGTAAGCGGAACCCGAGGTGGGGGTGAATGTGAGGAGCGAGAGTCTCTCTACGGTACGATGTGGTTATGATACCGCAAGGAGAGATTCCCATCCCTCACAATTTGCAAATGTGCATATGGAGCCACATATTAGTCCTACGCTGCAGATACCCCTCGTTTAGTTCCAAATAAAGCTTTGTATTATATTCAGAGAGGCAAAGAGAAACCAGACTCACATAGCGGAGATTCAAATGTGGAGATCTTTTTCCTATTTGACTAGCCCAGGTCTCAAAAGTTGACGAGGGCACTGGCGGGGCGGATGGAGGGGATCCACGCAAGCGGAACCAACATTTTCGCCACGAATATCCATAAATAATAATGTTTGCGAAATGGAGAGGCTCATCCCAAAGCAGAACACGCCCATACTGCTGGGACGACATAATACTCATTGTGGATGAATAGACGTTTTCATGAATTGTGCATAGTTAATACAGCATTTTATGACCGCGATGTTCAACTGTTGCTATTCGACTTGGGAATATCCCCAGAGTTCATTGTTATTATTGTAGTTTTTAGATAAGAGAGGATTTTTTGAATTTGGAGCTCCTCTCCATCATGCTTGTTAGCCAAGGAGCCTTCGAGGTGTTGCGGATGTCAGGCGGAACGAAGATAATACCATGGTCCATTATTGTCCTATACATTTTCATGGACCCAGCTGGACCTCCTTGCTCTCCTTGTTCGAGAACACGAGGAGATGAGGAACGAGGTTTTTCTCATTGAGACCTATATCTTCGACATTCCGCTTGGAATTCATTTTTCCTGAAAGAGAAAAAGAAGGATTCTTTTCCCCTTCCAACTCGGCTCTCCACTTGACAGAGTCTTGAATGAAAGAAAGGCTCTTGGGTGTCTCTAAAATAACTCGTCCAACAAAAAAAGGTGATCCGAGCCTGGCCTCGTTTCTCCTATCATTCATATTACCCGAGTCACCCACCGCGGAAATGAAGAGCCATCATGGAACGGAGTCGGGGAGGAATGTGCGGAGGGGAACGAAGCATGTTGGGATAATTGCCACAATTATCACGAATCCCTTGAAGAGAAGAAAAGAAGGAAGTCTACTGGAATTAAAAGAGAGCCTCAGACATCCAAATAGTGGCCATTAAGGGGAAAAACTTGATGAGATTAGGAGTCAGTTTACCCATCGCATGTACACTATCAAGAATCTCAGGCGAGGGAAGGAACAGCCAAAGCCTCAAACGATAAAAGTAGAGATCTACCTAATGGAATTTCATGCACTCTCGTCATTTCCCTGACAGCCCCCATATGGGTATCCATGTGAGTTCAAATGTCTCAGACCTCTCCTGTCTCGGAGGAGGCAATGCGGGAGGGACGGACTTTCAAAAAACCTCATCAAACAATCCCTCTTGAAATCATTACTTGAAACCAGATTGAGAACATCTAGTTTGACTATAGAGCAGTGTTTCGAGGAGGAGGGAACATTCGGGATTTCTCATATGGATCTCACGTCGTCGGCAGAGGAGGAAACTCGAGCCACCTTTACAACATGACTTTTTTTTCTCATTTCCAATTGTCTGCCAGACAGCGACCATAAATAGAGTCAAGGGTTTGGGGCTTATTTAGCCATTTATGTTTTCCTTCCTCAAACTCGCCCTGACATGGTCCTAATAAACAATCGACTCTTCCGCCTAGATTGAAAAACCGGTGGTCGGCCCTGGCTTCCATTCCCTTCCTTTTAATGCAGAGATCCGACCGACTCCTCAGAGCGCCGTCAAGAGACTTCTCAATTCCCTTTACTATTATGATGGCAAAGAACCCGGGCAGCAGCTCTATGCCTATAAGTCCACCTTAGGTATCCCCTCGAATGCTACCTTTGAATCCATTGGGAACACTGGCTTATTGAATGCCAAGTGAGGGGCACAAGGTGCAAATGCCAGTCGTCTCATTTCCTCCTTTTCCATTATACTAAATGCATAATGGAGGTGTAGCATTCATAATAGCATTTGGAGGAAATGCATGGGTGCCTTGTGTGCTTCCTAAGGGGGAAACCCGTGCAATTTTCCTCCGGTCCAAATGAGAAGAAATAGAATAATGATTGAGATAGCCAAAAGTCTGCATTTATGAATTAGTCCAACCCTCGTGGCTTCATCCACTTTGCTGGCGAGGGAGGAAGTCATATTTATTGGAAATGGGAAACGAGTGACCTGCGCGTGTTTTGCCCTACCGGTTCTCTCTACCTGCATACACACATCCTCTGAGCGGAGGAACGATGATGAGCGAGTCGGCAAACTTCACCGGCTGAGGTCAACTCAAACAAAAATTTCATCCACTTGACTATGCAGCCCAATTATTTGATTGGAAATGGAGAATCTTTCTAAAGCAAACAAATCAAAGCAGATCGACTTCTTCTTTACTCCTCTCTGTTTGATGTTCTGAAGTGGATTGATGTTCATAATCTCCTCTGCGTTCGAGAAACGGAGAGTAATTATAGGCTATTGAGTCGAGGAAGTCGAAGAAGGATAAAAAGCGAATTGTACGTTAAGGTTAAGAGGCCTCTGGGCCCTAAGGATGAAGGCCTACGAGAAAAAAATGGAATGAGGATCGAGGTTCTTCACAATGATCGTGAGAAAAGAAGTTCGAAGCTCTGGCAATATGTATCTTTTTCAGCCGAGTTAAAACAACGTACATAGTACATACATACATCTGGACAACTAGTTAAGAGAGTATCAAATAATCAAATCATATCGCAAATAAGTCACTCTCAAGAAACTGCTCAAGGAATTCCGAAAATTGGAATTTTGACTAAATACTCCATTTCACAGATAATGATGGATCTGCCTTCTTGAGCCAATGAAAATAGGAAAGGAATTTAACCTGTTTGGAGACAATGCTCACTTACGATTTATGAGTTACTTATACTTACAGTGTAATAAAGGTAAGGGGAAGATATATAATATACATAAAATAATTTTCAGTCATAGCACTTCCATGTACAATGTCCCAATGGCTTGTTTTTAATCTAAAAGTATACTACACAGATAGGCTTTAGAAATATTTCTCTCAATGATCTTCTTGAGAGCATCGATCGAACTACGATGAGGAATGAATGAATAAATAGAGCAAACCTGAAGAGAGTTTTGTGAGACGAACCCCAAAGCCTCAGTTGTCAACTTGTCACTCGTGAACATAATATGTAGGAGTGAGGGAGTCGGGCAAATTCCAGTATTCTGCCAAAAGTTCATTTACTCGAGTCCAAATGGAGAACGTGTGTGAAGGGGGAAACACGTGGAAAGGGACAGGTGAAGTCCCTCCAGTAACTTGTGAACAAAATAAGAATAAATTCTTAAATGTCCCCTACAAATCTCAGCGGAATTTGTCAGGAATGAACTCTGAGGGGTGAAGAAGGAAAGTCCGTCTCCTCGCACTGTAGCGGCTCAACTGCTTGGCCTGGCACGGAGCGAGTTCCCTTAAGAGCTTCCTCAACCATTCGACTATCCTCCCACTCCCTCCAACGCTCATTTCCTCCCAATTCATCTATCCCATTAATTGTAGCTTCATAAACGACGGAATCCGCAGAGGAGAACCCACGAGTTCCTCTCTTGCACAATTTACGCTCCTCTCCAAGTATAGGCTTGAAAGGAGAAGTTTCTTTATACTTTTCAACAACTAATATCTATGTATGCACTTATATTATAGTCAAATGTAATTTGTATAAATAATAATTTATAAGAAATATAATAATATAAATTTATCATTGTATGGACTACTTGTGGTTACGAAATATTTTTAATATATGTATAGGTTTTTCGTTTTGTTTGCTTTCACCACAAATTAATTATTATTAAATGTTATTACGATTTAAGTAATTGTATTGATTAGAATTCCATTTCAACTCTAAGCAAATTATCAGTATGTTTTGTTATTCTCACTTATGTCTTCAACAATAAATTCATCAACACTCATCTCATCATTCCACATGTTAATTATTATTCTTGTTCAAGTTGATGATTTAAGATTGTCAATCAATTTAATTATCAACAAAATGCATATTTATTTATCATTGATTAGATTGATTACGATTACAATATGTATGAATGTATGTATAAACATAGTAATTAATAAAAATTCTTAATATGTATATGCATGTACTACAGTACCTGACGTTAAAATGTTTTATTTAAATCGTACTTAATGTAAAACATTTAAGTTGAATGAATCTTTGACTTATTAAATATCTTCATTCATTTCATATGCTTTTATCGATTGTATTTCGATTATGGTATAGTTTAAAAGAAATGTTCTATAATCTAGAATGTTAATTAATACATGTCCTTATTTGTATTCGCTGGAATGTGCAAAATATTTTCTATGCATGTACCTAATACATATTAGTTATGTGGTGGGAGTAAAGGAGCATAATGTATTTATATAAGTATTTATAGGTAATCAAATGAATTTTCCTTTTTAAACATTTCATGTGAACTACAGTAGGTGTTAAAGGATCCCTGATCAACTAAATATTTATAAAAGGACTGGACCAGGCTCATTTAGAACTCGATATGGTTTTGTTGGATTTTCATCCCATATAAAGAAGTTTTCATAATTTTATTGGTTTGAAAATAGTATTAAGTAGATCTTTGTTAGCGTGGAAAAGAATAAATTCATCCAAACGATCCATTCAATCTTCCCATTAAGAGAGAAGAATTTTAATGGCAAAGACTCATTGGTGTCGAGTGGAAGTTTTTGTAGAACAATGGAACCTGTCACAACATTAGAACATTATAAGGCATTTAAAAAATCATTAGAAGGCGCTTGAACGAGATCAATAAATTCTTCTTTTAAAAGAATTTTCACTTTGAGAATTCTTTCTTCTTTTATTTCTCCTGGTGGTGAGCCCCTCCTGTATGAGCCCATCGAGAGAGATTTTTTCGCGTTCCGGTTAAGGTTTTTCTCACATTCGAGTTCTTATTCTTTTCCCCTGGATCGCTTACAAAATCGAAAAAATGGGAATTCTCAAAATGTCAAAACCCGCAAAGAATGATAATGGACTAATGGTTTATAATACTTTATAATACAACTTATTTTTACAATATTAATTTTTGTAAGACCATAATTCTAACGATACAATAATTTTAGTCATGTCATAAGTTTTAAGAATTACAAAGTAGAAATACCAAACCTATCCAGGTACCTATACTACCTAATGTATATATATATTACATTTTATATGTCCTAAAGTCAAAGTAGGTTCATACAAAATCAGAAGAGAATGCAAAAAGCTAATCAATACAGCTGCTGTGACTTTTTTGTTAAAAATATTTGGTGCTTACATATCTACTTATGCTAACCTAAACAGATATATTTCAACATGCTTAAGTATCTACTATAAGTAATTATTGTTAGCATTTATATATACTTATGTTATATATTATATACAACAATGAGAGCTTATTATGAATCAAGTTCAGAACCTGAGTAAGTTTAAGCTTTTGTATTGAAAACAAGTGTAGAGTAATGAAATTGTTCATTGAATGCATGTATGCGTTGTTTACAAACCTACCAAACAACCCCAATAAAACAATTGAGTCAAAAAGGTTCGATCCTAAATCGAGAATTTATTTAACTTTACCCAAAATTTTAGAAAGGCCTTTATGTATTTATTTTTTTATCCCTTTATCACGAATTTATATTTCCAATATATAAATAAATAGATAGATAGCCAAATGTAAATTAGGTATATAATAAATTGAATCGGATTCATCTACAAACTATTCTATGAATATCTGCATGTTCATTATTTGGACTATATATTTGTCATTTTGTCACGAGGCTACTACACTACGAGTACGAGTATATACTTAAATTTTATATTGTCTTTCATACATAAGTAGTCATGAATGTTTAACTACTAATACATTATACAATAAATTTTGAAATTGCTTTATAAAATGACAAAATTATACTTTCTGTAGCAAACAAGTTCTTACATAGGTAAAGTGAGTAATAATAAACTAAAATTCCATCGAACGATACTGTGAGATTTGAAGATGTTAGATGAAATATAGTAATATGATCATATGTAAGAATCTATGGTAAGAATTTAAATGCAATGTTAAATATGTACCTGTGCAATTTAGATAAAACTTTCTTGTATTTCTGCTTGTTCACAAAGTAATTCTCAAGATTCCCAAGTATCCCTTCATAAAAGTAGGCTTGGAAAATATATATAAGGGAATGTACACAAATCTCGTGACGCTTTAGGGGGAGGGTGGGGGTCCAGGCTTTTGTCACGAGTAATGTTGTAGGTATAGAGCGTCACATGGGGAGGGGGGTTAAAAATCGGAATTTTAGTGTCACGGGATTTGTGTACGTTCCCTCAATATTTAAGTGTAAGAGAATGCGGAGGAATAAGCCGTAACGAAGGCGTTCTGAGAGTAGAATTGAGACGAGAGTCCATGATCGTGTCAGGGTGACCATACTCGTCGTACAATATCTGTCTCTTCCTCGAGCCCATGACCATAAATGCGTTATTATTTCCATCTCGATGAACTAGAGGATAAACCAGAGGATCCTTCATCATGTTAATCTTCTCAATTGATCCTCGTTGGCTCGCAAACCTCATCTCCGTTAGTGTTTCCACAGGGAGACATCTCAAATCAATTGATCATTCGCCGAATAAGGATGACCCAGCTCCTTTCTGCCCAACCATCCCAAGGCTTGGTCAAAAACTCCTCGGAATCTCACCGATCCCATTCAGATAAGAAGAAAAATTAAGAACATGGCACAAATGACCGAAACAATCATGTTTAAATGATTCCTTTGGACTAAAAAGGCTTGAGAGTCGATAAGCCATTTAGCGGAATGAGAGCCAGGGTAGCTCCTCCGCTTCGGGCCCTCATCCAGCTGGGGAGTTCCGCCTCTGGCTCTTCAAATCCAATACTCACCTCGTAGGGAATGAGTTCAATGAGGAATGAGCTCACTCAATTATAAACAGATAAATCAGACATAATACCTTTAATCCATGTCAATCCACCAAAGGACGCCATTGGAAATGGCTCATTAACTTCATTGGGATCTCACTCTTTAACTTGTAAAAATACAAAAGGGTTTTAATTAATATACATATACACAATTTCTCTCCGGTGCCCTATTTTTGATTCAAATGATTTTAATTTACTAACAATTCAATTTCTCATATGTATATGCTAGTCGTTTTGGGTTATCTGCATATATTTTACCCCCATACTAATATATGTATATATAAAAAATTTTCGTGTATGCTTTCGCTTATACATGAAAACTCAAAGGACTCATTGATTAGAAAAAAGTTTCCTATTATTAGAGAGAAAGGGACTCTTTGGAAATAAATGGAAATAAGTATTAATTGGCCCCGAAGTTCGTGACAGTTAAGTTACTGTTTTATAATTGGCATCAATTGAAGAAGATTTTATCACCTCCATCTGAGAAATCTTGGAAGGCCTCTTCCGAAAACAAAAAACTGTAAATGTCTAATAACACACAAGTGCATAATTGCATTGTGTAATGTCAAGTTTGTACAGTGTAGTTAAACGTCGTTCAAGTTGCAAAACTCTGGGAAGTCAAGGTGCAATAAATGACAATGAACAATTTGAGCTTCCATTTTGAAGAAGCTGCTGATAAGACTCACAACGTGATAACTCATATTCAATATATCAAACATATGGTTTTTGTTTTTTGTTCAATGTTTCCATATATAGCTGTTGCTTGTTAAGTTGTTAAACGATTAAAATAATGATTTTACATGCAATATCTAATTCAACTCATTGTCACCGCGTATTTTAATCATTTTCACAAATATAATTTAATAAAATTAACATAAAATGTCCAGACAAAATCTGAAAACTTATAGGAGAACTCATGATTTACCAACTTACCAAGCATGTATTTATTATATAGATGAAATTGTTAATTGTAAATATTCTTCTAGGCATCTTTGTTTATATGTTAAATGCAAAGGGGCGAGGAAAGCAAATTGAGAGGACAGTTATTTATCTTGATTTGGCCTTGAGGTACTTAATTTATACTAAATAAATTTAGCTTTATAAGTTGTAAACACATGTGTGCACAATTGTTTACATGATGAGATGATGAATATATTCAATATTATAAACATGTGCTTAATTTATATTCATACATATGTATATGCAATATTTACACCTATTGTACGAATTATCGTTTTAATTGCAAAACACCTAAAACTCAGTTTGTAATATGGTTATTTATTGTTTTATCAAATAACCACAATTTAAATGCATTATATTTTGCTTGTACAATATTTTGCCAACAAGGTATTAAAAAATAAATAGAATCGTATAGACGAAAATTCGGTTAGGTAACTTGTGTAATTACTATTAAAGAAGATATAAATATTTGTTTTTATCAAGAACCTGAATATTCTCATTACAATTAGATCTTTTGATTACATTGGATTTTGATATAGAAATCTCTTTAGAGGTACTATATATAGATAATTATTTATAAGTGAATTTTAAACAAAAACTTAATTTAAAATGCTGGAATTATATAAATACAATTGCATGTGGCTATAAAATGCCAAATCATAATAACCTGTTACATCGACTTTCAATAAAGAATTAGGAAGAAGGAACAATTGGATTTAATATGTAACCGCACAAATGCACCATGAGGAATTGTGCACACCACTTGACTAAAAATATTGAAAGGATGAATAGATAAAAGCTCTTAACAATAACTCATTCATCATCGCTCTAAACGAGTCAAAGTTGACAAATTGTACAAGGGATTAATTCTAAACTCTAATTATAATTCCAGGGTTGATTGAGAAGAATCACAGCTTCCTGCTAAATACCCATTTGAATATGTTCGCATTGAACTTGTAAAAGCCCCTTGAAAAACTCAAGACACTCATGAGATTGAACAGATTGAGCTGCGAGTGAATAAGCGTTTATCGGACCACAATGTACTTATCGTTAGTTGTGTGAGGCTCCTTGAGAGGATCGAGATTTCAAGAGCGTTCCCTTGATCTCTGATTCGCAGGGTCCTTCATTATATTCTATACATAGGGATGTATGAAATATATATATCTATGCATATGCATGCATTTATTTGGTTTGGAGGATATGACACATGAGTGTTAATATTAATCTATAGTATTTTTATACTTTGAATATAACACTTTGTTTTATATACAGCATTTATTCTATTAATTGCCCCTGGTAATTATTCAGTTAATACAAAAATTTTATTCTCATTAAATATACAATTAATTAAAATTTAATGATAAAATCTGCATTATTTAACAAAATTTAATTTTAAAATAGCGAGTTATGAGGTTTAAGTCTCTATTATTTAATATACATAGTAAGTTGTACATTTATGTGTATCGGCAATTAATAGAGATCAGGCAATTATTGAAAATTCGAGTTCGAACCCCCGGCAATTAATAGAATAAATACTGTACATTTAATATGAATGTTTAGATTAACAGCAGATGGATATCTTAAGATGTATTCTTTACCGTTACTCATGTTCATGTATCAATTGATACATGCATGAGTAAAGAGTATACCAGGGCATTGGGGTTTTTGATGCTTTTGACACTGAAAGTTTTGGAAGGAATTCCTCTCTATGCGAGCCCAAAAGGCGTCGAATAAAGGTCGTAAAATTCTCTTTCCCCATTTTTAGAGTTTCCTAGGTCATTCCTCGTTGTTACTTAACTCTGTGAGATCGCTTAAGAATGCATGTGTTTTATCATGTACTACAAAAGTACTGTAAGTGACAGTCGAATCACAATTAAATCTTAACGTCCTTTGATCCATGTCAAATTCTGATGAATTGTTTAGCTGACTCCACGTTGGATCCTTTCTTCTTCCTCCTCCTTTCGCTTATTCTAAGACCCAAATAAGGGTTTTTAATTCTCTTCCTCCTTAATTTACATCATTATTCAATGAAGAAACGATGGTCTTGACGATGTTTTGAGGAATTGCCCTTTTTGTCTTTGAATATTTGATTAATGTGAAAGCTTTTTTGGCGCAAACTTAATTTTTCTCAAAACAATATATTGGAACCGAACATGTAGATAAATGCAATGTATTGGTTGTTGATTCAAATTGGTGAACTTTTTATAGGGAAATATTTACTTATACCTGTGGTAAATCTGGGATTTGAGGTAATAAAACTTGGAAAACCTCCTAATTACTAATTACTAATCGAGTTGTAAAAAAAACAAGGTTGGCCTCCTAAAAAATGATTTTACCTGCTAATTTCTAATCATAGTAAAAATATTTACTTTATATTTAGTACTTTATTATTACTTGTATTAGATAATATAGGCTTGCAATAAATAAATAGTATTTTAATTTATAATTCGTCGAATATTTTAATATATAATATTATATAATATGATTCTTAAGCACTGAAGGTATAAAAGTTGTGTTTCGTTTTACAACTAATGAGGACTAAAAGTCACCTTTGCCATTTGTCATAAATTTAAATATAAAAAGGTAATAAAAGATATTTTATCACTCAATTAGTAATTAGGAGATTAGGACTAAATATCCTAGGAGGCTTTCCAAGTTTTATTACCTCAAATTCCAGATTTACTACAGGTATACTTAAATGGAAGCCCTTTTTATATATCTAACAAACAGTTTAATCCAAACTCAAATATCGAATTGTGCTTGAACAAAATATTTAGCTATTCGCTATTCTTCATAAAAGTAAAAATGTAAATTATAGGTCAAGTTAGCATGTATATTATGCCCAATTGATTTTAGAGGACAATTAATAGCATTATTAAACGTTTCGATAAGGAGACCTATATGCCAGTTTATTCGTGAGTACATACATACATAGTTATGCTTATGAACAAGGATACGACGCTAAGTGCTCAAGTGAAGCTCTAAAAAGATGACCAAAAATAGTCAGATTGATATAATAAAGGAGATGCGAGAAATTGCGATCAATTTGAAATACAAGAATTATTGGATTCCCTCAAGGTGGATGTAAAATAAAAGGTTTCTTTCGTCTTCCATAGCCATTCTTATCCAAATGAAACCGGTGTGTATTCGAGGTGCCCACTTTAACCTGCTTAGTCGCTCATTTAAGATAAATGGTTCATTTAAGGAGTTCTCTTGGGCCAGAAGGCTATTTCTAATACAATTCCATTCATAGTCTTCTTCGACTGCAGCCACTTCCACATCTGTGCACCTCTTTAAGGCAGCGATTCTCTTCAATTTATCTTCCTACAAGTCCTTATTAAACTCATACATCTTACCACTTCCACTTTCTTCCATATAAGACCTTTTTAATTCCATATATTATTAAGCAATGAGAATGAATCAGAAGAAGTGATTGAATTATTGAATTTGAGCTAAGCTCAAAAATGTTCTCGAACAAAGAAAGAGCAATGAATTTTTTTGAAAAAAATCCGTTTATTAATGAATAACGTTTAAACATCACATTTTGCAAAAATGTATAATTATTATGATGGAAGACTAAAACGAAGATTTTGACAATTTGTATCTTCGATAAACTCACAATATATAATAACTACACCATCGAGTCGCGATTATAAAATAGAACACAAAATCTCTTGTCAAAGAAAATTAAATAACGTGAACTTTTAGTATTTTCAATGTTACTTAACATAGAAATAGTATATATTTATGTTAAAAATATAGTATATTTCATAGTAAATCGCAGCACTAGTATTTTTCTCAATCAACAGCACTGCAAGGTATTTAAACTTTGAGCTGGAAAGAGTTAAATCTAATGAGGAATTAATCATAACATTTCTTTAGATTTTTTCTGATAACGTGATGATTTATGTCCTTTGTAATTGAGATAATATGGTATTTTTCTCATGATTCTGGATGCCAACCAGGTATTTTTTTAAATATCTTTTTGTAATCTGGTATAAATTATAATAGTTATTTGGTATTCTGATATTTATATATCTGTAGCTATATTTTTCATAACATCTATTTGAAAAATCGAAGACAAGTAAATATCAGTCGGATTCGAAAGTTTAGTTCATGCTTTCCCAATCTTATGTTTTAAAGTTCAAATTTAGTTGAGATCGAAACTTTTTGTCATAATAATAAAATAATCATAATATTGAAAAACTGTTGAAGTGGAACTTACCTTGAATTACATAAAACCCTTTTGAAACCAGAAACGCGCCTAAAAGATAAATAGTTATAATGAGAATATGAATGAACTCAACAGTTCAAATGTTCAGCGAGGAGGAATTTTCCTTTTTCCAAGCAAGTTGTTCGAATTAAAAATAATTAATTAACACCACATGATTATAACCTTAATATAATAAATATAAAATTTTAAATATCATTAGTTTGAAGTGTTCAGATTGAACTCTGGGGATGACCACAAAGAGGCCTCAACTTCACTGTCAGCCTGTTCAGCCTAAAGAAAATTTTAATTAATCATTAATTTTTATAGATTAATTAGTATAAATTTTAGGACGACACAAAAACAAATTCTACTTTATACTCATTGTTAGTTAATTCAAATAGCCAGATTCAAATATGTACCTAAGGAAAAGGAAAATGGAATGCATATATTTATGATTTTATTAAGACCTAATACTCACAGGTTAATTTACAAATAACAAGCAATCAACAACCAGCAGTGATATGAATTATAGGTGTTAGAATAATCACTAATTAGTTAATTAAGGACATATTTTCGGTGTCCACCAGAAGTGTCTCATCGCAAGAGCTTAACTTCATCTTCTTGGCTTTAGGCGAGTCTTCCTCCTCGCTATCGGTCTTAAATTGATCCTCGATGTCAGTATCGTCTGCTCGACGTTCATGAATCCTCAGGATGTAGGTGCGTCTCCGAAGACTTTCCATGCTTGACGATTTGTCTTGTAACGGACCTTCGTACAAAGAAGTACAAACCTGCTTTTCAAATCTTCTGAGGCATCTTTTGACACGACTTTTCAGCTCTTTTTCGCTACTCACGATGTTTTGGCCTTTGAATTTCGAAACTGACCCTTGGATTGGATTGTAAATGTAATGTCGATATTGCCGTTTCACGATTTCATCGTCGCTGCTAGACAACCTGACGACACTTGGTCTGTCACAGATGTTCGGAACGCGACTTTCTGAGACAGCACGGCTACTCATAGGTGGAAAGGAAGCGTCCAAACATGGAAGTTGAGGCTTAGGAAGGTGGCAGTTAGAAAGCTCATGCACATCAAACAAATCAATAGGCAGCACAACGAACTCAACTTTCCTTAGACCATCCGGACCAATAGCTAGTTGCTCAAAAAGCTGCAAAAGAGGCATGCCACCAACCGGAGGCCTTCTAACTACAGCCAGTGTCGGCATACCACTCTTTGTGTTATCCAGCAATTTAAAAAATTTGTGATTTACGTCGTCTTCTTCATCGTCAAGATCCACGTCTTCTCCGAGATCGTAAGGCGTTTGGGTGTCGTGAGTGACGAGTCTTGAGGCAGGATCCAATTTGTTTAAGCCCTCTTTTGCATCTCGATTGTTCGGATCCAATCTGCAATTCATTTCATAAAGATTTACATACTTACATGAGAACTATTATTTGTAAGATTTACAAAAAAGTATTTATCTTTTTATAGCAAACATATTATAATGTGTTGAACTTCTCAATTTTAATAATCTCAAGAATTCAAAATTCCAGACATTTATTTTTTAAATAACAATTGGCCTTTTTAATTACCTCAATGCAATAGCAAAATGATCAGCAGCTTTGTCCTCCATTTTGTTCTTACACAGAAGACTGGCGAGCTTCAAGTGAAGTTGCGGTGGGTTGGTCCTCGTCTTCACCTGCTTCATGAGAACTTCGATAGCCGAAGAATACTGGCCGCTCTTTGAAACAAACGCACTTAATAAATTAATTCTTACAATCAAAGTTATTTATTTAAAATCAGTTTGATTTACATGCACATAAATGTGAAATTGTTAAATTAGAAACCTGTTCGTAAATTTCCACGAGCATAAAGATGGCAGGCAGAAATGAGGGATCTTGCTTGAGAGCCTTTTCTAAATAGCTTTTGGCTTTTGGCACTGTAAGAGGATCTTTTTTCATAGCGCTGGCGCACATCTGAAATTTACAATTCATTAGAGCTGGAGTCTCCGAATTAAATATCTTTTTTACCGTTAAAACTCGAGGAGTATTTCCAAGTTTCTTTGAGGCAACAGTGGCAATCGTAAGGGCGTCTCGGTATCTCGTCGTTGCAACATAGCAATCGACAATCCCTTTATGTGGTTCAAATCGAAACGTATTGATTGTCATGGCTTCTCTGAAGCAAATCACAGCTTCTTGATGTTTTTTTAGCTCGAGCAGAATTTGGCCTTTGGCAATGAGACCCTCGATGCTTTTTAGTCCCAGGATAGTGGTAGCCTATGAATTTCAAAGTGATTAGTTGACAGTATTTAACAAATACAATGCAAATAATTAATAAATCTTTTTAATGCAAATAATAATAAATCTTTTTAATGCAAATAATAATAAATCTTTTTAATGCAAATAATAATAAATCTTTTTAATGCAAATAATAATAAATTAGACGTCTTTTCATGAGCAGATTGATTGAGAACAAAGTTGCTTACTCTGTGAGCAAAATATATAGCTCTTGTCGTTCGATTTGTGCTATGCGCGAAGTAAGCCGTGGCGATCCAGGGTTCACTTTTCGCATCAATGTAGGAAACTTCGTTGAGCTTCGTCATCAATTTCTCAAGATCAGGAGTTCTTTTTTCTTTCCAGAGACAATAAGCCAAAGAGTCCATGCCCTTCATATTTGGAATCTCGAGGGCGTGAGCCTGTAATTATAACATTATTTTAATTTTCGAAATTGCGTTTTTCTTAAACCATTATGCCAATTAGTACAAGATATGTAAAAGATGTAAAGTAATAGTAAAGAATAAAAAAACCAATAAGAACTTTTAGCCGTTTCGTAATGAAAAATACTTACCAAAATAAAAGGCTCTATGGCTTCCTTGTAGTCTCCTGCGAGAAAATGTGTCATTGCAACTGCAACCAAGAGGGAACGGCTGCCTTTTAGTCCAGTTTTTTCGCTCAAAGCATTGAAAATTCTCAAGGCCTCAGGATAGTCATTAGAGTAGAGGAAGCTATTAGCTTTCAACCAAAGAAAATACCTGTCGAGTATTTAAAATTCAATTTAGTAAACAATAAAGATGACAACATGAGGCAATAATGATATTATATATTAAAGATAATTAATAATTATAATTATCCAATTATTAAATTATTTACCAGTCCGGATGAGACTGTTTGGACTTTTGTTGAATGAACCCTTTTACATCGTGTTCTTTCACTCCAAGCATCAACAAATTTTCAGCGGCTTCAATGGCCATAGGGATCTCCTAATTTCAATTCCAATGAAACATATACATATAACTAGAAATCTCATTTTTTATCAGTTTATTAAATTCACATGTACCCTTAAGACTTCTTTAAAAGACGTGATGGCGGCTCGTTCCATCCCACTGTTCATGTAAAGCTTCCCGAGAGCCATATTAACCTTCGGTGTTCGACATTTGGCTGGAATGCTCTGAAGAGTGCTCAAGGCCTCAACGGGCTTCTTACTCATGTGAAAACACATGTGAAGTTTGAACTTTATCTCTAAAAATAAAATATTGTTATTAATTAATTAATAGGTTTAATTTAATTAGTTTAATTTATTTGATTATTAAATTTTTAAATAAAATTAAATACATACCACTACTGACTTCCTCAGTCAGAGAGTCTTTCAACTCTGGTTTAGACTTCACGAGATACTTGAAGGTCTGGAGTGCTTTAGTGTAATAGATTTCTGCACGGGGATACTCGATGAGATTATACAATGCATCCCCGACGAGGCACAAGACTTGAAATTGTTCTGAAGGAAGCAATTCCATATTCCGCTCACACATGGTCAAGATCATTGGGCCCTGAGCAATGAAATGGGACGCTAATTAATTCAGACAATAAATCAGACAATAAGTGGAAAGGAGTTTAATGCCGGGTGAATCTATCGATGCATTTGCTATTTATTATGAGAATCTCGAATTGTAACATTGATCCCTAACCGCATTGTTCAATTGGAATGCTTCCAACTAAAGTTTACTAATTAGTCGTTATGAAAATATGAATCCATATTGAGTAAAAAAAATTAAAAATGAGGAAATGAGAAACCGGAAAATGAAATCTTGATGAGAAGTGAGAACTTACTAAAGCAGCGACATTGGTGTAGAGACCTTCATTGAACAGCGTCGTGATGCTCTCGTAATAATATGACTTGTTCTCTTTGGCCAATCTAGACATTTCGGCGTTTCCGAACATGTCGATTGATGTAAAATAAGAGTAGAGGCGGTCGAGCAGAGAAAACCCAAAAATTCCACGAGGTTTATGAGGTGAACGAGTCGAGTGAACCAAGCAAAGAAAGAATGAGGAGAACCAATGAGAATAACAGACAAGACAGGTGACGGCTGTCGGCAAAAGTTTGAACTTTCCTGCTTATGAGATGAGGCTGCTGTCTCGTTTCTTTCTATAGAGATGCCAAAAACCAACCAACGGCCTCTCTTTAAAAGTACAATAATGGAATAAATTTACTGCTGCACCAAAACAACGAACCTAAATAAATTTGTTGTTGCACCTAAAAACCTTTTCAATAAATGGATTTATTGATGCACCAAAATAAAATATTTTTTACACCAAAAAGAATTATTACAATTTTGTGTTGAATATACTAAGTCTGTAAAGAATTAAGCTTTGATTGTTTCCATTCTCAATATCAAACAATATCTAAATACCACTCTAAGAACATAACTTAAATTAAATGATTCAAAAACTCTATATTTGCTGTAAAATAATCAATAAATTTCCTCAGACAATTGCCATTTAGTTATCCACAGTATTACGAGAGAATATCAATTGATTGTAAAAAATTCAATATTTTTTCTCAATTTTGCCCTTGTATCGTTGTTTTCTATCATCTTTTTCGAATGTTTGTCAACATCCCTAATTGTATGAACACATCAAAGCTTAATCCTTTACAGAAATAGCATATAACAACACAATATTGTAATGATTCGTTTAGGTGTAAAAAATTATTCGTATTGGTGCGTCAATAAATCCTTTTAACGAAAAGTTTCATTGGTGCGACCATAAACTCTTTTTAGATCTATGATTAAATTCATTAGGTGCGCCATTAAATCTATGCCCACAATAATTATTTAAATGTTCACGTATGTATTTACTTATATAATTAAATACTTTGGACTTTAATTAATGTAGTACAAAATAATACTTACACTTATACGATAGAAAGCGCGCTTAAATAAAAATTTTTAAAGAATATATATATATGTTAAATAGGCAGTGTAAACTTTTAAATATATTCGAACTCACTCAAAGGCATTAGCCAAGTTCCTTTTCATCTCATATAGTCAAAATAAATACCTTAATAATAATAAAAAAGGATTGTAAATCAATAATCATTAAAGTACTACAGGACTTAAACTACCTTTAGTCTTTCAGTTTTTAGCTATTTTGTTTTAAAAGTAAATTAAAGTAAATTGACCTTTCAATTTCTGCTGTTATTTTACAATTTATAATTTAAACAAGTAGTAACGGGCCAGAGTGCAAGTACAAAGTGTCGATCTTCGGTCCTGGTCAGCTATATAAATACAATTATATTCATTATCGTTAGTACATATCCTCCTTCCTAGCATTCCGCCAAAGTAATGAGCATCTAGAGAAACCATTTTAAATGATTTCCCCTCTGAATGAACATTTCATTTCTCGCGTGAGGATGGTGGTAGGTAAATCGTTTATAGATCGTAGTTTTGGATACCTTTTTTAGGATACCTCAAATCTGCAAGGGGTGATACTGACCGGAATTCAAATGTAATTTGGAAGGCAATACAAATTAATTTTTAAAATTCGAGTCGAGTTATTTAAAGAATCAGTAATCTGACCAGATATTATGAGTATGTATAATAGTTATGGGATATCCGTTGGGAGCAGTGGTTGATTCTCAACTGGGACGAGAAGGCTTACATTTGCGCTGAAGGCATCAGATGTTTTCCCCATTGAGGCGAGAGTACAGGATGTAGTGTTTTTCTAGAGAAAGTTGTGAAGGAGGCGAGTTTCTGCTTGTGGCTAAATCATAGCAGCATGCCAATCTCCGTAGGTAGGGGATCCCTTCCAATATGTCCAATTTCTAATTAGGCGTTAGGGAAGAAGGGTCTTGACCTCAGGCCACGTCTCGTTTCTACAAGGGACCGGACTGGTCCGGGATCCTAAGTTTCCCCTCCTTGGGAGGCTATGGTCATTGAGACCCTCGAGGGAGTTCCAGCCGAATGGGTGAGCGAGCCCCTTCACTTTGACTCCACAACCATGTCACGCCGAACCTTACTAATTAACATTGGGCCTTCAATTCCTCAATGGGAAGGCCAAGAGGTTCTAGGGGAAATAAATATTTTGACATATTTAACCCTCACCCTCGCTGTAAATAAAAAGAGAGAGTGGACATTTTTTGATTATGAACAATTCATTATTTAAGTAGAAAGTTAGTATCTTGATTTTTTTTTCTCATCCGCATTCTTTGATTTCCAGAGTCCCTTTAATATGCGACAATTCAATTTGAGTATTCTTAAGCCTCCGATTAATAAATCTGCGGGATCAAGCTCTTCCAAGACATCGATGTCGTTCACGTCTGCAGCTAAGTCTTTGGATCTCCTCAGGCAAAATCTTCAAAGATCTATCAACCAAGATATCAACGATGTCATATCGAAATATATTGAGGTGATTTTTTATTTTTGTACTTATGACTTTAATCATATATAAATGATGAAATAAAATCGGCTTATTTGATAATTGTTTTTTATTTGTGACCATTTTAGAAGTTTATCAAACCAGGCGTTGAAAATATACGAAATAATCTTGGAAGCGAGTCTGTCACAGATGACCAGGTTCAGAATCTTTGCCGGCAAATTTTGGAGGAGGCCAAGCGAATGTATCCAAGTTACACAGCATCACCCTCACCGTCCTCTTGCAATACTTCAAGTGCAATAGACCAAAATGACTCTGATTTTCAAAATAGTCAAAACTCAAACCAACTAAGCCAAAGCACACCCAATGCATCTGAAGGGATCAAACTCCCTCATACAGTAAAAAAAATAATACTAATATTAATCATTAATTTTTTTAATTAGTCAATATCTCATCCTCTCTCCGTCTCCATTTGAATATATTTTTAGCATTTGTGTTGTTAACAAGGCTTTTAATTTATCAATTCATAGTCGCCTTCATTCGGACTCAAACGAGAGTCTGATACAGACTCAGAAGCGAGCTCGATGTCAAATGCAAGTAAGAAGTTAAAGAAGTCTGGAAATAAAGCTGGGGGAAACATGACGAATAACAACAATAACACATCTGGGAACTCGAATGCATCTCCTCCTAAACCGAAGAAGCCTTCAGGGCCATCGAGGAAGCATGTGGCCCAGTGGGACGCAAGCAAACTCACGTCCGAAACATTTTTCATCATGGGAGCCAAGTGAGAATAATTTTTATTTCATTTCATTATTAAGTCCTTTTACATGTGAATAATTTTTTACGCCTTGGAGATGAATGAATTGAGCCAATGAGTTCATACTTTGAATAAAAGATCCAATTCTCGTGCTTATAGTGCAAGAATCTTTGTAAACAATTTTTTGACCATAGAGCGAACAAGGCCCTTGGATTTGCTCAAACGAGAGGACGACTCTATGTGAAACATCCTGCCCTTTTTAAATATGCGAGCGATGCGGATGACAAGGAATGGCTCTCGAAGAATAAACTCATGCCGGCGACTGGGGGCAGGGCATACATAATGCTTTTGGAAGACATCGAGAAATTGGCGCAGGACAACAAGTGAAACCCAATTCAATATACATATACTTACTTTTCAAATAGCACGATTTGTCAATACTAAACACGGAATTCATATTTTGCAATTACTTGTGTAAATATTAATTTGGGAAATTAAGTATATACCGAGATATGTATGTTCTTAACTTTTCCTAATTCATCCGCATTGGGTTTTTAATAATATAGGAAAACATGGTAGTAATTGTCTGAAGTAATAAAATAAATAAACCTTGTTTTAATTCACAGGCTCAAGTTTGACATCAACTACGATGACATTAAAGGTTTCCGTGTTCCCGACTTCATTCTTGAAAAGATGAAGTCGTATATTACTACTTGGAAGAAGCAATATGCTGAAGAGGCTCTTCGAACGCCGGCACCAAATCGAAACCGTCCAACCCTAAATAATACTTTGAGTCAGACTCCAGGAGTTCTTGGAGCGAACAGTAGCGTAGGGAACGCCCTTGGTAGTCTCAATCCTTCGCCATTGCTCGCTCCTCCGCCTGTTCACCCACAAGCAAACTTGAGCCAACAGAGTCTGAATAGTTACCATCTCGGAGGGAACTCACCGGTGAACCTCTATGACGGGAGTTCCTCGTTTCCGCTCGGTTCCACGGCCCATGAAATGGCCGAAATTCGAGACTACATGCAAATGGAGAAGCCGCCTCCAATGTACCCTGGCCACTCGGCTTTGCCACAAATCCCCACCGCCCAAGGCAACGCTTACGCTCACTCCGTCCATCTCGATCCCATCGAACAGGCGATCAACAAAGGAGACTGGCTCAACCCCTCAGATCGAAGCCTTCTCCAATTTGCCTTACAAGTTCGTTTCTTTACGATTCTTATCTTGTTTCTCAAACACTCCCATGTTTATAAAAGTACCTGCAATTTTATTCAGATAGTTAATTTTATTGAATAGAAGGAGTTATAATTTGGCCCATTTGTTTGTTTCAGAGCACGCGGAACATGGGATCATGGGATCCTCAAGACTCGTTTGATCTAATCGAGAGCGTGACAAATGGGAGCTTGGGAAGCAGTGGGAATCTGGGAGACAATTCGCCGCTGCTTCAAATTTCCCCCGATCCAGGGGTTCATTTGGCGGCTCCGCCCATCGGGCCTGTGAGCCCCAACTGCGAACTCAGCGCCGTCTTAGATCAAGCCTTTCAGTACTCTGACACTTAGCAAAGCTCAACAAGCGGTGGCAATCATGCAACTTTTGGCTTGAACATTCAGAGATTCGTCTTTAAGAGGAAATGACATTAAGGAGTAACGGTTGACCACAAAGCTACTTTCTAAACTTATTCAACGAGTTACTCATAAGCTACTGGGAGAAATTGAAGTGCAAAGAATTGAAGATATTTACTCTATTTATCTTATTATTATTCATTTGTTAGATCATTCACGATTAGTTTAGTAATTTTACTATATACTACGTTATGGCTTGAGAAGCTACCTACTACCTATCCAAATGTAAATACTTGAATTTTATTTAGCAACAGAAATATAGCACACATTAATTTTATAACTGTACGAAATGATTATTTCGAACTGAAATACTGTTTATGTAAAGAATTTTTTTTTAAATGCTCGCAAGGGAATTTTAACGTTTTTTTATGCACTTTAAAGACCTTTTTCATTGAGAAATAGTATCGAACAAAATTAATGACAGGGGAGTATTATTTAAATTAGTCTTCATGATCTACCTCCTGCATTTCATGCGAATGAAAATTCTCCAAGAGGAGAATTTTAGGAAATATTTCGAGTCTTGCATCTCTTTAACATCCTTTTAAGATGAACTTCAAGAAAGTCGCACATTCTTTAAATACAATAAATGTACCGTTTATGAATAATATATAAAAATCACACACGCCATATACTTATATAGGTACATATAATTCACTTGTATATAATATTAATATATTATTGTAGCTCAAATTAAACATGCAATCCCACATGTGCTCATATTATAGTTCAACAGATATGCATAATAATGCATAAAAATATATTGTAATTGTATCATTAGTACGAGCTATAGCCTCTTGACGTTCTTTTCTTTACTTAAGTTCTACAATAGAAGAAGTAGAATAGAAGATGAAAATCCAATTAGGTGTAAACTTTATTGATGCGATTTTAATAATTACACTTAATCCACTCAACTCATAGTCACTTTGCAGCTAAAGAATGAATCACTCTCTACCACTGTATCCAATCAGCCTTTTGTAAATTCCATAGTAGAACGATTGAAAATCATTAATGCCATTAGTTCAAGTAAAAGGCGTAGTAAATACATAGGTAGTAGGCCAAAGGGCTCACCATTTGGAAATATTAATAACGTGTCATATAAGTGTATGAAATGGAGCTTATTTGAACTGGAAAGCGAATTGGATGATGATGATTAATTCGAGTACTTATGAATTGAACGCTAATGAGTGAGCCATTTGGGTTCATTTGTAAAGGAGTCAAGCCCATTTAATCTCTTATTGGTCACTCTTTGATAGATGACGTGAAGAATAATGCCAATGAAAGCCTTATGTTATAATTGTTAGCCTTAAATTCACAATATACCGTGATGTCACGACGAAGGTATCTAGTTAAGTAACATTAAATGTTCTTATATATTATATATATATGTGTGTGTAACTGAGATTTTCCATCCATTAGTGTCTGTGAATGTCATGTTGCTACGACTAAAAGTAAGCAAGTGAGACTTTTTGTAAAGAGATATTATAAATTATTATTATAAATAATGTGTATTTACGTACTTTGAGCTCATGAGTATATTTGATAAACCTTACAAGACTTTACAAATGAAAGTCACATACAAGTAATATACATATACATATATGAGATATTTTTTTAAGATTTTGTTTCAAATTTAATTTTTATAAACATTTCGTGTAAATTATATTTTACTTTGCGTTTCAAAATAACCAAATTTTTATCAAATACCTTTATATGTAAGATTATATTATATAGCAAATATCTTTTGAAATTTTTTTATCGTTTATTTACGACCTTAGCTTATTAATTCTTAATGATTTGTGCATTTAAGATACACAAAAAGTCTAAAAAGTTTCTACGAAAGTTACACACAAGCTTTGATACAAAGTTTCAAGACTTAAAACATGTACTTGTTTACTATTTACATATTTATGTATATGAATAGAGATATAATTCAAAGATCGTTTGATCAAACATATTTCAGCTTATATTTTAATAATTATTTGTGTCTATAACATAATTTCCTTGAATTTCTGTATCAACCGATAAGTTTACATAGATGTATGTAAGTATTTCTATAGTTCTACTTATGTGCAGAACAGTATAGGATTTACACACATTTAATATATTTTAAGTCTTATTTCACTCATCGCCTCAAAAATTTAGACAAAAAAATTATTTATTCGTAGACTGTAAATACTAAAATCTTATACTACCTAATAATAAGTAATAATCCCCTTCTGCTTTAATAATCTCCTCTCTCTATATAATTATATATACTATATATTATATATGGTAAACACTGATACATATATCATATTGATATTAAACATAAATATATCTATCTATTGTTGAATATAAAATATGAATGTGTAGGCTAAAATTAAATTACGGTACCGTCGTGGAGATAGCTACTGAAAAGTGATTGGAACAATTGCCGACCATTAATATAAACTATAAATGTACCCTTGAGTGGGAGCTATAAAAATATATTTAAAAATTTGCGTATTTGACACAATTTAATACACAATTTACAAATGCTTAGTAATAAATATTGGCGCGCTAAAAAGGTATCATAACGAGACGAGAAAAACGGTCAATTGTTTGTGCTTCAAAAAAGATTCACTCAAAACATAAAAATATATTCCAAATAAAATGGAATTTATAGGTATTTAGAACTTTACATAGGTATTTTAGGCCTTGGATTCTGTCTTCACTTAATTAACACATTTAAATAATCTCACTATTATTGCTTTCAATGAGATGTCTGGGGCTACCTGAATGGTCTCCAACCCTGTCCACAATGAACTTCTTTGTTTCTCACTTTCACTTGTATTTTTCCTATATATTCTACAGAATATATTCGAGATTCTCCTGGACAGAATATCTTTTAGTAAAATTTTATGACGAAAACCGTCGCGTTGTATTTAATGTTTCTTGTTTTCCTTTCCACAATATTTAACCAGTCCGGTTGAGCGATTTTCCGCCATTAAAATCAGAATTTGAATTTTACGCCTATAATAAACTGCTATGTGAGAATGAGAGTGATGTTAAGAGTATACTTTGGATATAATTCATTCTCTCTTGTTATATACATAGGCACTTTCCATTGAATTTGATCAAATATTTCTTTACTTTTCATCATCTCTTTCTCTGATTCGTTCTCGTGTCGCGTGTTTTTAATTATTTCGCCTCACAGAAAGCTGGTGGATCGCTGAGAACGCTAGTTTTTCACACACACACACAAATGTCCTCGTGTCTGTCAAGGAGCTTCGCGACATTCATATAAATGATCTTCTCATGTCTCAATCGTTATTTTCTCTTTCATTCGAATTGCGTCTCACAATTTTCTCAAACTTTTATATTTGAGACATATCAATAGAACCTGTCTTATACACAAGTGTAAACCTATACCTTTAAGTGTTTGGGTTAAGCTTTAAGCTACAATTTGAAATTGGATCAAGTAGTTTGTAAACCTTCTTACCCAACACTCCGATTTTGTCTTATTGCCCCACTTCAAATCACTGTAATAATATCAATAAACATTGTTAGGATAAAGTACATTGGATTGGTTCAGAATTTTACCCGTTATGCGTTTGACACTGAGAGAGAATAGTGTATTTAGTCTCTTTTTGTTTTTAAATGTCTTTAAAGTTTAATAGCTTTGAGTAAGAGACCATACGTGTTAGCGAGATTGCCATATTACTCTGAACGTTAATAAAAAGCAATCATTGTTACAATGGGACTAGGAATGCTCGGATTTTTAGCATAATGCACTATACACACACAGCATGGCATTCGGAGGGAAATGACACTCCGCAGAAGTCCATTTAAATAAAAAGGGAGGAATAAAAAGGGCGATAACTCGGAGGCTTGTACTCTCTGGAAGTTGGGAGAGAGGAGGCGAATGACAGAGTTCCTCCAAATTTTATTTCATTTCTGGCCTTTACGGCCCTCGTTGGCCGAGGAAAATATTCCATAAAGAACCTCAAATTGACCATATAATGAGGGGAGCCCAAAGGAATGACATTGATTTTCCCGACTTTCCCCATAAGTCTGAGTATTTAATCTTCTCAATTGCTTTAATTAGGTGGAGAGACCGTTGAGAGGATTTATAGAGGGGTGAGGGAATTGTCGTAGCGACGGGGAGAGATGAAGAATCAATTCCTCTCTTTGGGGGAGTATTTGGGATTCTGCGAGAAGGAAGCCTCCAAGTGGTACTAATCTTTCTATTACTGATTCAGGGTGGAGAATCCTCTCTGCGAGACTCTCGTCGGAGGAAGAGTGATTTGAAAAGAATCTCATCTTCCCACCCTGTCCTCCCACCCATCAATTCCGAGAAGGCCTCGTCTCTGAATAAGAGCAATCAGCGAGGGCCTCGAACGAATCCCCTTATCCCTTTTACCCGAATCGCAAACACCTCAAAGTTCCGAGTTGGGTGAAGGACCCCGAACAAATCCGCAACTCCCATCATTTCCTTTCTTTGGCCCTATAGAGGGATGGAGAAGATTAGGGTCGGTTCCTGCGAGACGGAGTGTAATCTCCTCTCTCAAAGAGCAAATAGATCCATCGACTCCATCGGCCCAAACTCCGTGAGAGGTGTGGAGATCAATCATATTCAGGAAGTGTGGGTCTTGTTCAACCCATTTACCTCGCTTCTCGCCCTTTTATCTGGGGAGGTTCGGGAGAGGCCCGCGAGTCACCCGAGCGTTCCCTCCTCCCGGGCGAGACAAAGAGGGAATAATGAGGAGAAGGGCCTTTGTTTTCTGGAATTTTGAGATTTGTCTGCTCGAGAGGCGGACAGAGATTTTCGCTTCGTGGCCAGAAGAGAAATGAGGGATGATTTATGAGAGCCGTTAAAGTCCTCGCCCTCAAATATGTAGGGAGACAAAAGGAAGGAATCGCTCGCAATAATTCTGGAATCATTCCCCACGCAATGGATCCTTAAACCACTCGTTATTTATCCCGCCATAATTCTCGCCGTCAGGACCAGAGATCGTTAGATGAAAAGACACAATTCTCCACTCCTCCTCTTCCGCGTCCTCGCGGGTTCCGGAGATAAGAGGACTCAGGTAGCTCTCGACTCCCGATCATCTTCTCAGATACCCCGGCCATTCTCAACGAGGAAATCCAAAGTGACACTGGAGAGTTAATGCTCAATCAAGATGGGAGAAGAGGAGGCTCGAACAAAGGGATGAGTGACAAACGATGTATTTATTTGGCATTCTGCCTGGTTCCTGCCAATAGACATCTTCGTTCCTCTCCACCTTCTTCCTTCGCCGAATCGATGATCCTAATGAGCCTTCCTTGATCATTCGCCCAGCCTCCTCATTAGATTGATTAAAACAGCTCGACCACTTCGTGGAACAAATCACGAGCTTTTGATGTTTGCCACGACGAGAATATTGTGCGAGGAAAGAGGTAGCGGCGGGGCTCATCAAGGCCCACCCACTCCCATTAGCCAACTCGCCTATCTCGCTCCTAATTAATTACGCGCTAAGGCCCAAACGATCCTCCACATTTCTTTAACGAGTTAAACTTTTAAACAACTCGAGGAGCCTCCCTTTTCAAACGAGATTATCATTAATGAGGCTCTGCGCGAAGAGTCAATTGGGACGAAGAGGAAATGAATGAAAGAGAGGCTCACGTCCTCTTCGCCGTCTCAGGGTTGAGGAGTTGATGGGGCCTTTTGGCCCGCCTTTTCATGAGCCTGACAGGAGAAGGTTCCTTCATCGAAACTTTAATGTAAACTTGAGACAAGTATGATAAAATCGATGCTTCGTCCCCATTGTTTACTTTGTTTGTATACGGAGGGGCCTTCGCAGTTCTTCCCAGCTCCTCCTCGGGCCAAGACTCGGGCGAAAGGAGAAGAAAGGAGATAGGGAAACCCCTATTCGGATTTTGCCCAGACAGCAAGTTCAAATTCCGATAGGAGGCTCACATTTGAGAAACTGCATTCTCGCCACCTCAGCATCTCGCAGGACGATGAAAGAATGGTTCCATTTGGTCTCTTGGAGTCCTACCAATTTCCCCTTGACTTTCTCCATGAGAGATTGATACATGTGTCACACCTCTGCGACACTCCCACTCTCATTTACCCAAAATCCCCTTCGAGTCGCTCTCTTCAACATTTCTTTCCATTAATGTCCTTCTCAATCAATACTCACTACCTTCTCATTTTCCTCAAAGAGAAATTCGCTTTTGCTTACTTCCGCTGGATTCAATGGAAATCCTCTTTTTAATTTCCCCTTTTCAAAGTTTTTCACCGAGCCCTCCGGCTCTCTCATTTGGACTACCTTTACCAATTCATGAGACAACTTTTTCAAGAAGAACTTGTACCCAGTTGAGCTCACATAAAAAACTTTCCTTGGCTTTACATCCACCGAAATAATGGGGAATTTCACACTTTTTTACTTTTAAAAGAAACTTCTCTTCACTCTTTCATAACATTACATTCATCATTGATGAAATGCACACCTGAGCATAGAATCATGTTTTCCTTTCGCATGTTTCTCTTCGAACACCTTCAATTTGAATAAAGCGAAAAGTTTTATTTTTCTTTTTTACTAATATATTTACATTTTGACTCTTATTACCGTCTAAAGTAAACATTATATACATAATTATAAATTATTTGAAATCTAAATATTATTGATAATATTCGGATAATGTTTAATTTTTTATTTTACTAATACAAATATTTCCCAATGTGACGTGTAGCCATTAATATGGACTCGCATCGAGAAATATAGTTTTCATCAAATAGATTACTATTATTTGGAGGCTTACTGGCTTTTTATTTAATAGCAAACGGCTCCCTAATCTTTTCATCTTTTTTAAATTAATTTTTCTAATGGGAGGAAATGATGTTCAAATGGAGATTTCTGATGAGGCAGAGTTTTGAGAAATCATACAAGATTTATTAAAACATTAAAGCCTATATAGCGGAAGAAATGAGGGGCGATGAACGTAATCGTTTACGAAGAAAAACTTATTGTAAGTGATACGGAAAGAGGAGAAAGCTCTCATGAGATTGAAGGACTATTATTACATATATCCTACCTGACTCTCCTTCTTTCCCATCCCGCCAAGTAAAAGTTGATGATGGTAAAAGGGAGAGTTAAAGGGGTCGGGATTCCTCCGCATTCTCCCACAGTCATTTGTGAATCCAAAAAAATTCTAATGGTCTCCCATTATTCATGTGGGAAAAGTTCTGGTCGTGAAATGATGAGCCTCGTCGTCTCTTCTCGAGAACTTCGGCCACCAACGGCGGCTCCAAATATGGTAATTTAAACCCAAAGAAAATGCTCTTCCTCTCTCACCGTAACCTTAATTCAAGACTTAAGACAAGACATTACTTTCTCCGCATTGACTCCACGTCCTCTAGACCAAAGGAGTAAACAGTGGAATTAAGCGCCTCCTTTTCACATTGAACCTAAACATGAGACGACGTTGGAATCTTCATGTTTCTGAATAATTCTATGTATGACTTGAATGAATGAGAATGGGGAAATCCGAGTAAATATGGATTCAATTTGGAGCTCAAATGTCAAAACAGAAGATTTCCCTCTTGTCCTTTCTTCATTTCTTGTCCTCGGGATTTGAATAGTTAATCGTTCTGTTCCATAATATAATATGTAGGAATGTAGTCATGTATGCGGAGAAGATAATATGCGAGTCAGGCGATGAATTTCACTGGAAAGCCAAATTTGATTTCCACAGCTTAAAAGATACTCACTCATGTGTGATTCTTCGAGGAATTTAATTATTTACTTATTGTTAGTCCAGAAATTTTCATTTGTTGTAAATAGATAATCCGGCATATTCATATTACATAATTATGTATTTTCTACATACATATTTAATAGCTTTGTTCAATATACATAATAGCTCATATTTGATAAACATTTTGGCTATTTTTGCTCCACTTGGCGTAAACAAATGAATTGAATATACAAATATGAGAATCATCCCAGAGTTAGCCAAGAACCTAACATAATAATGTGCCCCAATAAGCTCATTTTTCACTACATAGCATATTTTACAAAGAGTTTGAGAATCAATATTAATTTCATTGGATCGATTACTTGGGAAAGGTGCCCATTTTCAAACCGGCGCCATTGGTTAGAAAATCAATAGCCATTTCAATAAACGTGCCAAAAGCCGAGCATCAAAAGGCGGGCATTGGGGAGGATTTTTCAAATAATGTTCTAAGATAATACCCCCGACTCTCTCGGCGATACAGGGGGATGTAATTAAAATACTTTTCAATATTCCCCAATTCAATTGAGGCTCATTTAAGTGTGTTTATGGGGAGTTTGGATCCTCGGAATGTGGAGAGTCGGAGAAGGTTTGTAATAAATTCTCTCCCTGCTTTATCCACTTTCTCTTGGATGGGTCTTTTGCTCCCTTTCTCCTCCTTTCTCTTTCTTTGACTCTTCAATGAAGAGGCCTCATCTCTTTAGAGCTCATTTTCCACGAAGCTCGGAATCCTCTCCTTTCTCCTCAGCCCAATTCGGCCCATAACATTAATTTGAGATCCTTTCATACCTTTTAAAATCGATTAGGCCAATTACCGAAACTTTCCTCGTCAAACATGTAGAAACTTAATAACCCTTTACTGTAATCCGATAATATTGTTACAATCGCCATGATACGGATGCTACCTGATATTTATCTTTTCAGATAGAAGCCATAGTAATGCCTATGGTATATAATACTTTGACTTAACATCAAGCATTTTTGTTGATTCTTGAATCATTCGCCTATGTTCATACGAATATTCAAAAATATTTAAAATATTCATAAATATTATTGTACTTGCCATTAACCTATGTACTTATATTTATATTACACCAGCATGCTTTTTGAAAAAAATACCATGATAAGCATTACCTATTATATTATACATTATTTGATCTTAAGAGGGATAATATTAATTATTTTCGAAATGTGATTCTTTTAATACACTTTTCTAATGATATTTAAGAGCTTATATCCTTTTTTAATTCTAAAATTTATTTTTGAAAGATAATGGAAAATAAATTTTGGTATCGTAAAAAATGTATGTTTGTATGTATAAGAGCTTTAAGGTACTTATTGCTACTTATATTTTAAGTATTATAATAGTAAATTTTAAATAGTTTTCTATTTAATATTTTTTTAAAATTTATTCGCAAGAATTAAAATTTGTTTGAATGCTGCGTAGTTGATATTTCAATTTTTGCAAATGGATTTTAATGATTCTTAAGACGAAATGAAAAGTATGATTTTTTTCTTTCAACTCGATATATCTAGATAGATAGTAGATAAATAGTGCTGATAGCATACATTCATTACATTAGAATTAATATAAGCTTCACTGCTTTTCTTTACAAGAATGTCACATTCAAACGTGCATTTGTTCATTCTCCCATTGTTCTTTAATATTTGATACTCCTTTCTACGAAGAAACGGAAATGAAATTGATTTCCTTTGTTTTCATTTCTAAGAAAAAATGTTTAAATCGTACCTATATATACCTAAGTAATGTAAATAATATTACATTACTTAGGTATATATACAGGGTGGTCCTTAATGAAGGCGATTTCATATATTATTATTAATTAAAAAACGCCTACATTAAGGAACACCCTGTACATATGTATACTTATTTCTTTTACATATCATACAATAAACGTATGCCTAGGTTAGACCTATAACTTTTAATATATGTACTTGTATCAGTTTTAAACCAATCATCGTTTTAAATGTCTATTTCATAGATCTGTATAGATTATTTCTACACAAATATAAAGTTCTTTGAAAAAATTTATGACAAATAGAGTGAAAGCATTGCATTTATATTACATAAACATTTATATGTTTATGATCTCTGTAGACTTTTAGGCTTTTCTATTGGATTCTCAACATTACCATGCTAGAGTTGAGCAGGGCGAGCGAGAGTGAAATAGCGAGCTATTTGTAGTAGGGCAGAGAAATTCTGGGACTCGCACTCAATTGGCATACCAATTTTAATTATTTCGGGTGTCAAGAGGTAGTTTGTGCCGTCTCTGTGCTCATTCATTGGATCGGAGATAAATCAGGAAATTTTATTACTTTCCCAGATAGCGAGTCGGAGTCGTCTCGACATCCTCTGTTGAAGAGCCAAAGAGAGCGAACACAAAAGATGAAGGCTCTTGAAGAAAGTCTCTATTTTGGGCGAAGAGTCATAGGCTGTTTAGGTAAAAAGGAAGAGAACAAAGGGTCCCTTTATACTATTCCATGATTCATATCGCCCTGATTTGATTCACTTATGCCTCAGCATGCTTTCTTCTATCTCTCACGTCGACTGGAACCAAATGTAACCAGAAATTGGAGAATTCTACCTTTAACATTCCAAATCCCCTATTCATCTCATGTTTAGGAATAAATGATTATTCAAAACACTCGCCCACCGCAGCGACTCAATATATTCTGACCATGTTGCCTATTTGAACATATCTAAGCATCCGGATGATGAATAAATATTATACTTTGGATAAAATATTATATACATACATACATACGTGTATGTGCATCTGTCTTTTGGACGAATGTATCCTGAATTTACAACAAAGAATTCCTTAAAAACTTCAATAGTGTATTATTAAGTGTTTGATAAAGCCTTTTGTCTAAAGTCTTAACACAAATGGTCAAATAGGGTTTGGGGAAATGCATTAAATTCATTTCCTATAAATGTTTGTGAGTAAAACACTAGTGGTTGGTAGGAATATTAGATGAAAGGATATGATAGATGTTGAAGTAGACTTGAGTTGGCAGTTCAAATGGATCGAGAGGAATCATTGAGATGGAGAAAGAAGGCCTCGAAGACGCATGAAGGAAATTAAAATTTCAAGTATGAGGTCAACTTCTCCATTCCAAATTAATAAGCGTGAAAGAATGGGGGAGGTTGAGAAAGGTAATCGATGGAGGGAATTGATTGCTCCCCCGCCCTCCCTGACACCAATCTAGGATGCCATCCGCAATGTAGGATCTTCTCCATTCCTCAGATGCAGATCTTCTTCACCTCGACAGGTTTCATTAGTCAGTCTATCTCCATTTATCTGAGAGGAAATCAGAGTTGAAGGTTGGCAGGTCTCCTCCGCCTCTTCAAACGACCCCACCCAAATCTCATTTCCACAACTTGGGAGATTCTGGCAATGAAGGAGTCTATACTCCTTCCTCCACATTATTCCATTCCCATTCGTTTGTTCATATTCAGGAGAATCCTTGTCTGAGAACCGCTCACCTATACTTTACGGCTTCGCCAACAGCTTTTAAACGGGGAGATAAAAAGAAATTTATTGAGCCAATCCTACACTAGTTCTTTGATAAATGTAAAGCGTCGAGGAAGAAATTACATTTTTTCAAATCTTGTCTACATGCCCTTTTACTTTCCTCGATTGCGCCCTCCAATCCGCACACGGAACTTGATAAGCCCTATAGGGGGCCAGGGGAGGCAATTGAGATTTAATAGGTCTTGTCATTAGGTTATCATCGCTAGGGAGGCTGAGCAGACAGCGGGTAATCACCAAGAATTGAACTTGAGTGAAGCCAAGAGCCTCCAAGTCAACTTTGACTCCGCTCAACAATTTCCGTCAAGTGAAAGAATAATTTTTTTTTATTGATTCAGGGCCTTTTCCCCTTTTCTCCAATCTCCTCTAATCTGTCTTGTAGGGTGCAGGTAGAAGGGGTGTGAAGGGCATATCTTTCGCCCCTGATTCTTTATCTCTGCTGCACTTGTCTCGAGAGGGCGGATTGAAATATTCATCTCGAGTTACTTGAGTCTCAGTTGAGCAAATACCCACAAACACATCATTTCCTATCATGGAGCTCCTGAATAAGATTTATGGAAGGAAATACAGTAGTTTTGTTGTGGGCGGGGTCGTCGTCGGGGCCTCGTCTTATTTACTATGGGTCAAAATAAGTTTCATCCTCGTAAGCCCTTTTTACATACATTACCTTCTTAGGCCACTATGCCTTTGGTACATGAGAAATGATTTTTGTATTACTGGAAAATATTTGACTAGGAGCAGAGAAGGATCCGTCGGCTCGTGATGAGAAAGATAGCGGAACGAGCCCAAGTTTTTAAAATGATGACATTGGAATTCAAATTGAGTCCTGAGATCGACTCCATAGTCCAAATGCCACTTGAACAACTTGTCGAGATTCTCCAATCCAAGAGACTGTCGGCAACCAAGGTCTTATCCTTCTTCATTGCGAAAGCCTTAGAGGTCAACGAGGCTCTGAACTGCGTGACAGAGTTCAACTCACGCGCCATGGTAATGCTTTCAATGAGGAGGCCTGGGAAATGTGACTCTGTTCAAATTGACATGTTGACCCGCCTTGTAGCAAATTGCTCAAGTCCTTGACGAGATGGAGGGCGTTAAGGGACCTTTACATGGCGTGCCCTTTGCTGTGAAGGAAAATCAGGATGTGGCCGGCATGGGCACGACGTTTGGCTACGGGAAGCTCCTCTTTACGATTGCTGAGAAAAATTCGACTTTTGTTCAGGCACTCGAGGACCTCGGAGCTGTGCCTTTCTGCAAAACAAATGTTCCCCAGACGCTCTTTACCTATGCGTCAGATAACCCGATTTTCGGTCGAACCTCAAACCATTTGAATTCAAAGTTGTCGCCTGGAGGCTCATCTAGGTTCGGCTCCTTTCCTATTCTCACAATTTTCTTTCAATCTTTTATCAATTCATGATCTATTCGTAGAATAGATGAGGAGGTTTGAGAAAGCCTTAAAGCAACCAAGACGAGACTTGATTCTCTTTCAAGCATATTTTTCCCTAAAGAAGAGCAGACAACATTTTTTGTCAATCTTTTATGTACTTAAAGCAAATATGTTTATGAAAGAGATTAGTTTGGATTTAGCTCTGTATGTGAGTAATATATGGGTATGGAGTTGAACGACCGATAAGAATAAGGTTAAAGAAGCCTTATCAACTGCAAGAGTCATAAATATAATTAATTAAAAACATTTGTTTCTCCGCTCTTCTTGGAGTGTCAAGTTGACTCTGACTTTTGTTATTGAGTGGTAGGGGGAAATGAGGGTTTCATTTATTCACCCGTGCGTTTAAAGGGCTCAAGCCAGGGGAGTCCAATATAGGACAAAGAATATAACAGGAGCTTTGCCGCTGGATCTCTCCTTTTATAAATAGAGAATGAAAATTGGCAGGAGTTGTATATGCATGAGAATGTGCGGTAGGTTGGTCCAAGTATGTATGGTATTCTAGCATGCTTATCTAGTATTCAATAGGTTAGAAGAATCGAGGCGGCCCAGACCGAGGCCGCACACACACAACGGTCCAGCGACCTTAAAGTGCAATTTTCATTATTATTTCTACAGCGGGAGTGCGGCTTTGGTGGGCGGGCGAGGAGCTCCGTTCGCGACTGGCTCAGACATCGGAGGCTCTTTGCGAATTCCGGCACACTTCTCAGGTCTAGGTTCTCTCAAACCGACGTCAAACAGGCTCACGAACAAGAAGGCTCCGGCTCTCAACTCCCGACCAGCTCCAATTCCCATAGGGGGTATGAGAAATGGGGAGATTGGCAGTCATAACTGTAAATAATGTATTATGACATCTACTACATACTAGGACGGTCTTATCAATATGTCTAGTGAGCGGAGTCCCAGGTCTCCTCACCGTCGATGCGAAGAGTTCAGTGTTCCTCTTCAGGCTCCTCACAGAGGGCAACCTTCAAAATAATATTGACCCTCTCGCCGCTCCCATTTGCTGGAACGCCGAGGTGATTCCCACGTTCGCCTCCGCAATCCCCTCCGCTTCATGTCCATATTTTTTAGGCATTTGGGTCCAAGCGGCCCTTGAGGATCGGCTATTTCACATCTCTCCCCTTCTTTCCCGCCATTGGGGACACGGAGGAGGTGGTGATGGAGGCCAAGGCGGCCTGTGAGGCCCTCGGCCACTACCTCGTCCCCTTCACCATGCCGGACTCATTTGACTACAGCCGCGTCATGATGGACTTCCTCGCGGCCCATTTTTCCTTTTGCTTCCTCCCTGTGCTCGAAGGCGAAGACGTCGGGGCTGCGGCCTGGGACATGGCGAGATTTACTCGGAGCCCTAACTGGAGACGGCATCTCGAAGCTTTCTCCACCCGACTCCCCTTTCTCTCCTCGTACTCGAAGAGAACTGAGGCTTTTGTAAAGGCCGGGATGCGACTTCAAGACTCCAAACAAGTTTGGGCCCTTCTGATTCGAAGAGCCGAAATCATTCAAGAGATCCTCGTCAAAATGGAAGAGAATCGACTTGATCTCATTCTTTCCCCTGCTTTCCCATTCCCAGCCATCCAACTGGGCTACGAGTCTAAATTGACAAGTGAGTTCACAGTGATAATCTCATTCAAATGCTTTTTCGCACCTTTTGGATTCAATGCAAGTTCCTTCCATCGCTCCATCGGCACAATACAATTATAAACGGCAACGGGCTCAAAGGAAAGTTGGACACAATGAGCAATATAGGGCTATTTTCATTCCTAATTTTATGATTTCAGAATCCTCGGAGCTCACCTTTCCTAGTTCAATGTATATCTAAATAATATGATAAGTGTGTATTTAATTCAGAAACGCTCTGATATGAGTGTGCCGTGGGATTATTTTCTAATATTTATTAGGATTAAAAATTGATAGGAAAAAGGGAATTTGCCTCGAGACCTTAATTGAGTTCAAATTAGGAAAACAAACTTTTTGGTTAAATAATCCATGTTGGTTTTGTTTGGGAAAATTGTAGTGGCCGTTTCGTACACAATGATTTGGAATCTGACTGATTTCCCAAGCGGAGTAATTCCTTTCGGCGTCGAGTCCGGGAAAAACTTTGCTTTTTATGATACTGAAGGTGATGCGATGCTTGAATTAGCCCTGGAGGTATTTTCTTTTCATACCCTCCACTAACACCTATAGCCTCAATTCCATTCCTCTCTCATCTCCATGGGCTGAATCGATGATGAGAATACGAAATATTGTTTCAGAGCGTTCAGGACTCTCCAGGCATGCCGATCGGGATTCAGATTGTTGGGAAGCCGTACCAAGAAGAGCTCATTCTTCGTGCCATGGTTGAACTCGAGAATTATCGGAATTCAATTCCGAGCTGAACTGCCAACGAAGATTCCTTCATTTACTTTATTTTTAAAACATTTAAAGTCTCAATTCACTCGAACTCCTTGAGCTCTGAATAAAGGATGAGGAAATGAGTTGATGTGATGGATTTCTCTCCAGTGTCTCACGCTTTGCTTTCTTCGGGGAAACGCGTCTTTCTTCTCTTTACCAGCATCATTAGAGCCGTCAGAGGGAAACTAGACTTTGGTTGATTCGAGGACCATAAACGGAGATGGCGATTAAGCTAATTATTAGCTTAATTACACTTCTCTTATCATGCGGTTGATGAGGAGGGAAAACTAATTTTAAAAGCCCATTAACCTCCCTGACTTATCAGGTCATTAGCGGGAGAAAATAAGTGCTCCATCCCTTTCCCATTGAGCCAAGTATCTGACGACGTCGTTGGGCTCCGACGAAGGGATTCAACTCAGGAGCAATAAAGAGATTCAAACTCTTTTGATACCAAACTCTCATGACGGATGAACAGAGCCCCATCTCCCACCTCTAATCTCTTCAAAGTTCCCCCAAACCGACCGACTCGCGAATCCGCTCCACTTCCCCCACTCAAATGTACGGAGAGGCTCATTACGGGTAACGACGGCTCCTCACCGACCTCCTCTCCATGCAACTCCCGACAGCCTCGTGAGTAATGGTTCAAGACCCGCGTTCCTCCGTTATTTATAGAGCCAGAGTCTCATAATTTATTTCCGCAGATGCCCTTATGAAATTTTTGTGTCATTTCTTCCATCATCCACGTCTCGTCCTCTTTGTCCTCTACCCAAGCTGTCAGTCTACAAAGACTCCTCACCCCCAATCCATTCCACTTCTAATTTCCCCTCATTTTTCCTTTCATTTCATTAGAACTTATTTGATTTATCTCAAACACGGCTCTTCGTCCTTCTCGGATCGTCCCACGTCCCGCCTCGCCCCACCACCTGCCACTTCACCAAGACGACTCAAACATCCAATTTCCTTCGCCACTCACGCATGAGAAGAACCAAATACGAAATACAAATTTTTATTCTAAATCCCATTTCCCCACACTACCATGAGCTTGAGCTTACACTCATAAATATAATTCTTAACCGCTAAATTGTAATAGGTGGTCAATAAATTCGACGTCACTTATTATAATTGTGAATAACTTCTGTTTTACTCGATCAAATTTCATGAAACCATTTGTACATTAAGATGTTGTTTCTATTTTAATCGTTAACACGTTTTCTATAGTGCGCTCGAGAAGTCGGGTGCGCCAAGTTTCAAATTTTCAGATGAAAACACCTCCCATTCTCTTAACAGCGTTTCATTCAGTCACTTAAGTGATATTTTGTTACTTTGCTATTTTTGGCTTTTAATTGGTCTATCGCTTAGTAATTCTTATGATTTAAATAGGGAATGGATGTTAGTCATTCATCAGCCAGTTCTCATAATGAAAAACCACTCAAAAATGGTTGAAAGAAATCATTACATTGTCTATGATAAATTATAAATATTCATTCCGTATTTAAACCATAAAGACTACTAAAATTTAGATTTAGACAAAGTCGAAGCCCGAGTAAATGTAAAATAACAAAATATCACTTAAGTGACTGAATGAAACGCTGTTAAGAGAATGGGAGGCGTTTTCATCTGAAAATTTGAAACTTGGCGCACCCGACTTCTCGAGCGCACTATAGAAAACGTGTTAACGATTAAAATAGAAACAACATCTTAATGTACATATGGTTTCATGAAATTTTGATCGAGTAAAACAGAAGTTATTCACAATTATAATAAGTGACGTCGAATTTATTGACCTATTATTTAGAGTGTGAAAATAGAAACATTGTAAAATAAAAATTGCAGATATAAACATGAGTTTATAGTTCGAACAATTCAATTTTATAAATAAATATTTTCGAATGTCTTTTACTGTAGTTCGCAACTCTCACGCGTCATTGGTGAAAAACAGGCATATGCATAAAATGTACTCGGTATAATAGAATGCTTAATTATACTTATGGTTAGCTAAATAATTGTCAACTACTCAACATAAGTAAAGATGTATCTAGTAAATACTTTGGCGGTTTTTGGTCTATAAAATAAATAGAAAAGTGTTTATCAGAAGTTTAGAATTTAGCAAAGTTTATTTACCTCCATAAGCAGTGTGAAGATAGGGAGTTTTGCAAGTATTGTATTTTAAATGTATTTCTTGTCATGAATAGAGAAACCTCTTGAAAATGTATGTATTCAATTAGAGCGCCCAATTCACTTTATTTGTTCAGCTCAGGACAGACTCAGCTCTGAATCCAAAAAATAAATGAAATGCGGGAAAAAGGCTGAGTCCTCTTTTTGAATATGAATTAAAATCCTTGATTTTATTGCCGAATCTCCAGTTTTTTGTTTGAATGGGATTGTTTGAGGTCCCCATGCGGGCAGATCCCTTTTGAATCCGCGAGGATATTCCACCAGGCTCACCTCCTTCGTGAATGGAATCTGGGCGTTTAAAATATGAAGAGATGGGATTGAGGAGGGGCAGAGGCTCGAGCCTTCAGCCCGGGCCTTCACCACAACAACTTATGTTCAAATGAAGTTTAATGGACTTCATTCCCTCATCGATCCCCCTTTCTCCCAAATTTCTCACCACCTTAGGGATTCAGCTCCAAGGTGGATTATACATAATGTCTGGGGGAGCGTCTTGGAAGTTTGTGCCTGGAAAGCGGTCAAGGAGGAGAATAAATTTCAACGAGGACTTTCTCTGGGATCCCCGGGGAGCTCGTGTTGTTCAGCCAGGTGGTTGAGAGGATGACCAAGGCTCGTGTTGGAGAGATGGTCTGGGTTTGCGGGGGAGATTAAGGGAGCGGGTTCAAAGAAAGAGGCCTTCTTCGGAACGGCGCTAATGTCTGGGTTTCAATTCCGGTTCGATGACCTGGAAACCTCATGATAAGAGTTTCAAATTTATTGCTCGCTTCCTCATTTTTGGGGCGGAAGGGAGATAGAGGGTCTCGAAGAGGGTGAGCAAATGAGCTCCGGCCCCTCTCATCCGTCTTCATCGGAGAAAGTGTCGCGGAGAGGCGTGATGAATCCGCTGCTAATCTTTCTTACACTATTTGCTCTAACCAAATTGGGCGAAATTATGTATTACGCTGGGAAGTTTCCATTGTTGGAGAGCTGGAGGCTCGGGCCGGATCAGGAGCGCCGCGTGCGCAGCGGAGAGATGCGGACTCTGGCCAGGAAGGGAGCCGACGGGGAAGAAAGGCGAGCATAAAAATAATTCATCTCTTCGAGCTAATCCGGGGACATTGGAGATGCAAAGAGATCACATGAGCCGGAATGAGTGCCAAGAGAGGAAGCCGAGCGGTTATGATAATCTTCAATTCAATCATTTTATTTCTTCATTATCATCGTCATCCCCCTTTATTCATCGAGCAATTTACACTAATGTCTCTACTAAAAATCTACTACAAGAAACTCATTGCCCAAATTTAGTAATCATCATCATTTTATTTATGTATTATTTTGTAGTTTTTTGTATCCTAATTAAATCTTAGTTGGTAGGTTCTCTTTTTGTATAAGGTTTATTATTACTTCAAAGTTATTGCTTTGTGGAGGAGATATATATTTTTATACCAACAACCAACAAAAACACGAGCCGTACCGAGACGTTCTGTAAACTCACACGACCCCCAGTTCCATCGATTCTCCGCCCAAGTGTTTCTGGGCGACCTTAGAATGAGTTAATAGAGATTTCCTCACCAAGGGCCCTCGTCCCCAATGGAGAACAATAGGAACGAGCCTGTGGGCCCCAAGCACTAAACGTTCTCCGAGAAAGGACCTCCGGCGGCCGCCGAAGGATTTGAGCTAAAAACAACGACTACGCCTACCCTAGGAGAAACATTACCAGTAGTCTACTAATATGACTTATAGTGAAGGGTGTCCAGAGGGCTCGAGTGAGTTTTCCTCACGAGCCTCCTATATCTACACGTTGCACTGGGGCTCGCCCGCCGCGGTCCCCGCCAGGACTACCTCACACATGGAGGGCTTATGAGATCAGAAGAGGGCGGGTGCCGGGCCTCGGCGGCCGAGCCGCCCAGAGGAAGAAGGTGAGAGTATTATTTACAGAAGAAGACGACCTACACAAGTCCAAATGCAGAAGAGGAGTCTCTCTGAGAGCGAGAGGAGAAAATATGATGTGACTGGCCCGACTCCGCCATCCGGGGAGACATGTCGGTGAATAATACTTACATTAATAGGAAACTCCGGCCCGCCCCGCAACAACAAAGACTATGTTCGAAACCTAGATGTTCGCGGCCAAGGAACGCTCCTCGGCACCCGCCGTACCTACAACAACCTCAGCGAGAGCCGAAACAAGAACAACGAGCAATCCACAACTACTCAATTCTACCTTAACTTAACCAGAGGAACTCTAATCTCTTACCTATACTAGAACAAAAGTCCGAGATCTCAAAGTTGAAAATGCCCTTTGAATAGAGAACGATTCATTTTTACATCCAGCATATAAACATTACACTAATTGCTCTCATCGTGGCAACTCATTGAATCTCCATGTTTTACACCTTCTCAGAACCATAAATATTTAAATTATTCATGTTGCAAGCACGATGCAATTTTACTTTTAGTAAAAATTCCAAACCTTAATAGAAATTTGACAATTTTATCAATTTAGAGCACTTTATATGTAATTTTCATTTTTAGTTAAATTTTAACAGCATGTCCACAAGAATAAGTAAACTCGTAAATATTTTATGTGCTTTAAATATTAAAAATAAAAAATTGAGGAATTGGAGACATTTTGTCAATTCTAGTGTTAAGTTAAATTTTTGATGGTTTCCCCTTTCAAATATTATTTGATTCAAATCCGAACAACATTTAGAACGGTCAGCGAAATAAATACGAGTGTAATGTTTAGACGCATGTTTATGCATTAGGTTGGCTGCTCTGATCGCTCCTAGCAAGCAAAGCAGTCGTATTCAATTCACCTGTCCATTAGCAAGTATGTATGAATAAAGAAGAGAGAAAAGTTGAGGGGGGACCGATCTGGCTTCGTTGAAAGCCAACACTTACCTAAGCCTCTTACTTTCTCGACAGAAAAAAAGGAAATTTGTGTTGAAGTTTAAGGATAAGTATACGGAACCATATATATATTACTTGGGCTGGCTTTATTTTGTAAATCTACTATTATTATTAGTCTGTTCCACTCGTGCCAATTTAAAATGGATGTATGTATGTATAATTCTGGGATCTCGAGTCTAAGACCCGTGCTTATCTTTATAGTTAGTAAAATATTGAACTTTTTTCCCGGAAGGTTAAATTGAGCGTAAGTCCCAAACTATATTCTAAAAAGTGAAAATGAGTAATAAAACCAAGAGCGGGTTCAATTTGAAAAAAATTCTCACTTTTGAGGCGTCAGGATGAAGTTTTCGTATGGTAATATTTATATAAAATTCATTCTCATTGTCAGTACGTTCCACGACTAATATATACGAATGTTTCTTTTACTCATTCACCTGCTACACATACCTTCTCACATTCCTTAAGACTCCTGACTCAAGTTTCCGTACGACGGATGAGTGAAATATTTTATAAACTTTCTGAGCTGATCGCGCGTTCCATATGATCATAATAGTGTTTCTTCTTACAATCGTCTCCCGCACGGTTAAATTAATGTATTATAAGAAATTCAAAGAGAGTATCACATTTGATTTCTGTTTGGATCAATTTCTTCGTCAACTGTCTTTTCTCACCTCTTAAATAGAAGGAAGAACCGGCTCGCGTTTCTCCTCCAACCAACCCGCCCTACCTTCCTCCTCCGAAACAGGGAAATGAAAGAGAGGGATTGAGGGGGAAAGGAACCTCCACACCCACCCACTTAAACAGCCTTCTCAAATGTCAATTAATGGAGGGGCAGCAATGAACCTCCTGTGAATTATCAAATAGTAGTCAAGCATGTACCGTGGCTCTCCTCAAATCCTCATACTTCCAATGTTGTTAGATGCTTTTTTCAAGGCAATGGCCCTCTGGCTCAAAAGTCCATCTCCTCCCTCACCTGACCTTATTATTCTTTGGGAGATTGTGGGCTCTTAGTGGGTTCCTTCCGGTTCACAAGAACATTTGAGCGATGAATGGCTCAGAGATCGATGAAGAAGAGGCGACCCACCGCCAGCTGCCCTGACCACAAGACCCAAGCAGGTCGAGAAAAGGGAACCAAGAGGGCTCTCCTTCGGCAGGTATACCTCCTTCTGGAGTTCCCTCGGGAGAGACGGAAAAGACAATTCGGGATAATCTAGAGGGAATCCGGCTAAATCCTCAGCTTAACGAATCCTGAGCCCAAGTCAATGTGAGTCTCATCAGAGAGGTTCCCTGCTGGTCCCACGTTCCTCGAAGAGTGCCTCACATCGATTTTCCACTTACCCATCACTCATAGAGGGTTTCCCTGGGGGAGGCCGTGCGGCCGCTAGTAACCATCTAAATACTCTATAATGATTTGTCGGGACCTCAGCGTCTCCGTCGTATAACGTCCTTATTAAACAGACTGTCTACAAGAGTGAGCAACTTGCTTTTAGTATATCTGATATGACATTCCCTTCAAGGCCCCGATCACGGTCCTGAGAAGGGAAAAGAACTGAGCGGCCCGCCGCAACCACCCACCTTTTTTTGCACTCCCATCCCAATGAATGAACCCGGGCTCGAAGCTGTGAGAGTGGAGGAGGAGAAGTGGAATAAAGCTGAAAATATGAGAAGTCTTGAGACTGATAAGGGAATGAAGTGGAGGAAAGAAAGGAACCGATAACAGAACAAAGGAAAAAAAGGTTTTATGGAGGAGAAAGGAGGCGAACTTTCTACACCAGACTTTCCCCTCACTGAATCCAAAGTTATAACATACATATCGATCAAATGGAACCTACACATATGTATTCTAATATTTTAACAGTCTCGTACCGACCTATTTAGATAGACCTTAACTCGTATATACTTGGATGCTTACATATACTAGTTCACTCGCATATAAACTATTTACTTACTTACTTATGTATAAGTAAATCCGTTCCCCTTCCCCTTCAAGTGTCTCTTTATCCAGCGGAACGTGTCTGTATAGGACGCTATTTGTAGTATTCATTGTAAAACAATCTTTAAACAAGACGGCTCAATTATACTTCTTCTTATTAAAATGATTCTAATTAGCTAGATAAAAACTCCTTTAGTTTGGTTTTGACTCAAAAAGAGCGGAGCAGCTAGCCAACACCTTTCAAAAACCATATACGAGTATAGAATCAATGCCTTGACACAAAGGTTTATAAGTCCCTATGGCTCCGTTGAGTAGTAAATGAGTAAGAGGTAATAACAATAATAATAAATAGTTAAGTATATGTGTAGTTTGTATGAAGTTGCAGTAGAAAATGACTCAGGTCTTTCAATCTCGAAAGATGCTTATGAGATGCACGCAGTGGTCTTTCACTTTTTTTTTATATATGTATTAAAGTAAAAACAATTCTATTCAATCTGGATCCATTCCTAAATGGTCTTCATGGATTTCCGAGATTCAAGAATTACGAATTTTATAGCTCCTATTCTTTCTACGTTCCTCCTCTAAAGTGATAAAAATAGACTTTTCAGGTCATTTTTGAAAAAATCCTGTAAAAATGAAGATGCTGAAAGAGAAATTCGTCCTTCTACAATATATGTCATCCTTACGAAAAGATCGTTAACCATTTGAATGGATCATCACAGTTAATTTCATCATCTAGATCCGTTAATCGACTAACATGGAGGTCGGATTGAAGTTTTTAAAGCACAAGTCTTTGTCACATTTAAGTTGAAAAGGAAAAAAGGCTCTTTAATTAATTTTCAGCAAGTTCAAAACCTAATTATTTTTAATATGAATGTTCCCTGAATTAAATGTGCTTACAACTACGTTTTAAATTCGCATTATTATAGCGATGAGAAAATTATTTGGTTCATGCTCAAGACTGATTGAAACGAGGCTACTTATACCTACGTAATTATGTTTTTAACTTACATACCTACCTATGCATATGAAGGAGTTGTAATTTTAATCATCATATTGCGCTGTTTAACTCCAGCTTTTAAAAGCAATTTATCGAATGCCATATTTGTTGTACGAAAATTAAATAGGTAATAAGGAAGAACTAACTGACAATCAAAAAATAAGTGGATAAATAAATAAAAAATAATTGTATGGTATTATGTATTTATTTCATTACAAATTTCTACATAAAAAATAAAATATTAAAAAAACTGATTAGAGAAATTCTTTGAGATAAAAAAGACTCAAAATTAATTTGGTTCATGTATTGAAATAGGATCTTTGGATTATTGCCACCAAATGAAGTAGTAGTCGGGAGAGCGACAACTTTCCCATGCTAGCTACCATTTTACTTTTTTTAAAACTGTGAATTACCACATTATAGTTTCTATGTATTATAGTGTTTTGAAAGCCAAGATTTGACCGGCTCGTTTCCCACTTCTGAGTTTTGACTTAGAGCTAACTACTCGTCTGTGATTCGAAGTATATCCTATGAATGAATGTATCGGAGGAGAAGCGTGAATTCAGCAATCAATCCCAAAGTCACGTCTCTTCTCTGCTCCGAGGAACTTCCTTCCTCGCCCCATCAGTTGTGGCACAAGGGAAGTCGCTCCGTAGCCGAGAGTCATTTTATTATGAATTCCACTTCCCAAGAAAAGGAAATCTTTTTACCCAAACGTCTCACAAAAGCTAACTCCTCCAAATGTGTCACGGAGGAAAAGTGAAGAGGAAAGTAGAGGTTGAGAATAAAAAAAAACGAAAAGGAATCTCCAAGATTGAAAAATACAGAGCGAGGATCCCAATTTTTACGACAATATCACTCTCCTATCACTTCCCCTATAAAACTTGTATATTTTCCTTCAAATTTAGTCAAAGAAACGCAAAAAAACTTCAACTAGCAATTTTTTTTTACAGAAAACTGTATATCAAGAAAAAGATAAATTGAAAAGGTGAAATTGGAAATTTATGTTATGTTAAATATCTGGCACCGAAGTACGTGTTTATACAATAACCTCAATTTTTGCTTATATTGAATAATTTATATGTAAATACATCTGAAGCCTAAAATATAAAATAGCTCAAAAATTAGGAAACTTTTTAAATAAAAGGAATAAAAATGTGTCAAATGTTATCAACTGTACATTAAATATGAATCAATTAGTCGGAGATTAGCAGAGAAAATTTAAAACTCTAAAGTTGCGATCATGTTTTAGTTGTGTAGATCATCGTATATTTGTATTATTGTGTAATATGCGTTTATGATTGCTTTCCTTTCTACCCTTTATTAGTAGGTATATTCCCTAATAAATGAGCCTAACACTGGTATCAAGTATGTAATATACCCTTTGGATTTGATTAATCTTAGTACATGTTTAAAATCCTATATAGTAATCATAGTCTTGAACCGAGTTGAGGAATCAAACTTGAATGTTTATCAGTAAACTTAGGTATGGACTTCGCACCATTCCTCCTTCAAGATTCTTCACAAATCTTTAAAAAATCTTCCAGAAACTTTTACACTGACTGAGTGAGCGTCTGTGCACTTCTTCATTGTAGACTAAGGCTGCTCTTGAACATTGTCAACTTAAAGAGTCGTCCATGCAAGATGAGTTGGAGTGTGAAGTCAAGAGGAAATTTTCATTAGTCTAAATAACGTCTCCTTCTCAAGTCTACCACTCCCCAGCACAAGCACTTAAGTAAGTATAAGGTTACATGTACCGTAATTCAAAAGGAGTCCCTTAAGGTTCTCCATCAGAACTCCAATGGACATGATGGGAAAGGGGAAAAGAGTCGAAGAAAGGAGTTTTCTCATGAGAGAAAATGCTCTCCTTTACCTTTTCAATGCATTGACTCCCATCTCTTCATTTGATCATGACAATGAAATGGAGTGGAGAAACGGTCCTTGGTCTCCGTCTCTCAACCCGAGCTGAATGGAACCAAAGAGCAAAATAGAATGGGTCATTATGTTATCCTGTGACAGTACATGTAAGTGTGAATAGATATAACTTGTATATATACACTGTAAATATATGGGGGGACAAAGAGGGTCGAAGAGTGGCGGCGGGTCCTATGACACTTCATGTCACCCACCGCATTCTAAAACTGACTACTTTCCTACTAACCACTTCTACGTCGTACTTGTCGCACTTGCAAGTACAATATAAAGAACAATAACATGTAATGTTTAAAGAGTTGTGTGTGTGAGTGAGGAAGGAAGCAGGTTATTTCTCTTCATGATGGGCCGAGTGAAATAAAGTCCTTCCTTCGCCGTCCTTTCCGTGGCGAGCCAATGGGGAAATTGAGAGAAGCACTTATTGAATATATCGAGTGTTGTCATAGCACAAGTCGGTGAAGTCTCCAGTTTCTCAATGATATCCGTTTGTAAAGGCGGCAGGTATTAAAGGGCCCTGAAAAACCACCCAAGACATTTATCCCTTCCTCTTGTCATGGGGGAAGATGAGGAGGACCGGAGGGGATCGCCGAAGCTACTCACTCACTCCACCGCTCGAACATTACGTCCACATATGAGAGCAGTCACTCAGACGTGCAATTTATTAGCAAGAAAGCCCATTGAGAATCTCTTCAAACCCCTCACTCGAGATGATTAAGCGAGGATCTTGGAATATTGTAATTTTCTTTTTCCACCTACTCTCGCAAACTCGGATCCTCTCATTCAACATCTCATGTGTGCTTAATATCTATTGGAACAAGCGGAGTGGAAAGGAAAATGAGACCCTCGAGCTCTTTCATTCGCAAATGACTCCAAAGCCACAATCTGTAATTCAGCTAACCTATAATACTTTTAGGCGTTTCTTAGGTAATCCAGCTCATAATTCCATTCAGGAAACCCGCACGTACTTAAATGGAAGATTAGGCTAAAATGGCTCCAAGTCTCTCGTGTCTCCTCGGAGAGATCCAGTGGTTTGAGTCGAGGCAATCATATTGGAAGAAGCCATAGATAGAAGGAAAGCCGCTATGAGCACAACTATAACTATATGAATGGAATCAAAGGAAGCACAAATGGAGCCTCAATGTGTTTAATGCATTAGTTTACATGAAGCAAAAGTGAGTTGAAATTAAATGTAATGTTGGTTTTTATTCTGAGAAGAACTGAAGATTCTTTGAGCATTGAAAGTGAAAATCAAAGAAATTCAAATGGGAAAATCGTAGATGTGCTCAGTTTCTTAAAACTTATTTACAAAATTTTAATCGATTAATACAAAAGTTACTCCTTTCCTTCCTGAGACGTAATCTTAACTAGTTTAACTAGCATGTGTAATTAATTAAATAATTCATTTCTCATTCAAACAATTGGATAAAGTCAGAATATAAAATGACATCGATAATGTATAGAACAGATGTATAAAATAAATTGTATGTAAAGCCTATGTATAAGCTACTTATACAAATTACTTTAAATTCTAATGATAATTGTGTTACAATATTCTTCCCTAAATACTATCATATTCATATATTTTTTTTACTATTATTGTCATTAAATTAAATCTAATTTTAAAATTAAGCAATTAAAATTTTTTTTTGACAAGTAGTTGTCAAATTAAATCAAGGACAATTTTGAAAAAATACCTTCCTAAAAACTCAATTGTATGTCTAAATTCGTTGAATTAAAATTCATATAATGTGCGTTATCTATTAAAACTATTGTTAACCTACCAAGTCAATGAAATAAAACGGCAGAAAATTATAATGGCTAATTATGATTAGTTACTAAAATTTAGTAATTTATTATGGACTTGGGAAATCGAAACTTAAAACCTTTGGTCCTTCAAATGTTAAAAAATGATAAAAGTTGAAATTAAAATATTAAAATAAATAGGCAGTCAAAATCCCATGATTCAGTTTGACTCCGAAAATAAATTCGCATTAAAAATTTACAAAACTCGAGATAAGAAAAATAAATCAAATTAATAGAATAGAATAGCCATTATTCCATAGTTCGAAGGCTGTTAAAACATTAAAATAATTAATACAAGGTACTAAAGTAAGAATTAAAAGCGTCTAGTTTCAAACAAGACTCAATCTTAATGGTAAAATGTAAAAAGTAAACTCTGAATGTCGCATTAAAAAGCCAATGTCACGTGGGGCCTCGGATCCAATTGATGTGGAGCTTAGCTTTTACAAAGCATTGAGAAAGGACATCAAGAGACCTACCCTTGAGACGGTGGCGAGGGGGAAACCGGAGGGTTGAGGCGAGTTTGCCTGGACGTACCCAACGCCCTCACCACCAGCATAGATGTCCATTGGCCCAGGCGAGTTCGGAGTTGGAAAGGCCCTGTTTGACGGAGACGCCGGCGGAGCAAACCCAGCTCCCGGGTAGTTGCTTATAACTAAACAAAGGAAACAAACTCATGTAGAGACATCCATCATTGTCAGAGTGGGAGTAATTAGGGTCATTATGATCCTAGCGGCCGAAGAGACCCGTCTTTTTCTCGCAGCGAAGGAGGAGGTGAGTCGCCGTCTGGCTCTCCTCAGGGAAGACGGGTCTCAGTCGGAGAAAACAGATTCGACCAAGCACATACACATCCACAATGCAGTTCGCAAAAGAACATTCACGGCAAATCACATAGCAGAGCAAGAAAAGCATCAGCAGTTCGACCAACTCCCGTCAAGCTCCTCTCACTCAAAAGAGAAGAAGTTAATTGAGGAGAATGGGAGAGCTCGAGACACGAGTTTAAAAATAAAAGAATGATAATTAACTGCAAAGTAGGAGTGAGGAGGAACGGAGCGAACTACATCATGGCTACATAAATAAACGTTCAATTCTTCCGTCCGTCCTTCTTCTCCCCGCTCGCGAAAGGGAGAAAGTATTAATAGGAAACGAGTTGTCAATTCCTATCACTCTCCCTTCTCACCCGCTCTTCCTCTGACTCTTGCGGAAATGGGAGAGAGCCTAGTAATGGCCTCGCCAGGTTGAACACTTCATAGGAAAAAACTAGGCCCGTCACGAACACTCCTTCACCAACAACCCGGACGACCCAAATATGTTAAACTCGACGAACCTGAGAGTGCATGGGTTAGCAACGGAGAGATACTAAGCGTGAGTTCCTCGTTCTGGAGATCCACTGAAAAGAGAAATTAAAGCAAAGCATTGATCACAAGCGGTTATTACTGGCAAAACAATGGAGATCACACAAGAATGTGCATACCAATGGTATGCACATACATGTGCGAGGCGGAGAGATTTATCTCCAAAGGGCGACGGAAGGTCCCGAGGTCCCTCAAAACACCTTTGACGGGAAGTTGAAGTTTGAGGACTCGGATGTTATAAATCCAGATATGCGGAGATAATACGGAATGACAGTAATGAGATATACTACGCATACAGGGTTCTCTTCATCCTCCGCTATTCATCCGCGGGGAGAAGAGTGGCATTTAGCAGACCAAATATCTTTGTTCAACGTGAGAGAGCTCCTAATGAGTCCATTGTACAGGATGCCATTTGAAACCCGACCGACACCATGGGGACAGAGAAAGAGCGATGAGCAGAGCTGGCATTCGAACCAGGAAAGCCAAGGGAATCTTTCGAACAAAGGGTAGAGAAGCGGACTCTGGAGACAAAAGGAATCGATGGGGTTGAAGCGAAAGAGAAAACCCAGGGCTTCCTTGCCCCATCAACTCACCTTCACTTCCTTAGACCAATGGTCCTGGACGGATTAATTGGCCATTCATTCTTCCGTTATAATTATATATTAATTTAGTATGTAGAAGAGAAAGTGTCATGCAGAGTTTGGAGGTGGAAGGAAGGAGGGTTAGTCAATTAGAGAAGCACCGTGTGTGTGTGTCGAGCAAGCTTTTGTGACGAGTATGCATGAAAGAGTGTTAGTATTGGACTCAAACCCGAGTTGAACGACTAGGATTCATATCTAAGAACTTGAGAATCAAGAGCCATGGTAAAGTAGGAAACATGGAGGAGTGAAGATGAGAGAAGTAGAATTTGGATGCTACAAGAGCTACAGAGCCGAGCTTTCACCGTTCCAACTAGGAAAGGTGAGGAGCCCATATGGAGTTCCTTGGACAATTGGCTCTCCTAGAGAGAGGCTGAAGAAACACAGAGCTCCCCATATGCTACGAGCCCAATTGAACAGAGATTCGAGTCTTATCAATTTCCGCTTGATCCATCAAGCCGCCATGAAAGTTTCACACGCGAGTCTGGGGTAGTCATAGGCGTAGATCTCTTGACCTCTAATGGCAAGCTAGGGTTTGTCTAATATATCACCTTGACTACCACCCGACCGGGCCCAAGAACCATTGAGATATTGGGTCGTGGACTTACGTTGCGTAGGGCGACCGGCAGGATCCCGACCGAGAGGAGAGTTGCCCGGGTTTCCTCCACTCTCACTCCGGAGACTGGCCTGCAATCCCAACAACTGCCGGATAAGAGGTTATCAATTATCCACCAAGGTCTTCTACTCCTCAGGAGATACGCCCCCGAGGACCCAAGAAGGAGATATTTGTTCATCTCTTATGCATGGTTACTTGGGCTGCAGCGTAGTCGTAGTATCCCGTCGCTGCAGCGGCAATATTTGCTCGATCAGCAGCGTTCGCTGTAGCTGTGGGAACAGCAGGTGCAGCGGGGAAATATCCATAATTGGGGAACCCTAAAACACAAAGGAATCGTCGTGACTTCAACTCCACGAGGCTCAAAGAGAAACAAGCCGCGTGATTAGACTCGCTGACTCTAAAAATTCGTTATCAGTTGGCCTCTAGAAGAGCAAGAGTGATGCAAATAGGATTAGTGGCGGAATCGGTCAACTCATATTTACTCGTAAAAGATCGGACACACCGTTGGGTGAGGTCACCTCTATTAGTGCGATTCGGAAGTGAGATGAGCGAGGCATGCCAAATACCAATCGAGTGGTCGTCGACGAGTCATACAAGCGTAGTAGGTCAATTGTGACTAAAGCTCCCATTCCATGACTCGACTCCATTGCTACAGAACAAACGACCCTCGAGTGCTCACACGACTGAGCCCGTCTGCGAGGGACGAGCACTACGGAGCATGAGACTACCATGTAGTAGGAGAGGTTTATTTAATATGTTTCTGTGGTAACTAGAGTTCCACTACAGTTAAAGTCCCCCTGATGTGTAAGATCAACGCTAGAGTCCTAATCCCCCTACTCAACAAATCCCAGGCTAATGAGTAAGGAGCTAATGGTTACGTCTCTAGGTTAAGTTCTATGATGGGTGCTATTCACGATACACACTGGGCACAAGTCTCGTCCTCCTCTCCTCGACACTTCTGGTAGCGGAAGAAAAAGCACCAGAGCGACTCGCTCTCTAGCTATCGCCAAAATTTACATCAAAGAAAAGAGAAAGTAAATAGCGCAATCGATTTTAGCACAAGACGAGAAAACATTTGTGAAACATGATTGATCTCAAGAACCAGGAATGGATCCGTACTTGGTCTGTCGACGACCCTTAGTTCAACCCTCCTTTCTTCCCTCCACTCCTAAGCACAACCTCATTAAGGAAGTGAGTCTCTCATTGTCCGTCCGCATCGTTCGTAAGGGAGACTAGCCCGGACGAGACTCTTTGAAAGATAAGGAGGATTATTAAAAAGCCATTTGCTAAATTCTACGTACCTCCAATGATGGACCGTCACGGAACTACTCACTAGATACCTACGCACTACGACTCCCTTCTATCTCACAATATTTCATATAAGATCACAACACATTAGTATATTTGAAACAAGAGAAATTTGAACTTGCTTACCAACTCCTCTCAAACAATGTTAAACGAACACACAGAACTTTTAGTTATTAGGGCTATAAGTTTAAGAGCAAAGTTTCTTTGAATAAATCTGGAAAGAGAGATTGAGATTATCAATTAAGACGTTATTAGTATCTACGCTTCACCGCTCAACATATCTCGCCTCCGCCAGCCTCCGTAATTGGAAATTAAATCATTCTAATCTACGACGTCTCCTCAAGGCTAATACAATTACGAGACGGGAATCTAATAAATTAAAGCTTTTCTCCTAAAATCGATTCATAATTACAAAGAGTGAGAGAAGATGCTCATGAGAATGAAATTTCTAATCCGACTCAAATCATCGCTATTCCTAGCGGACTTCTCAAGGAAGTCGGGACATCCAGCGACGATAACCCAATGGGAGCGAACTGAAGCGGAGTCTCAGCAGAACGGCTTAAAAACAACTTCCCAATGGGGAAGAAGGAGCAACCAATTGCCGACAACAGGAGTTGATGGGTGAGATCCAAATGAGTCTACAACTAGGAACTACTCCACTAACGTTTTCAATTAATATTCACCAAAGAAAAGGAGCAAAGTGTGCGAGAGTATCGGACATATTAAATTTTTATTTTTCCATTTGTCTTTTTCTCTCATCACAAAGAGAACGGGGTCATAACTCCGTTCGCACTTAAACGTATATATTGTGTACATATGGTTAAAACTCAACATCGTCATTATTGCCATTAAATATATTGTGCATGATAAATTACTTGAATGAATAAGAAAACGCGTCGAGGAACTCCAGCGATCCAAAAATGTATATCAGTATCATATTATAGTATATGTAATATATTTTAGGTATGTAATATGTTTCATATTCATACGATATCATATTTAAAGAAAATAAAGGTTTGATTTCTGTAACAATCTTACAAGAAGTAAATAGATAACATATTTAATTGGGAAGAAGTCGAATTTTTCGTCTAAATAATATTTGTGGTGGAAAAACAAGAGGTGGATTTACATTTTTGGTAATATATTTTCATATAAACTGTTGGCTTATTAAAACCAGTAGAATTATCAATACATATCGCATATATGTAAACAAGTATATATATATATATAGTTATATATATATATATATAGTTATATATAATATATATATAGTTATATTAAATGTATATAATAGGAGACACTGGTGAAGTCACGGAATGAACAACAACAAAATCCACTCTCATTCTGATAATTCCGAAGACAAAAATCAGAATCTGACTTGATGGCTCGTTAACATAAGAGCAGGGAGAAGTATATCGTCTTATCATATCTTTACATATAGAGTATAGGTAGTATATAAGTAGTATTATATGGGTATATTGGCGTGTGTGTTCCTCACACTCCACGAGGAGAAAGTACAAGGGATGTGTAGGTAGACATGACTATCGGTATATATTCATAAGAGCTACTTAATGCTAGTTCCAACACTTGTGTGTGCATATAAGTATACTTAGATTAGAACTACTCTGAGTGCGAGTTACTGGGACGCGTCCCACGAGATTCACCGCACCCGAGACCAAGACGAGTCGAGGAGTCGTGAATTTCTCTGTTAAGAGTATGAACGGAGCATAGCACCCATCAATAGAAGAGGCTGTGCAGGTTTGGTGGAGAAACTCGGCGGTTTCCGAAGAACATACCTAACGAGAGCGTGTCGAGCGAGCGAACATCGTCGTTCCTCAGAGGTGACTACCCAACTCTGGCCTCTACCCTCCTCACTACCTTATCATGACTCAAGTCATATATTTATACTTGGAGAGCCGTGCGGCCGCCCTTTAGCCTAAGACTCCAAATAAATGTTCGCAACCCTCTAGTTGATCAAATGCTATTTTCATCTATTCAACGACTACGGTCCCGTAGCCACAGACTAAAATAAGATCCTTCCCACATGAGTTGTAAGTGTGCTGTATAATAATATTCCTCTCCTCTGGTTCCCCTATCGTCTCCTCTAGATTTAACGAGTTATGTAGGTATTTGTGTATTGTGCTCCTCTCATTCCCTTGTAATGGTACGTAAGTTTAAGTAGCAAGCTAGCCGTGTTCCCCAAGACGTCCACCTGACTTGGTTGGAGAATGCCTCCAGCCTGGTCACATTTCCTGATTGCCAAAAATGATATGGCAGAGCTTAATGGCTCCGCCGCCTTCCGCCGATGAGATTCATGAAACTCGGGAGCTCTGAATATAAAATTCCCATTCGTCTCTCCCAACTATCGAATGACTCCACACAGTCTTCCGCTTCCTCGCTCTCACTTTCCTCATCAGGGACAAGAGAGAATAAGCCCGTTGTCAGGAGGCAGGAAACGAGAGGCTTTCAACTATTTATTTCCTCATTTGAGGATGAGCTAGGCCTCCTCGCTGTCTCGCTAATTAAACTCACTCATATCTCCACCTCCTTCCAATTTTCTCATCAGTTCTAAATGCTCGTGTACATGGGACTCAGACACCCCAGTGTGTAAAAATATTCTTAATATTAAAATAACTCTCTTTACAAAATCCGCGAGTCAATTGTCCTTCACAATCCGATGTCAAATGGGATGAGGTGAGAGGAGGAAGTCTCTCATTCAACACGGACTCTCTTGAATGTATCCCTATTCGAAAGATTCAATAACCTCTCGGCGGGCACACGAGAGAGAGAAAATCCAAAGCCCTTTCTCAGGACCGAAAAGGAAACGTCCGGATCTCCGCGAACAGGGTCATATAGCTGAAGGTGGGGGAGTCATATAATGGAAGCCTGGGAGTTGGGTAAAGAATGGAGGAGTGCGGTGAGGCCCTGGTTGAGCTCAGAGCTTCGCAAAGCAAAGACCCTCAAATACTTATATATGTAGATATTGCAAAGGAACTCAAAGGAGGCAAATAATAGAGAGAAGGGCGCAGCTGAGCATCAGTTTTTGGCGTAGAGAGCTCCATGCATGCTGGAATACATCGTGACCCAATCAATATTATGCAATGGTATGTATATATATACATATATATACAAAGTACCACGTGGTATATCTACATATATAATGTACAGTCTCAGCTCCTCCAAGCTCGTCGTGATCCTGACCTGAGAGCTGACGCTCCCCACATTGCTCCTCATGCTGGGGATATGCGTAAAGGGGGCCGATGATCCAAGATCATGGTCACATGCGTTCCTGGACTCAAAATGACTGAGTCTCCTTGTGAAAAAAATCAAAAGCTCCTCGTTGACAGGAGCAAATATTGGGAAATGGTGATTATTCATGAATTTAGACTAGAACAGACGCCGGTCTTGTTTAGGAACAATAAATGTAAAATACTTGAATGATCTCCTTGTACAGCCTTGAGAGAAAATCGTCTACCGGAAACGATGACAAATGATTGTATTTTGAATGATTGTTTAAATGTGTTTATGTTTGTGTGTGTCTGGGTGTATAATTGCATTGCGTTGAAATGAGAAGCGTGATTCAAAATTCGGAATCCAGAATAGAACAACTGCACTGATTCGCATCGTTTCACAGTTTCATAGAGTAGAGACAGTCGAGTGGATAAGGTAGACATAAATGGGTACCTGTCGGGTAAGGGAGGCCAAATCCAGCGTATCCACTGTAGCCTCGTCCTGCCGCGTAAGCCGCGTACGCTGCCGCCGGGAAACCTGTACACAAAATGAAAATTATTATTTGCCCCCAAACGCCCCATCACATGAATAGAATGTATTCCTTTCCTAAGGTCAACGAAATGGAAGGAGGGGCTCTACTCAAAGTATAATAATGTGAAAAGGGAAGGAAGGACCCGAAAAAAGGAGTGAGTAATGGATGGTCAAGGTGATGGAGACTGGTGGAGAAGGCAATTGCGGAGTCTCCAAACATCGAGGCCGACGTTTGAAAAACAAGGATCCTTAAAAAGAGCGATCCCACTCAAATTTCATGAATGGAGTCTCCGTCAATGAGGAGGAGAGATTTACGGGAAGGAGTGAAAATACTGCATGCACTTGACTCTACCAGGATGAGGAGAGAAAGTAGAAGAAACGTCGTTAGAAATAAACAAGGTTTAATATACGGACTAATTCAATAAAGGAATCTAGAGTGAGTGTAGGTAACTCAAACCTCGAAAGTTCTAAGCTTCTTCGTATTCTAAACTAATTCAATTCTCTCTGCCCTATCCTCAACAGAGCTCCGCGTCGAGCCGACTTGAGGATGGCGACAGAGAAAATTGAGTTTTATTTTACTAAATCTACTGAGACGAAACGTGTGGCTAATATTCGTATTTCAGGTTGAGTCAAATAGCATTATTTACTGCTGTTCTACTCACGAAACGATTGAAAGAGGTTCACAAAACTTTTCCACTACAAATGACTCGTCTAAGAAAACGGCTCAACTACGAGTATAAGCTAAAAACAAGATCCGAAAAGGTGTAAAAGAGGAGTAAAGAGCAAATACCTCCTTTTGTACATTGCGAATTCACACGAGTCTTGTCTTAAAGCCTCGAAAAAACTGGATAACCCATTAATCTTATCTCCCCCGGGTTTGCGCCATGGTAGCTCCTTCATTTCCTATCTAATTAACGGTCGTCTCTTTCGACGACGGCATTAAGGAGAAAACCAGGTCGGTAAAAAGTTCCGGGTTATCTCAAAAAGTCTTGAATAATTCATTGGTTCATAACTATTATTTGGCAATCAAAATTCCTCGCCAGAGTCGCTCTCGTATTGGTAAATAACGGTCCTCGTGCCTGGACGGACTTCTTTTCAAAACTTCCACCATTTCATGGGAATAAATCAGGGAGAAGTTTGGAAGAGAGATTTCTCCGAAAGGACCCGCGTACATCTATCTCTTTGGCGGAGAGAGCCAGGGAGGATAAATCATATCTCCATTATAACTTAGGATGGAAACGTGTAGTTGGGACTTACGGTAATGGGTTTTCCTACGAGTAACTCAATCCAAACTTGGGTTAATAAATACTAGGACTCGGGGTGACTCTTTGTCAGAGGGGCTCTCAAACTGAGACAAGAGTATTAGCCACGCGGCCCGACATTTTCAAATCGAGTTTTTTAATGTTTGACATACCATCAGGCAACGCTCCCAAAGACCACATTAAATCTAAATCAATGCGAGCGGCACAAAGGAAAAAAATAGACAAATATATTCGAGATTCATTATTTCATTAAGAGCGGAGTATGATTGTGTATGTGATGGATTGATTAGTGTAGCGTGAGTCGGGGAGGGGATCAGCCACAGTCCCTCGGTTTCCCTCCATGACTGGGGAAATCTCAAAGGGATCTCCTCCACTAGGAGACGAGAATGTACACTACACGAGAACTATGTTATTCAAAGTCACTCTGGTTATTTTGGAACCTCCTTGGGCAATCATGCATTATTCTTGAGACTCTCAATACCCGGCGGTCTGAGACACACACGGATCTAATAGTTTAATGCGAACACGCGGGGCGGCTGCCGACTCTCCATACAAAATGCCCCTCGTTTGGAACAGAGACCGAGATGCGAAAGGGAGAGAGTGCTGGATATGCAACGACGTCTGGGCGGGCTCCGAGGTCCAGGTGGTCCGGTGATGAGGTCAAGCGAACAAGTGACACGAGAAAGAGTGAGAAAGGCTGGTTCTTCCAACTCGCTTAGAAATCCACGTCAAACCACAAGAGAAAGAGAGGAGGAAGAGGAGAGGAGGAGGGAGAAAGGACGATGAGAGCCTCCATCACCACGCGACTCCGTCAGAGATGGAATATATGCTCCCCTACCTCCGGAGTGAGATAGAGGGACAAAAGACAATAATGAGAATGAGAAGTACGGTTCAATTTATTATCTCAGTCTATAGGCTATAACAACGAAACTAGCTAAAGATCAGATTTTCCTAAGGAACGTGTACGAGCACTCTAGACCTAAAGAAACTTTCACTTTCGGCTACATTAATGTTGGTAATTTTAGAGTTGAGAGTCGCTACGAGTAAAGTGAGGAGTTGTTGCTCCCCAGTGTGTTACACAATACAGCTTGACCAGCACTACAACTTAAGTAATTAATTAGATTTGGGTAAGTCGAACTTTCACTTGCCTAGAATACGTACGTTAGGACTCACAGGTAAAACTAACGAACAAGTAGGTATAGGTAGGTAACATCAACAACAAACGATTTGGAGTAGCTTGTACAGCTCTAAATAAGTTTGAGTCATGACCCAAGGATTGCGGTTAATCTTTAACGGTACGAGTGTTAAAAATGTGCTCTCAATCTACAGAGACTCGTCACTCCGAGAACAACTACCGTCCGACTGGCATCACCATATCCAAGTATAACAATTCAGTGTACTCTCACTAGTTCCCCAGGATGGACATTGAGATTCGGCTACTCAACTACGAAATACTGACTTGTCTTGTGACTAAGCATCTACATGGCTACATACCTAATAATAAGATTAAAGGACCAAATTCCCCACCCCTTCTACGAGACTAGGTCTACTCCTACTCTCCTCCTCCGAACCTCAAACTACACAGGAGTGGAATCCTAAAGTCCAAGGGAAAAAGGGAAACCGATAACCGGAGACAAAAATGTCAATATATATATATATATTATATATATATATATATATATATATGATAAAAACCAGTTACATTCCATTGCCTCAGCTAATTGTATACATTACAAATAGTAAATAGTTACTTAAATGTTAAGTATAATAATATAATATAGTAGCTCTATACAAAAAAGCTTCGAATCCTCAAACAAAGTCTTTCTCCAAATTTACATATCTCGTAACAAAAATGGAACATTAAATAAAACAGCTTTAAAGTATATATACCTTAAACATATGAATACTTTGTATTACTGACGACTCAGGACGCGAGTTTAAAGAGGGATCATCTTACTTACTTTTAGATATGTATTAACCGCTAACTAGAGAACCATTTACTCCCTCTCTCCATTCACAACTAATATGGAAATGAGATGATGGCTAAACATACATATAGGCACCTACATCCATTCGAGGGCATTGCCCAATTTAGGGTTTCTTGATAAAACTAATTGGCCTGTTTATCGTATGACTCTTCGAGTGTTCAGTATGTGCTGACTCTCTCAGTGTGTGTGTGGACTCCTGGACTATTTTACACGGCTAAATGTAAGGGTTGGATTTGTAGTCAAATGAAAGCCTCACTACTCCTAAATACAAGAACCTCCAATGACCCAATGATCATTGAAAGTGGGCAAAAGACTCTGGTGCTCAAGAGCTGGATATTCTCTGGTTTCTAGCCAGCAAGGCAGTTGAAAGCTACGCTCCCATCACATTACCGATGGCTAAGAGTCCCAAGACTCTTAAGGATCACTACAAACTCAGCTAAGTCTCTCATGACTACTCGAAGAGGAAGACGGTTCCTACTGGAAATACCATTATCATAATATATAGTCTTATCTATTGGTCAACCGTGGATGTACGAATTAGGTACAAAATGCAAAAATACTTGCTAGACACTCGTGAGCGAGCTGTCCCGAGACCGAGCTCATTACTCTCACACTCTCTTTCGTCTAATTACCTCTAATCTCTAGGCTATTCCAAAACCCTATAGGACTCCAAATCTCTAGATTATTATTGTCTACAGAGGAGGAAATATGGACTAGGCTATATGGGGCTAGAGACGAATGGACACGCATACTCAAGTACTCTTCTCTCTGCCTTAACTCTAAAATTGAATAGTCTATCTAGGACGAATAATTTCTATACCAAAATAGATCTCTGCTCTTTCACAACAATAGTCTTTTCCTTGTCTTTTATACGTAATCGTAACGTAGGTATTTTAGTTATGTAAGTAATGCATGTGTATATTGATCCTTTTTCGTTGGATGGCATGAGCTGAGTGTTAATAGATTCTAAAAATAACGATATGTGAATAACTCTAATTGTAATATGTTGGCCATATGTACGACCGTTCCCTTTTGGCACTTTCCGAACTCCTGAGAACTCCGCTACGAGAATTCCAAACATCAACCTCAATGATATTTTACATAAATTGAGCTGGGTCGAGCTCGAGAGATTCCTTCGAAGCTCTCGCGGAGAGTCCAAGGGCCTCTCCTTTCATTCCTCGCACCCTCACCTCCGCTCGGGTACCTAGGCGTTAATAATGAAGAGAACCTAATGGTCCTACTCTTTCTCCGTGTACAAGTCCGAGACTAGAGTTTAAGAGCTACCTAGTGTAATCGTCCTATGAATTAGTAAATACACTCTCAAGATTGCCTCTACTCGACTGAAAGGCTAACTAGTTATACAAAGTAGTAGAAAGTGATCACAAGTGAGAAAAGATAACTTTGGTTCCTCGAGTGGGCGGTTCGTCAAAGGGACCTACTCCTACCTTTTGAGACGGTATATCTGTAGACGGACATTGACAGAAAGAGCCTCCCATTCCTCGCCTCGTCCTCGAGTTGGAACGAGGGCTGGAAGAGGAATCGGTGGGCGAAGTCAATTAATCGCCCCAGTCAGCACATGAAATAAACGAGACGAACATCTGAGGCTAATAGAAATCCTCCGTGGGGTTGCGAGGAGGCAGTTGGGGAAAATCACAGGCACTAGCAATACTGTTCGAACCCGCTTCCTCTCCCTACTCCTGACACTGACAAAGTGACGAGGACCGAATTGAGTGAGGGCAAGGCCGACGGGGCTTCCAAACCTAATTCTAATCTCATGTTCTACTTGAGGACAACCCTGGTCAACATTCACACACTACTCAGGGCTCGACCATGGAGAGTTTACAGGAGCTACCTAACTACTCGTCACATTCTGCCACCTCGCACACCCAAACCAGAGTATGGGCCTAGTAGCCTCAAATGCCGACTGCCTGGAGGGGGAGCATGGTGAGGCCAACGGGGTTGATGGTAATGCCAGCCGTCTGACCCGGGTGGTGGTTACTGTGATTCGTTAACACGCCGAACACATTCTTATGAGCTAAGTAGGGACTCGCTGTATGATGTTCGAGGGCGGACAGGATGTGATGAGCCCGGGAGCTGCCGGACAGGGAAGACGAGTGAGTGGCAGCCGCCGTGGCAATGGGGATCGCGTAAGGAGTGTATCTGATGGAAGCCGGAGCCGCATGAGTCGCGGCCGCCCCTATCGCTGGAATTAGAATGAACTCACCGTAGCTTCCTCCGCGGGTTGAGGCCCTCGTCTTCGCCAAGTTTGCAGGCAACATGACCTCCTTTGGTTGAGCTTTCTTGCATTCCACCTGCAAAGAAACACAAGGTCGTCAGCGAGTTTTCCCACGCTCTCCCTTCAAACACCATGAAACAAATATCCGGCACCAAGCCTCACATGAGAACTCAATAAAGCTTAAATCCTTTAATAGGAATGAAATTAACTTGAATAAAATCAGGAATGACCCAAGATGCTTCATTCCCACAACAATTCCTCGAGTCTCAATTGATTCATTTCTCCCAATTACCTAGTCATCGGCTTCATCTAATTTATTGATTCAATCAATAAAGGAATTAGGGAAATAAGTTATATGAGACAAAAGTGAATATTTTTTTTTGAATATCCCACTCGTCATACGAGTTTGTAATATAATACAAACCGACTCATATTTAGGTTTAAGGTATGCGCCTCAAAGGTGCGAGTAAAAATAATCCTTTAGGAACAGGAATTTTAACTCGAAAGAAGAAATTCCTCTTCGTTGTCCACATTACGATCAATAAAATGACGCAAAGTGGAGACGATAAATCGTGCTCCAACGAACTTCCCTCACAATAAATATATGCATGAATAAATGAAGGTATTTGAGTCGTCGTTGTATGCAGTAGCACAAACATAATATGGATACCTCGACATTCTTCCCTTCATTCAACTACGCACCCATTACTTTTCATATGATTGTGTCAATAAGGCTTTTTTACAAGAAAAGAAATATCTACCTATTTTTAATTGCGGATTTCAAGCCACAAAATAAATTTATAAAGATGATCCTTGGAATCCGATTATCGACTTGAAGAGATCTAAATAAATTCATACCCACGGTATTTATATTTGTACTTCATGCACGGGATCTTGAAAGAGGATCCAATTTACTCTTCCTCCCGTTGAGGCAGCTGAAATTCTCATCTTTCAAATTTAATATCTAGACGATTAAGTCAGAAGCTGGGAGCGGATAGCTTTGGAATCACAACTTCCGTCAAACCTAAGAATATTATCTAAATATCCAAATCTTCTTTTCATCACACCCTCTATCCGCTTAACATTCCACATCCAGTCAATTTCCCTTCAAGTGTATCCATGTATTACTTATCGTTAGTTCTGACTACACATTTTCTTTTCCTATGTATTTATTTTCATATAAGAAGTAATAAATCACGAGGGGATCTCGAATAGTCCATGGGACTCCAAACAGTGATTGTGGAAGAACTTTCATTAAATTCCGACTCACAATAAGTTTGCTGAGGCTGAAGCCAACATAATGAATATTCCAGAGTATTTAGTAAAAGTACTCACCATTTTGTTGTTGATTTCGTGGAAATGTATTTCACAGACTTTGTCTACAACGTCTTCATTTTGGAAAGTAACGAAGCCGAAACCTGAAATTAAAATGTTTTTGTAGTACATAATCTAAACATTCATTTTTAGGTTAGCCAGTTAGTCATGCAACAATTAAAATTAAACCATAATCATTAAACATTATATATTCTGTTTCTTTATTTCTATTCGAAAATCGACGTCTAATCTTTTCCATCCATTCAACTAACTCATGCTTAAAATTTAATAACATATTTTGTTTGAGTATTGCCTTTACAATAAAACAATGTGAATGACAATTAAACCTTTTTAATCAATAAATGAACATCGAAGTCGAACATTACAAGTTGGAAAAGTGGAGTGGTATGCACATGGGAATGCAATAATCAATTGTTCATAATACAAACAAGAGACGCGTATTAGGTCCAACTCCGGCTACAGCCTATTAAATAAGAGGCTTATGATGGAAGTTATTTAATTTGTGTTCAAACCAGAGGAATGAGGAAACCTTATGCCTCCCCTCAATCAATACAACTAGTCAAATAGCGGGTTAGGAAACAAATGAAACCAAGACTCGAGTTTAGCGATTATAAAAGCTCGTTCCTTAATAATTCACTAATCCTCAAAGAGACCCTTCGACTTTCTCATAATCATCATCAAGTTTACTGTTGTAGACGTACAAGGACGGCTCGCCGAGCCCAAACTCATTTATTTGTCTATTCCTCATTCATGATTTGAAAGTTGGAAGGACGGACCGCGTTGGGCCCAAGATTTATATTTCCAATTGGGTTTCTAATAAAATGCTAATGCAGAGACTTTTCGTAATTTTGTGTCTTTGAGATAAGGGAACAATCCATATATTACCGTCGAACTCTAATTGTAGTTCTAAAATGAAATATTGAAATGGGCAGTTTCCTCCTTCGCTTCCGCCCTCAAGTGGAAATACAAAGGGAGTCTGAAGGAGCTGATGGAATGTATACAAGTGCTAGAGGAATATAAACTCAAGTCTCTCTGTTTTCCACTCAAGTACCGAAGACCGCGTGAACTTTCAATTTAACATTTTTGAGAGCTGAGAGTAAAGGAATCCGAATAACTCTTCCTCTCAAGTGGAAATAATCCATTTTAATTCTTTCGTTTCCCTCCATAGTGAGATCGTAATTTTTAAAGCCTCGCACACACACAATGGGGATTTATGGGCCAAAGGGTCCTTTCCTCAATTTCCTCCTCTTTCCCAGTGAGGATGATTGCATTACGAGGAGAGGCTGCTTCGCGACATTCCTCCTCAAGAGCACATAACACACAATGCATAAGTCTAGGAGAAAATCGCTCCGGGTGATATTGAGGGTGAAAGCAGAGATGCGCTCGAGCACGGTTATTTTAAGTTACGAGCCTAATATTCCCATTTTAAATTAAAAATCCGAATTTATCTCCGGTAATCTAATAGTTAATGAGGAAATTGAGATGTCAAGTTGGGTTAGCCAGCTAATGCCTGGCCTTTCATTAGTATGATCTCGGGAAATATGAGAGGGTCCTAGACCCTAAATCACACATTTTTGTATTTGGCTCGGCTGGGCTAATTGGAATGAGCGAAGCTGTTTATTCTGGTTTGGAGGGGAAAGCCACATGAGCGACACGTTTGGCCAGACTAATATTTTGACTCTGGGCGAGCCCAAGTAGCTCTATGGGTCTCATTGGAGGAAAATCGAAAATTGAAAGCGGGGATTTAATTAACTGGCTCTGTATTATTTTTTAAATAGATATTTTCATCTCAGGGCCGCCGGGAGAAGGTGAAGAAGACGGGTGAAATGAGACCCGAGTCGACGGAACCTCATTGCGTCATTCAGATTTATCACTTATAAACTCGGTCCAAGTTCCCTAGCTCTTTCTTCTGACGTCAAACCCAAAGAGTCTTTAAGCACCCCTTTACAGGGTGCACATAATCTTTAATCGTGCCTAGAGAAGCTCGAGAGCTCCTTGGAACATCCCTGACTTAGCATAACACACATCTTTGTATTTCTCTCTCTCTCCTTTACAAGGCAAATTAGAAGTTGTAGTGGAAGGTCCTCGCCGCCGGTTCATTTATCAAGAGGTGAGGGGAAAGATGGAGGAAGAATAAAAAATTCAAATTACCTCTGTGACGGTTCGTTTGCTTGTCAAACATAAGCATTGCATCTTCGATCTGAAACATGGAAATGAAAAAGTTGATGATCAGAGACGACGAGCGCATAGAGATGGGCATTGGGAGAGAATTGTTGGCGTGTCTGAGGAAATACTCTCGCCAGGGAAAGACGAAATTAGAACAATTGACTCTAAAGACTCCCATTCTCTCCCAATCATAAATCTCAAGATATTGAATTTTAAATAAGGAGTTTTCTTTGGAAGCACACCTGCGTGCCAAGGATGAATTGATTCCATTGGGAACTCGGGGCTCAAAGACTCGAGTCTCAGGCTCTAAATGGCCCATCTTGACGAAGCAAGAGTAATCAATAGTGTGGAACTAATTGTGACGATTTAAATTTTAAATATAGCTCATTTATGTCGCACTGACATTTAACAGCTGGATTCTCTAAAAAGAACTCGGTGAAGAAACTCGTCTGCTCTCCTCGCCTCTCCTCTCCTCTTCATGCTAATTGTAAGAGGTCCTTTAATGTTTGAGGCACACTGTGTTGCGAGCCTTCGTTGGCTGGGCTTATTTCCATCCAACCCAGACAACTCGCGATCCTCTGGGTTCGCCATGCAATAATCTCCGCGAACACATTTACACCTGGTACCAACCACAGGGAGAGAGATTCGAGCGAATAAATCTTTAAAATTGAGCTCCAGAAGTCTGAATCGAAAGCCGAGGTTAATCTAACGAAAGAAGAGTGTGCCAAACAATTTGCGAGGAAAGCCTTTGTTTCTCGTTGAGAGCCATTACGCGTTGCGGCAAAAAATAATGTACTTTTCCACTCCTCTCTCCAGTCCACTCGCCCCGCACATTTCTAAGGGCGAGTCTTGGTAATTATACTCGACTAATTTAACTTTCTGGGTTCGAGAGCGCGGAGAGAGATTCCCATTGTGTATATGGATGTTTACTGGAGAGCCAATGAGTCAGAACGTCATATGGGGAAGTTGGAGGAACAATGGAATCACGTAAGAAATTTACTCGCCATTCGCCATTAAGCTCTACGCGTGGAGGTGAGGAGGAATCTTTGAATCGTAAATCGATTTTCCTCAAAATGTTGCCAAAGTTCGGGGGAGAAGAATAATGAAGTAGCGGACTAATGAGGCGAGAGGGCTGGAGAAATGAGGACCATTGGAGAGGCAATTAGCCGACCAGGAAACGTCCTGGCTGGCCGGAAACTCACCGGGCCAAACTGCTCGAAGTAGGTCCTCACGTCTTCAATCGTCGTGGGTGCCGAGAGACCTCCAACAAAGATCTTCTTCGTGCGAGTCACCATCTGAGGAAAAGAGTTTATTGTTATTTTACTAAATCTTGGGCAAATAAACTCCGAGCCCCGGCCACGTTTATGACTGTATACATTTTGAGAGGCAACAAACTTGAACCTCCACCTCTATGCAAATATTTGATAAATCATTACTGCCACTCCACAGACTTCCCTCTGATTGAACGGAAAGTAATATTTCAAAATAAGTCTTCATCAGTTCACCGCAGACTTTACTACATTCAAAACACGAGTCTCAATGCCATGCGTTCGACTCGCCATTCATACGAGTAAGGTGGAGAGCTTTGCCAGGAATGAGTGTGGAATGAGCCTCAGTTTTGCATGGCCACTCCAGTTAATAATTGAAATCATTTACCTTTGGATGTGCTCTTCGCGGGAATGCAACCTTCGGGTCAATCTGTCAAACAATGTGATTTCCATCATTAGTCATTAGCCAATCAAATTCCCTAATGTTCCATATGCATTAATGGCCTGCAAACAGTTGGGTAATAGAAAGAGGAATAATAAGAGTGATTTAAAACGAATATCCGAATGTCATTGGCTACGGAGCATCGACTTCCCAATGTTTCCTCACTGGTTTAACCAGGGTGGTTGTAAAATAAAAGCTCTGTGAGCTCCATATGGGTTTAGGATCTCATTTTCAAGTGGATTAAAAATAGTTCATAAAACATAAATAAAATTGAAAATTGTGCCATTAGGAAAAACGGGAATAAATCATGAAAGCTGATGTCTGTGTAGCGCCGGCTACACCACGACTAACTTTTACATCCATGTCCGCTCAAGAAAAAAGAGGAGGAACAGAATGAGAGTGAGCGGAGAAGATTCGAGGATAAATCATGAAAAACCTCCTTGAACAGATGCACAAATCACTCTTTGCTCTGTTCAGATTGCGAAAGTGCAGATCCCACACACACTTTGCCATTATTTAATTTTCAAATGATAAGTTCTTGTAGGGAGGAGAAGGAAGTATTTATAGTTTTGGCCATTAGGGTGAGAAAAGAGGTTTCTTTGAGGAGGAGCTCCTTCCCCAGATCATCATTACACCTACTTACACTCCTGTATATACTTTTGTCAGAGAGACCTCCGTATGACAGACAGAGTTATTAGTAGAAGTGAGCATTAGCGAAACAGTAAGCGGAAACACGAACCTTTTTCCCGTCCAGCTCATGTGTTCCTTGAGCCAGGACTTTGTCAACAGCTGCTGGGTCTGAGAAGGTAACGAACCCAAATCCCCTGGAAAAAGACAAACTTAATGAGATTCCAATGTGGAGACTTCTCAATCTCCCCAAGTTTCAAATCCTCCCCAATTTCTAATTAACCCAGTGCATATAGGTGGAGTGGGGCGAAGAAGTTTGAGACCCCAACTCTGAATATTCCAACAGAGGCTTTAATTAAAAGTGGCTGAGAGGAGGAAGTTATGATTCCCCGACCGCCTCTCCGTGTCTTTCAAATGGAGCTTGGGGCCGAGGAGAAAAGCTCCTTTTTCTTCGAGAAAGCCGAAGGTCTCTCGAGAAGATTGATTCGGGAGGAGCGCGGAGATTAATAATCTCCCTCCATTCAATCCGTCGTCCTGAGCATCGAAGGAGCATCTCTCACCCGTCGTAAGAGCCATGATTGTCAAATCCTCAGCCGCACCGCCGGACCCCCAGATGTTCAACAGACTCGATTGACTCGAGAGGGATAAATAGAAGGTAAAAGTTTTTAAATGGTTCTAAAGAGATGCAAAGCTCCTCCAACAGACCTACTGAATATTTAACCTCCATTTCAAAACTCTCATTTGGGCCCAGCGTTGGAGAGCAGACATAATTTGCTCCCTTCTTTGGAGCCAAAGTCGTGTCTCGGAATCGGAATGGAGCCAGGTAATAATGTTGATTGAATAAGCAAGCACACTACTCGGGGGAGGGAAATGCTCCCAAATCTTCTCACCCCTCGTCCACACACCGTCAGCTCATCCATATACATTAACCTCCTGGCTCTCAACTCTGAGCCCAACAATGGCATCTCATTCCTCCTCTCAGCCATCTAATATCCTTTATCACCTGCCTCTGTCAATTTATTACCAAATCTTGAGCAAACAAGAGGCCTGACCTTCTGCTCCTTACTCTCAAACTTCTTCCATGGTGATGAATTACGAGATTCTTAATTCTGGCCCACCACTGCCTTCCCACCACCCTCCCCATTCCGTGGACGTGTGAAGGAAGCCATGCTCAGATCTAGAAAAGGTGTCTGTAGATCACTCACCTAGAACGCCTTGTCGTAGGATCCTTCATCACCATTACTTCAGTTATTTCCCCATATTTACTGAAATACTCTCGTAAACTTTCTGCAATAGCCAAAGAAACACTCAGTGAGTTCATACTTACGGTTCATATATGGCCAGCCCATGAGGCTGACACTCTCCAAACACACTTGTTTGTCCAATGTAAAACCCAGAGCGCTGAGCTAATGGGTCATACGTAGTCATAATAGTCATAACACTCATTACATATATGCAGACTCAGAGTAACCCCAAGCCTTGTGACATGGAGCACTGGGACTGGGATGGAGTGGGAATAGTGGCTGGATGGGAGTTGAAAAAACAAAGTGTGGAGTCGGTCGAGTAAAAAAAGTGGAGGAAATGCCCTTGCATCATGCGTACATTCTCATCATGTTAATTTGACGGGGAATATGAGGATGAACAAATGAAATGGAATGGGCAGTCATTCTCAACTCACGAGTGGCTCATCAAGAGCCCGTTGGTAGGTGTAGGGAACCAGAGCGCATTCTAAAGTCTCACATTATGGATGTGGAGGTTATTTGTTTGGCCTTATCAATGAGTCGAGTATTTGCCTTTGGAGTTGACTCGAGATTAAAGTAATGCAGTGGTCGTAGAGGAAGCTTAATCTCCCAAAGACGTCGTCTCATAAAAAGTATTAATATTCAATCATTAGGTAACGCATTACCGGTCAATACTTTTGTCAATACTGCAGGGGGAGTGGGGCGAGAGGAGAAGAAAGTGATGTGGGGCCTGTGGGAGCATTTCTGGAGTTCCTCAGGAAATTGCGAAATGCTCTTCCGACGCCATAAGGCTCTTCATGCCTCACATACCCTCCTTTTATTGGAACATTGAAGAGAGGTTTCATGGCTCCATCAAAATTCCAAGTCGAAAGAGAGGAATTAATGGGTCCAGGCTTTACAAAATTTAAAATATTTAATATTGAAGAAATTACGGGGAATCAGGAGCGAGTTTTTCTCGTCATTCCTCCTCATCCTCCACGTCCTCGGCTCCAGAGTGAAGGGATGTTGAGAGTGAAAAAAGCACTCTTTGGGAACGTGAAGTCAAGAGGACTAATACGCGGAGGTTATGTACGTAATAATAATAATGATCCTGCTGGTAATTCAATTTCGCTACTCCTCGCCTAGTCCACATTTGAATACATGGAGAGTAGATGGAGAATGCATGGAGCATACATGCAGAGCTGTGAGAGGGGAGAGCGAGAGGAAGAGCTGAATTTTTAACCTTTGAACAGAGCCTGATTAATTCTTGGAGGATTAAGCGAGGTAAATGGTTCATGAGGAGTTGAGGAACAACGCCATGATACACGCTGAAAAATGTGCCTCTTGGATCCTCCCACGGTCCACCTATCTCTCCTCGTACCAAAGGCATTTGTCTACGTCCGGAGCGGCCCGAGTGAGGGACTCTTTGTGAGTTCAATGAAAGATGAAGAGTTCAGCTGGATGGGAATTAATCTACTTATTTTTACACATGGCACTCCCCACCAGAACAGTGTGGAATAAATTGGTTGAGTGGGCCGAGAGAGCCGCCGCCGCCTCCTCTTCCACATCCCTCACATATCCGAATCTCGGATGGAGTGAGAGCATCCCACTCAAATTCTCAATTAACAGCCTCTTTCCCCCAAAAGGAAAAATCCTTTCCTTTCAAGTAGGAGAAGCGGGAGGATATTAATTACTTCTTAATGGTCTTGGAGTGTGGGCTAATGAAAGGGAATTAAGATGGAGCCGAGAGGGGCTAATTAGCGGGAAAGGAGGGGCAGCCGAGTTCCCAATGGCATGTCAATGATATTCGAGAGACTCTCAAAATATTTCGGCATCGAGTGAGAAGAAATCGGGCCGCGAAGGAGAGATGACTCCTCGCCTTTAATTCCGAGGGGCCGGGAGTGGAGGAAGGAGCCCGCATTTGTCCTCCGTCTCCTCGGCCCATTAATACAAAAGAGGGAAGGAACTTATCCAACTTTTCGCCAGCCGTGACGCAGACGAGACGAGGACATTAGTCAGGAAGCCCCTACGCGTCTCGGCCTCACCCGCTCTCGCCAACGCCGACCAGGGGGGAACCGAGCAATAACGCCGAAATACACACTATTGGATTATTAGATGGCTCAAGAATTCCGGCCGCTCCTGAGACTCAACGGCGGAAAAACACGTGCTGGGAATTATTATCATGCTTTCCTACACAGGATCCTCGATTGGCAATCCTCTACCTCAACTTCCCCATTTCCCTCTGCCAGTTGCTCATTGAGAAAGCCGTTGTGATGTTTAAGAAGAGTTGATGCCTCCGCGAAGAAACAGCGGCTCAAATTCACATCCTCTTACAATTATGCTCCCATCCACACACACACACACACACATGCATACAGAGTTGAATTAGGTATGTATAATGGAGACTTACCAGGACTAGTCTGCCAGCTCAGCCCACCGATGAACATCTTCCTGTGAACCAAATGAAAAGTTTGAAATTCTCTCACAAAGCCCTTGATCAGATGCAAGGCCTCAAGTCTCCCCAATTCTCCCTTGACTCCACTGTGTAATGAATAGGAAATAAAGATTAAGGACGGGGAGCTCTGAGTGACTTGTCTCTCTCACCGACGAATCGTCTGTGCACAGAAGCGATTCACGTCAAGCTAAAAAGATTATTGAACAAAGGCCTTCTTGACGTTTTGGGGCAATCTACATAAAAAATGAACATTTCTGGGCTCAAGGCGAGGAATAGTATAATTTTAATAAATGAGCGTTTATAACTTCCGTTACTCATTACCAGCTATGAAATGAGGACTGAGCGAGCCGAGGATCCAAATGAGTGAAAATAAGAATAGAGGAGATAACACGGCTCTTTTGCATCGAGCGAGAAAGGTTCTCGGGGAAAAAGATACAAGAGTTGAAGCATAGCGTGGAGGGGAATTGGCGAGCGAATGAAGTTGGATTTGATGGTAAAAAGGTAGCGGGAGAAGAACGAGGGAAATGATCCAAATGGATGAACGACGGTCGGATGCGAAGTGTCAATTTGAAAGGAACGAGTCCCTGAAGCCCCTTTGGCTAATTAGCATAAAATTAGCAAGAAGGAGTCTTGTGGGGAAAGACAAACGGCGGGAAAGGTCAGCCGGCGTGTCTCATTGTCCCCTAGGGACTCAGGTGCCTCATCCATCTCTCTCTCCGAGACGGAGAGTTATAGTTATTACAGTGGAGCCAAGTCGGGATGAACCAAAGGGACTTACCCGGGATCGTTGGGAACCTCAGCCTGCAAAGCGCCATCGGATGAATTTTCCATTTTCACTACAAAATCCAGATCCTCACTCATTGTGCCTGAACTACACGGCTGAGACTAAGGTAAGAAAATCCTACCTGGCACTACTACACTCCTTGAACTACAAAAGAGTCCGAGTCGACATGCCCAGCCATTTTGCCAGGAAGACTCCGCCCCGCCTCCTCCTCCTCATTCCGGAGCCCTCCCGACCCGCCGCCCCCCTACGCCAAACACACACACACATCCAAGAACCTCTCCAGAGTTCCCGGCAATCTCTCCAGCACACACATGGAGGAGGAGATATATACCTAGTATGACCGTGCTATGCCCACCGTCCCAGAACAGGATGATGCCCGCAAGAGTTCTTCGGAACAAAACCACGTCTAAAACCCCACCTTCCCCATGAGAATAATCAATAGAAGCCTATTTGTATCAATCCGCCTTTATTAATAAAACAGACAGGTTCTGAATAATGATTTTAGATTATGCCTATTTTATTCGCGACGTCGAGGGCATCGAAGTCTGGGGCGAGGCGGACATAGGCCTTCTTCTTCCCATCTGGTCGAATGAGGGTGTTCACTTTCGCGACATCCACTTCGTATAATTTCTTCACTGCAGCCTTCACGTGAAACTTATTCGCTTGTAAGTGCACAATGAAGACCAGCGTGTTGTTGTCTTCAATCTTCTTCATCGCGGCTTCCGTAGTCAATGGGTATTGAATTACGTTGTAAGCATCCATCCTGTGGGAGTAATAAGGACATTGGTTATCTCTCTGCCATTACATGTGCTACGAGTCATTTTCGTATCAAAATCGGATAATACATCAAAGCCAGACTTTGTCTTTGGAAGAATTAATTTAATCAAAATTCAAGTTTTACCTGCAACGTTTTGGGATGGATTTCTTGGGGAACTTGGGGTTACGAGGAACCCTAAGAGTCCTTGGCCTCTTGAAGTGAACCGTCGGCCGGATTTTCCTAGATCTCTTTCGATCCTCGCCAATCTTCACGACCTAAGAACAAAACATGAAATATTGATTATTAAATGATATAATTGCTCCTAACATTCATTCATTCACTATTGATTTATATTCAGAAATTGTTTAAAGTTCTAATCAGGCTTCATAAAGATTCCCACAATTTCTCATCATAATAAAATATAGTGGCTCGAATGAAATGGGATTGAACTATAATTGTTCAAACCTTCTTCGAAACTTTAAGAGCCTTTTTGAGAGCCTCCTTCTTCCTCTTGTCAACTACGGCTTTCCTCTTGAGACGTGGAGTTAAAGTGGACTTTCCATCCTTATCCTTCACCGACGCCTTCGACCTCGTTGATCTCCTTGAAACGGAAGAGTCCGTGGACTTCGTTGGAGATGCCTTCTCGGACTGAGCCTTCTTGGGCTCTTCCTTCTTCTTCTTCTCGGCCGCAGCTGGCTTCTTCGCCTTCTTAACTATAATAACAGAGTTCAAATGAGATTCATGAGACGAAATATATGAGACTCAAGTTGCTAAACGGTCAATCAAAACTAAGAAGTTAATCAACATGAAATCATAAATATGTATTATAGTAGCTAATAGCGGCAATGGTTAAGGCATGGTCGACGGCCATATTGCCGGCTCGCCAAAAACTCTTTTTGAGATTTACGAAAAATACGACAATATCCCCAAACCCCACTATTCTGGCCTACGTAAACGAGTTTGGAGAACAAGCTGAGCGTATTTCTAACTAGGATAATTAAATTTTAATTGAGATTTACCGTCTTTTTTCGGACCCATTTTTGATGGTAGTGAGGAGCCGAGGTTTATGGAGCGAGCGTGTTGAGCACAATGTGCCTCGAATTTCTCGGCACTCTTCTCCACAGAGAGCGCTGGCTGCTCTCTCCCAATTCTACGTCACCTTTAGTCAAAAACTCAACCTTCCACTCATCCAATTTCTCTACTGGGGTTTAAGCTAATGAGAAACCTAAATTCAGATTAAATTTAAAATGAAGATTATTAGATGCAAAGTATAAATACACAAATTGTGATTTATAGCCACCTTTCATTTTCATTTTTTTTATCTGAAATTCACTTTGGAGTCACATAAGAATTCTCATGCTCATATATAATCTATTCTCATGCCCGTCACATTCATTCCTATTGAGCTCGAAGTTTCCGAGAAAGTAAACTTTCTCCGGGCATGCGAAAGAGTAAATCGAATCATCTTCCAAGTATAAAGTAAACCAAGCCTTAGGAAACTCATCTTCTACATGGAAATCCCTTTAAATATCTCATTTTTATGTGAAATGTCAGTCTTTTTTAATCATCAGGCAATAACGAACGTCCGTTTACAAAATCATTTTTCAGCTTGAGTCATAATTTTAATATTTTTTAGTCTGGTCACGACGCGAGATAATTTACTAAAAATATATTCTTTTGTTGGCAAGTTGGCCAATTATTGAATAAGCGAATATAGATTACTTGAGCTACTCATCTAGATAGAAGGTTTATTATTTTTAATATTTATTAATTGAAAAATTATTTGATTTGTGATTAGACCAAAGCTAAAAATGAGAATTAAGAGTCGTCAAGTCACGGAATTTCCACTTCCAATGGACCAAGAGACAAGTCCATATGGACTCAATCAATTCACTCCTTCAGCCAGATCTCTTTCCGATTTCAATAGTAGTTGTAATGAGCACAATGATAGTTTGTCCGGGTCAAAGATTCCAGTAAGAATGGCCAAGGTCGTTTTTGTGGGAGATGTAGGCGTAGGAAAAACGTCTATCATTAATAAATTTTCACATGATATTTTCGATTTAAATTATAAGAATACAGTTGGGGTTGACTATGAAATGATAAGATTTTGGATCCTTAATGTGCCGTTAAATTTACAAATGTGAGTTAATTAGTAACTATTTTCATTAAAACTTATATTTATAGCATTATTGTAATATTTTAATTAAATGTCTTGCCATTTAAATGTTATTTAAAATTCTAGTTGGGACACTGCTGGTCAAGAAAGGTTCAAATGTATAGCAGCTTCATATTACCGAGGATCAAATGGTAAGGAATTTAATTTAATTGTTTATTGTTTTATTATTTCTTTTAATTAATTGATTTTTTTATATTTTAGTTGTAGTGACTGTTTTTGATGCGAGTAACTTGGAGAGTCTCTCAACTTGCCAAAGATGGATGGATGATGTTGTTGGTGCCAATCCTGTCGTGCCTTTAAAATTCCTCGTTGCTACCAAAATGGATCTCGTTGTAATTCAACAATTTAATTAATAAAATATATTGATAGTAAATGTTATAATAGTATTGAATTGACTATTTCTAGAACGAATCTCACAGAGAAAAAATATTTCAAATGGGAAGTAGAATGGCCAATCTTCTTGGAGCAGAATTTTGGACAATATCTTCCAAAACTGGAGAAAACGTCGAAGATGTAAGACTCCAACGATTATATAATAATAATATTATTATGTAATATAATGTAGAATTATTACAAATTTTTAATTGAATAAGACCAATTGTTGATATTAGAAGAGCAAAAATTTTTACCAAAAATCTGTAAAATGTTTAAAACTTTATTTTTTACCTTTATGTATGTTTTGTATTTAAAGGTATTTAGAAGAATTGCCGTTTTAGCATTTGAGATGAGTCTTGCTAAAGAAGTTGAGGAAAATCTGTCAAGACCGACAGTGCAAATACAGCGCCAAATGTGTAAGTTGATACTTAAGAATCTTAAATACTGTTTTAAATTGTTTTTACAATTTCACAACTTGTATTCTTTGAATCTTTGGAGCTTTGCGTAAAATAAACCAATTTTATTTTGCCTTATTCTTTATGTCATATCTTATTCTACAATTATGAGACATACACACTATGTATGAATTCCTAATTGTTCCTGTTTAACTTTCATTATTATTAATTACTTTGAAGTGTTATTGAAGTTTGTAATTATTTTTGTTAGCGGTGTTGAGGCCATCGTTTTCCGAAGAAAGCAACCAGTTGTCAAACAGAATCGAAAAGAGATGTGCTTCTTGCAAGAATTAGATTTATATCTATGAATGTATATGTTCAATCGATCTCACCACGAGCCACAATCACTTTAAACTTTATTTTCATAATTGAATATATTATACAAATGATAGGAACTTGCATTACAAGTTCAATGTGTTTATTCCCACATACCAAATACTCGTTTGGGCACATTGTTTCTATACTTCGTATATTCCTCTCTCACGTAATATGATCTTCTCATCAAAAATCTACTCTTGTTGTCATTGAACACTTAATATTTATAAACAAAATTTTTACAACAATGAATAGATGTGTGTATAATTATGCGCATTTTTATGCCAATTAGAAAGGAAGTTAAATCATTGTGATGTACATCTTTCATTATTCATTGCATAATCCTAATTCCTCCCATTTTGTCAAATTCAAAGTTAATGGGATAGATAGTTGTAATGTAATTTGAAATGGATACTAGAATTATCTAGTTATTTATATATATAATTTGTTGAATTTTTATGTTTTGTTCTAATCATTTAATTGTGAAATTTAATTAGTCATTCCAATGTGAACTGTAGAAGATTTAAGCTACAAATAGATACCTACTATATTTAACAATGAATTCTATGTTTATCGTTTTTATTGTAATAGGTCAATCGAAAAGTAGTGGCATTTTGAACATAAAATGACTAAATCTAGATTTGCATGTTTTGTAATTAGATTTAATCAATTAGATTTAAAAGGGCATTAGAGATCTTAAAAGACGATGGGAAGAGTGCATTCGACTCAATGGA